>CP137674.1:1661179-1865296 GCA_037976565.1 Mesocentrotus franciscanus
GCTGTCGTCCCTTTCCCGAATACATAAATATCAAATGTCGAGTGTTATACATAATACAGTCTGTAACTTATACAGGTTCAAGGATATTTAAAATTACTCGACAGACTCTGAGCTTTACGGGGTGGCTTAGGAGACCCTCCACATTTTCAAAGATTGCACCGCAACCGCTTGGAATTTCAAATTGTCGTTTCATGACTATCTTTCCTCAAGTCACACGCACAGTTTGATACCATTTTCGTCGAAATCAGATATAGCTGTAAGGTGTTACATAACAATTAGTATCCACATGTCATCAAAAAGTGCAATTATTGCATATATTCATGTAGGCTACAAACAGAAATGTGAATACAGGTTTAGATGTATTTCTTCAAAAGTGGGAGGTATGAAAAGATATCAAATTGCTTTGATATGTTTCTCAAAGGCTTGATGTATTCCAGAACAAAAGAATACATTAGAAATCATTTAAAAAACATTAAAATACATAAGAAAATAAAATGATGAATTCCGAACTTTTTTCCGGATATGAGCAGTGATATGCAGATGGGTAGCGGAAAAATATTATTATACAGTGAGAAAGTGAAATAATTTTGTTTTACTTTGTTCACAGTGCTAAACATACTTTCAAAACAAAACAAAATCACAAAACAAGCTCAAATAAGTCAAAATATTTGAAAATCGCATAAAATGTGCATAAATAATCACTATTAATTACATCAAAATAACTATTTTGTGTTAGAAAAGAAGTTACATATGAATCCTGAGTTTTAACATTAAAAAAGTGGAGTCTGACATTTTTGTTGGTAATGATTCTAGTTCATTGTATATTTGCAGATTTGACATTCATGAATGCAAAATTTGCGAATTTATTATTAATGCAAATTAACCTATGCATTATCAAATATCATAAAAATAATGAAACTTCGTGAATTTGAAATGAAGGAAAATTCATTCAACACATTTTCAAGATTCTTCACAAGTCTAAAGACAATAATGTAAAGTTTTCTGTAAAATGCATAAATTAAGCATTTTGCATAATTAATTATGCTATAACGACAAAGATGTGCATATAAGGAAAAAATAAATTATACCATATTGTTCCTTACGGACATTCATCGGACATTCGACGGCCGAGATCAAAGGGGGCCTCCCCTCCCCCAGTCAGGGAGGTGCTCAAAATAGCCAAGTACAGTAAGGGTTAATAATTCTGACATAATTCCATTTTGAAATAATTGCTTGAATTGTGAATTACTTAGCTTTTCAGAAATGCTCATCTTAAAAGGTTTTATTTATCACCGTATTCACATATTTCAGATATGACCAAATAGCTTATAAGTTTGGACCAAACTTTCATACCACATGCATGCATAGTCCCATTCACCCATTTCTGTGTGCAGTGCGTGAGATTTTCAGCAAGATAGTGTCAATTTCTTTTCATTCTCGAATCATTCCGAACCTCGCATTAAATTTCAATTCTCAAATTCTCCATTACTAACTATTTTCTGTTCCTTATTTCCAGTTCTTTGCAATGCAATGACAGAACCTGGGCCAAGTAACATGAAGTTAACTTAGCAGTCGATTGCTATTATTATATCGTGACCATGATTTCAAAAACAATTGACTGTTCGATTGATCAATCGTACAATCAATCACTAAATGTGTGTTACAGGGCCCGGAACTCAAGTTTATCTTGACTTTCCCGACCAGGTTCGCAGATCTATTGGTGCGACGCTCTCCTGGACAAGATCGAATCTTCCGACCTCTATGGCAATGACCGTAAACTCCTGCTAGATAGGTCCCATGGTACGCTCCATCCATTTGATATTATCTTCCACCATGGAACTCTGATGTGGACTGATTGGCAATTCGATGGTATAGGGGTAAATGAAGGTTCTCGGCATGCATGGCCAAAGACCTATATTCTACCAGGGGGCTTTTTGCGACCAGGAGGCTTCCATGTATATGAGGGTAAGAGTAGAATCATATCAAATTTTGTTTTATCTGTCTTCTGCAGTATAGTACATCTAGGGTACGGTGTGAGATTTAACACTAAATTGTTCACTATCAGATTTAATTAATGTGATAGAACTGTTCTTTAATGAAAACACCTGTTTCACTTAGTATAAAATAAAAATTATATAGTGTTTATGTAGAGGTGTCATGGTCTAGTGGTTTCGTCTTCCGATCGTGGATCATGTGATTGGCGGTTCTAGTCCTGCCGCGGCACTCATGTCCTTTGGCAATATATTAATCTGCATTTGCCACTCTTTACCTATTTGATGTTAATAAGTACCAGGTAGGAAGAAATTCCTAGAATGCCAGAGCGCCTTATCAGGTCTGCTCGACTAAAGCCGGGGTAACAATAGTACAGCGCTTAGAAACATCGTTATTTAGCGGTATTTTAATATTACTAATATTGTTATTTCAATAAGATTATTATTAGTAGTGATGAATTAATGATAATGATATTGAAAATGAAGGAAATAATTAATGAATTAAAGTTGTGCAGTTCATTACGTGAATGCTCCAATGTGCTACACAACAAATTGTGTTAATTGTGGTCACTGGATTTCAAGCTCGCACACAAGTTAGCTCCATCTTCACTCATAAAGAGTATTTCCTAATGTTTTGCACAGTTTACATGTATGCAAGTTCGCTAATTATTTTTAAATGGGAAACAGCTTTTATACATACAAAAATCAGTTTTGCTTGTATCGTGCAGAAAATTCCGTTTTTCTTTTAAATATTTGGATTTAGATATCAATGAATGTGAAAGCAACCCCTGCATGAATGGTGGAAGCTGTGAGGATGAAGTCGACATGTTCACTTGTACTTGCGTACCTGGTTACAGCGGAACCACTTGTGATCTAGGTAATTAATCTAAAGTACCCTCGGTGTTATTTCTTAAAAGCCAACTTCACTCTTTTTTCCATGAATTTCAGGACCTTTCGCTCGATCATTGATATCCCATTGGCCTACAATTATCCATGTTAATATTTGATGCCATAATGGATATATGTGATTTCTATTTCAACTCCAAATTTTCCGGTACCAGTTTGTATCTTTGGAGGAAAATTATTGTTTCATATATGTAGTTAAGTTAATTAGCTCTTTTAGTTCAATGTTATATTAGATGGAGCGAGCGGGAGTAAGTATGAGAGGGGTAGAGAATTAGGGTAGGGAAAGAGATTTTTACTTTCAGAAAACACTGCAGGAGATCGAGTCCTAATGGTTTATATATTTTTTTTTTAACATAATTTACAATTGGAATACAATGTTATATTATGGGTATGTTACATGTATATTACCATTGGTAGACTTACTCTGGACAGCTTGCCATGCTGGTAGAGAAGATAAATTAGTAAAAGTAAGAGCGAGAGTGCGATTTAGAGACCGTGATGGAGCTAAGAAGTCAGAAAGAAAAAGACTGATGATGAGTGATGATTGTGAGTTGTTCTTAAATTCTGTATTTTCCACTCCAAATTTTCTTGCAGATATATGGGAATGTGACGCTGATTTCTGTCGCAATGGTGGTACATGCACTGATGGAGTCAACACGTTCACTTGCACCTGCGTACAGGGCTACACAGGACCCACATGTGAAATAGGTAATTTACCTTAGATATTCAAGGGAATTTTCATCACGAATATACATATTCACGATGAAAATTGGAACATATCATTAAAGTTCTATGTGACATATACAAGTAGCTTACGATTTAAAATAAAATGATGCACTGTGATTTATTTCTGAAAAACAGGACTTTACTTTATCATTAGCCAAATAACTTAATAAGTGTAGTAAGAAGATGAGACGATAAGTGACGTTTGTCCTTTTCGTTTTGCAAGCAATTTAAATATTCTGTAATTCTACTCTAAATTTTCCTTCGGATATCGATGAGCAATGATCATTTAGCTTAGGTATTCACAGCTAATACACACTCAGATTTATTTTACTATTTCATCCGTGAATGTTCCTCAAAGACCAACATAGATTTTGACCAATGAGTGATATGAATTTTTTTTGAGGGGGAACCAGAATTGTCTAAGGAATATGGCTTTCAAAATCTCACAGACCATGTTTTCTCACTCTGATGAGAAGCTGTGGGATTCTCCGGAATCACAATTTTCATCTAGTCTTTTTATCCGAGCATTGATTATAGTGTTCGTGAAAAAAAAAAAATATTGGACCGTACACATTGAAGTTAGGCAAAAGTCTGGATTTCAGCTTCCTATATTTCTTTGTAATGGGAAGTACGTTGGAAATGTTGAATCCAAACTTTAGACAATTTGATAGGTGGATGGAAATATGTTTCTAGTTTGTTGTTAAAGGCTCTCTTTACAAAACAGGATCGAAATATACACCTCTGATTTTTGTCTGTGACGAGGAAGCTGGGGCTATCTTCGAAAGCAGTGCAGATTCCTTAGATTTCCGCCGGCTACCAATCCCGAATGTACACCGTCCTGTAGCTGTGGCCTATAGCCCGGATGAGGACCTCATCTTTGGATTGACGCTGAAAACGGCACTTTTAATCGTGCATTCCGGAACGGTTCTGGTCACACTGTACTTTTAGGAGCCTATGCGGGTAAGGATTTGACGCGGTTGAAGATTACTTCTAACGAAAGAACTAATTCCGTGACTTACCTTTCAGGAAGTGGTTAAGGAAAATATTGCTTAGGTATTGCTTGTATTGATTCAACACAAAATAAATCATCTGTAATTGAAAGTACATTTTTCGGGTAAGGATTTGAACTGGTTGAAGATTATTTGTTAAGAATGAAACGAATTCCATGATTCATACTTCAGGAAGAAGTTGATAAAATATAACTTGTTATTGCTTCTATTGATTTAACACAAAGAATAATCATCTGTAATTGAGAGTACCTTTTCGGGTATTGAAGATTTTTTGTAAAGAATGAAACGAATTCCATGATTTACATTAATGAAAAGGTTGATAAAATAATGCCTGGTTATTGCTTCAATTGATTTAACACAAACAATAATCATCTGTATTTGAGAGTACCTTTTCAGGTAAGGATTTGACCTGGTTGAAGATTCATTGTAAATAATGAAACGAAATCCATGATTTACATTTATGAAGAGGTTGATAAAATAATGCGTGGTTATTGCTACTATTGATTCAACACAACGAATAATCATCCGGTGACAGAATGTCTACCATGACAATCAATCTTGAATATATATATTTTGTATTCTCTAAAAGTGCATGTTTTCATTCTGTCAACGCTACCACGACCTTCCTCCCTGGCCCCTTGGATGATTATTTAGTCATTACTGCTTTTTTTAATATTTAATTACACGCACAAAATAATGTATCCGTTTTTACACTTTTTCACGCACTTTCCCAATGTTACTTCAATCGTAATTTTGTTTTGCTTTTTTGCTTTTAACTTCCTCCTAGATTTCAGCGATGTAACAATTCATACCCAGTCTGAAATCCTGGGGTTCATCGCATCTCAGACTAATTTAATACTCCAGCAAGGCTACAACTCAGCTTCCTTTGGTAGGACTAGCTATAATACCACCAATCATCTGACGTCTGTTTGCCTACATCCGAACACGTAATATATGATTTCTGTGTTATCATTGTTATAAATATACCCAGAAATCCAAAAGGTTCCTACATTAACTTCATTAAATTTGATATAACATTTTTCATACTTTTCATACTGTTATAATCATCGCGCTGGGTCAGAATCTTTTGTTTTCTTTCTTTCTTTGTGTATATTCATTCATCAAAATCCCAAACGATTTTTGCGCAGTGTCCAACCCAGACACTTATTTTGATGATCAAAATTAGTACAATTTTATAAAACACGTGTTGAATATTAATATCCAGCACATTCATATTCATTCACAGGTTTATATTCATAATCATTGTCCATAATAATTGTCCATAATCGTCCTGAATAGTTATGAATGTTGTGTTGTGGTCTAGTGGATAAGTCGCCGGACTGTAGATCAAAAGGTACGGGGTTCATATCCCAGTCCGGCACTAATGTTCTTTGACAAGACGTTAATCTACATTTGCCACTCTCCACCAAGGTCTTAAATGGGTACCCAAAACGTTAATATAGTATGATCAGCATTGTGATCGTCTGTGAAAGGCGCCTGGTTAGAATGCTCCCCAGGAAGTGGAGAACGTGCATACATTGTGAGCTGACAAGCCTGAATTATTATTGTACACTATGGGTAGATAATTTTGCTCTGCATATGGGCTTCGTTTATTCAATTGACTATACAGTAAGATGGTAAGAGTTGTAAGGAGTTTGAAATATATCATTTATTTGCGTAAACCTTCATATTCGGGCTCCGACCTAGCTTTATTAAATACAGATTTTAGTTTTCGATTTTCCTATATCTTGAGGTTCATTTGATTTTTGTCTTCCAGAGACCTGTATGCATTGGAGAATGGAATCGTTCCTACAATATTGAGAATAGTAGGCAATTTCAGGACTACACAGCCGATTGAGAAATCATCCTTATTGTCTCCATTAAGTATGGCATTTGATCGGCACGGTGAGCATGATTTAAAATGTAGCATTTGATGGTACGTGCCCAAAATTAAAATTCTCCTAAAAAATAAAATATTCATATTTTTTTGTTAAAGTTTCTTTTACTCACTTATTCCCTATACTCTCCATGATCAGGATATGGTAATAATCTCAGTGCTACACTGACTGTCATAGTGTGTTGGATAAAAATAATCGTAGTATTAATAGTACAAAGTAAAGCATGTGTGTGGGCGGACGTGTGTGCGTCAAGCAGGCGCACGCGTGTCTGTATGTATGGTATGTGAATGTGTAGTCGGGTCTGTACAGACGTGTATCAATGAGATATCTGATAATCTTAGGCCTGGGGATCGACCGGGATTCATCATCATGTGTCAGTTTTTTCGCCAAGACAGAGAACTTACCATAGAAAAATATTCTTCACATACCCATTTCGCTTTCACTCTTTCTTTCTCTTGCGATCAGTTAACCAAGTTAACCTAATCATTCTCCTGTATTTGGTATTTTTTAAGTATTTCCATTAATATGTTCTCCCGTCTTTTCGTCTCTATCTGTCTGTCTGTCTCTGTCTCTCTATCTCTGCCTGTCTTTCCGTTTCCCTCTCTGTCTATCTTCTCACCCTCTCCTTTAGATCTCCTTTTCCCTCCTTATAATAGAGAAATATTTGTTCATTGCCTCTTTGGGTGCATCTAGGATCCCGTCTCTTCATGTTGGATGACAAGAAAGGAACAGTGGAGTCATGTGGCCCGCTAGGTGAAGACCACCAGATTCTTCTTTACTACCAGAATACCGAGCCGGTGGATTTAGAATGGTATGGAGGGTCTCCCCTCTGGACGGACGACGGCTCCTACCGAGGCATCGGGTTCATCGCGAAGAGAGGGGGTCCCTCGACCGGCATTACGAGCTTGTACCAGTTCCAGAAAGCAACAGGAATACATATTTACTACGGTGAGTACCCACGTATCACCATCCTGTGGTGCAGTCGGGCTACAGTGGTTCATCAAATTCAGTCTCAATCCAAGGGTTGAGGGTTCAAATCCCGACCCGGCATATAACATATTTGAAATACAGAGGAGGCAAAACATATCATTTTGAATATGAATATGAGAGTTTCAATTTGGTCTATATAGTGAAAGTGCTGGTTTGCACAAATATTAAGATATTTAACAAATTCGAATTCTTTTATACTATACTGGGACAAAAGCATCAACCTATGTAAATTAAAAGAGTCGAACAGATTTGAAGGCAGTTCGATGATGAAGAGGTTTCCTAGACCCAACGAAAAAATACAAGTGATTATTTGCTTTAATGAATACATGTAAATATAAAATCACATAGCACTTTAGTAATTCAATAAATACCTAACCTATAAGGTGTTTTGTATTTCCTTTCTATTGTACGAATTGGGGGTTTATGTTGAAAGTGTAGGATTATAGAAGCACCATGCAATATACTATGAGCCAGCTTTGAGACGCTATTAGCGCATGGGCAGATAAAGGTCATTTATACAAAACTATGAAAACTCATTGAGACGCATGCTGGATACGTGTTTATTGTTTATCGTAATTATATAACCACCATTTATTTATGGACCGACGGTAAATGATATAGGTACTAATTGTAACGAGATGTAAATACGTTAAATGTGAAAGTCTTGATACAAGACTATTTTGAGACTCTGCATGACATCAAAAGGGCAAACAAAAGTGTTCATGAAGCAATTTAATCTGTTTGGCTGTGAGCATTTCTTAAAAACACGAAGTGAGAGTCAAACATATTTTGAAATTAGGTTATTTGTAATTGTATATGTGCTCGAAATGATCTGTTTCATGATTATCATTGTTTTTATTATCATCATTAATATTTAGTAGAATTAGTAGTCGTAGTAGTATTTTTATTGTTGTTATCTTTATTATTATTGTTTTTGTTGTTATTGTTATTGTTGTTATTATTATTGTTATTGTTGTTATCATTATTATTATCATCATTATTGGTTATTTTATTACCTTACCTGCAGGCGATGCTTACGAAAGGCTTGAAGGAGAAGATTGTCTAGAAGATGAGTTCTCATGCAATCATACGGTCTGTATACCAATGTCATGGAGATGTGATGGACTGGTAGACTGTGACGACGAGCTCGATGAAGCCAACTGCTATTCTGATGAACCTGGTCAGAATTATGATTATCATTACTATTAGTAGTATAAGTAGTAGTAGTAGTAGTAGAAGTAGTAGTAGTAGTAGTAGTAGTAGTGGTAGTAGTAGTAGTTATGTAGTAATAGTAGTAGTAGTAGTAGTAGTAGTATCATGATTAGTTTTATTATTATTATTATCATAATCATTACAGATTCCATCGTCATTGTAACCGACATAGACAAAGGTGCGATATTCATGGCAACAGCGACTAACCTCACCTTCACCCAGCTGCCCCTGGCAGGTCTTCAAACTCCCGTGGCCGTTGACTATGACCCAGTGGACGGCATTGTCTACTGGACGGATGTTTCTGCCGGTACAATAAACTCGGCACGCATTGATGGGACTAACCAGGAGACAGTTATAGCTGGGCTCGGATGTAAGTTGGTCAACAATTCTTGTCACTCATTTTCGATTTGCAATTTTATCTTTGTTCATGAGATCTTTCATACTTGGCCTAGAGACTTTTCATGATTAACATGTTATTTTGGCGAAATTAAATCGTAGAATTTGAGTAAAGTAACGTCAGTCACAACTTAGCGATTATGCTAACCAGGGAGATAACAGCCTCTCAAATATATTTTAAAAATGAAAAGTGCATGAGTATTTTTTTGTTAACATATTCATGCAATATTTGCAATCGCATGTGCATTTTTTCTTCATATTCTTGATTCAATCTCTCTCTCTCTCTTTCCTATTACATAACGGGAATAAAATAGCATTTTCTTTGACAAACATTAAATATTTTGACTTCTGCGCTAAACACAGGAAGTTCTTCACCAATCTACAATCCAATCAATTCGACAAAATTAAAAATTATAAACACATTAATGGGCAACTCTACCTGTTCATATTCAATGAGAAACATTGATATCCGTGCCTCAATTGTTTACCCCCTTCAGTACCTGATGGAATGTACTTTGATGTTCAAACCAAGACCATATATTGGACTGATGCACGTAACAACACGATAGAAGCAGTATACCCCAATGGCACAGGCAGACACAACATTCTTTCAGACCTTGATAAACCGAGAGCAATAATCATCGTATCAACCAACAGGTTTCATTTTGATATTGCTTTATGTTTTGCGATTGACTGTATGAAAAGTAGAGGTGTTTTGGTCTAGTGGATAGACTGTGGATTCCATGGTTTGTGTTCGAGTCCCGCCGCGGCACTAATGTCCTTTTGCGAAACATTAATCTATATTGGCAATTCTTCATCCTGGAATAGTAAATATGTACCTGGTAGGAAGTTATTCCTTGAATGCTTTTAGGGCTTCAGGGAAGCTGGTCTAAATCCAAAGGTAATAATATTATACTTTGTATGAAGGAGCCTTGAGCATCCCTTGAGAAAGACATTAATATGATCACAGTATCTGTTCAGAGCCAGAAGGGCGTTAACTCTGTGTTAAAGTATATGAATTAATACCTTGATGGCTCCAAACAGAAAAACAATGAATCGCATTTGTATAACCTGTGCAGCCTTAGCTTTTGAAAAATCTTAATTTAAGAACAACTCAATCTAAAAGTTTAGGCCATTTGTTTGTTTAACATAAGGGATATACATCAATAGTTGAGCATAGTTCATAAAAAAGCGTCACAATGTACCTTTCTTAGCCCTTATTGCCTGATTCGACAAGCCAGGGTCTCGTTTGTCGTATCATAAATCGAATTTTCTTTCAAGCTAATGGTAATTGTGCAACTCTTCTTTTAAAAATGCGTAGTTACGCTAAGAGAAGTTGGAATCCAAGCCTTTTCTATTTAAACTATCAACTGTACATAAATAAATTCAATTTAATTAAATACACAATAAGAGGATAATGAGCCTTATCTCATTTCAGAATGATTTATTGGACGGAATGGGAGATTCTCCAAAAATAGAATTGTGCGACCTCAACGGCCAGAATCGGCAGGTTGTTATCGACACAGGTCTGGGCTGGCCAAACGGTATCACATATGATAGAGAAGGTGAGTTTGACATGCTGTCCACATTATTTCACCCATGGTACCAAACCTATGTTGAAACTAGTCTAAAAGAAACACCAAAGATAATGGAAACATGATTAATTCACTTAGATTTGCTTGATTTCCTGATTCAGGGACTCTTCAACTAGCACTTTCTTAAAAAGTGTGGGTTTCAAAGTCGAAAATAAAATGTTTAATAATTGTTTTCCTCTCCTCGTGTATGATCTACCCTGGACCAAGCGCCGCTAAAGACACACAAAACCTAATAAAGTCTATTCTAATGGGAACAACCATGCTTGTTTTCAAGTTTCTTTCAAGTACACTTGTAGCTGTAAAATTTGTATACTAGAACATGGAAACAAAAATTGAAAACAAATTAAAGATAAAATAAAATTGAAACTCTGTCATCAGTATAGAGCAGGGGTTCTCAAACTTTTTCCTTGACGGTCCAGGGGGATGTTTCACAAAGACTAAGATCGGCTGTAAGTTGGACTTAACTATGACAGACCGTTCATGCCACTGTTTGCTTTCACCATTTACTTGCTTTGGTCTCTCAAGGGACGTACAAATCACGGTCACAAATTTACAGAATTTCCATTTTTTTATAATTCATTGTTGAAGGAAAAAATATTATCTAAAAATCATAATGATGAGAGCAAGCAGTGGCATGAACGGATTGCCATACTTAAGTCCAACTTAAAGTCGATCTTAGTCTTTGTGAAACACTCCCCAGATGTGATTTCCATAAAAGCTAAAAGGTCTGAAACAATGGGCAAATTCAATATAAATAGGTTTGTGGTATTATACATACTTGTCTTTACACGTACCTAAATTTCATTAGGTAAGACAGTAAAAAGTAAGAGTTCTGGTAAACATGTAGAGCCTGCATCAGTGAGAAAAGTGGCACTGGTTTCCATCAATAAGCTGTCTGAAAGTCCGTGAAATGGCCGCGGGCAGCAAGGCTAATATTAACATTGTGCAGTACCCATGATATTTCCTTTGCTTGAAAATGTATAAATTTGGTATCAAAATAAGTGTAAGATGCAGCGCAAAAAATATATCCCCTCGAAAGTACCGTGAAGCGCGACGCCGGTGGGGGATTCGGCCCCGGTCGTTTTAGGTTTTTTAGAAAAGCAGAACCCTCGGCGGTCCGGAATGACATGCCCTGCAGTCCGGAGTTTGAGAAGCCAAGGCATAGAACTGAGGATAAGAACATGCTAGAGGGCGCTGTCGTCCCTTTCCCGAATACATAAATATCAAATGTCGAGTGTTATACATAATACAGTCTGTAACTTATACAGGTTCAAGGATATTTAAAATTACTCGACAGACTCTGAGCTTTTACGGGGGGTGGCTTAGGAGACCCCCTCCACATTTTCAAAGATTGCACCGCAACCGCTTGGAATTTCAAATTGTCGTTTCATGACTATCTTTCCTCAAGTCACACGCACAGTTTGATACCATTTTCGTCGAAATCAGATATAGCTGTAAGGTGTTACATAACAATTAGTATCCACATGTCATCAAAAAGTGCAATTATTGCATATATTCATGTAGGCTACAAACAGAAATGTGAATACAGGTTTAGATGTATTTCTTCAAAAGTGGGAGGTATGAAAAGATATCAAATTGCTTTGATATGTTTCTCAAAGGCTTGATGTATTCCAGAACAAAAGAATACATTAGAAATCATTTAAAAAACATTAAAATACATAAGAAAATAAAATGATGAATTCCGAACTTTTTTCCGGATATGAGCAGTGATATGCAGATGGGTAGCGGAAAAATATTATTATACAGTGAGAAAGTGAAATAATTTTGTTTTACTTTGTTCACAGTGCTAAACATACTTTCAAAACAAAACAAAAAATCACAAAACAAGCTCAAATAAGTCAAAATATTTGAAAATCGCATAAAATGTGCATAAATAATCACTATTAATTACATCAAAATAACTATTTTGTGTTAGAAAAGAAGTTACATATGAATCCTGAGTTTTAACATTAAAAAAGTGGAGTCTGACATTTTTGTTGGTAATGATTCTAGTTCATTGTATATTTGCAGATTTGACATTCATGAATGCAAAATTTGCGAATTTATTATTAATGCAAATTAACCTATGCATTATCAAATATCATAAAAATAATGAAACTTCGTGAATTTGAAATGAAGGAAAAATTCATTCAACACATTTTCAAGATTCTTCACAAGTCTAAAGACAATAATGTAAAGTTTTCTGTAAAATGCATAAATTAAGCATTTTGCATAATTAATTATGCTATAACGACAAAGATGTGCATATAAGGAAAAAATAAATTATACCATATTGTTCCTTACGGACATTCATCGGACATTCGACGGCCGAGATCAAAGGGGCTCCCTCCCCCAGTCAGGGAGGTGCTCAAAATAGCCAAGTACAGTAAGGGTTAATAATTCTGACATAATTCCATTTTGAAATAATTGCTTGAATTGTGAATTACTTAGCTTTTCAGAAATGCTCATCTTAAAAGGTTTTATTTATCACCGTATTCACATATTTCAGATATGACCAAATAGCTTATAAGTTTGGACCAAACTTTCATACCACATGCATGCATAGTCCCATTTACCCATTTCTGTGTGCAGTGCGTGAGATTATCAGCAAGATAGTGTCAATTTCTTTTCATTCTCGAATCATTCCGAACCTCGCATTAAATTTCAATTCTCAAATTCTCCATTACTAACTATTTTCTGTTCCTTATTTCCAGTTCTTTGCAATGCAATGACAGAACCTGGGCCAAGTAACATGAAGTTAACTTAGCAGTCGATTGCTATTATTATATCGTGACCATGATTTCAAAAACAATTGACTGTTCGATTGATCAATCGTACAATCAATCACTAAATGTGTGTTACAGGGCCCGGAACTCAAGTTTATCTTGACTTTCCCGACCAGGTTCGCAGATCTATTGGTGCGACGCTCTCCTGGACAAGATCGAATCTTCCGACCTCTATGGCAATGACCGTAAACTCCTGCTAGATAGGTCCCATGGTACGCTCCATCCATTTGATATTATCTTCCACCATGGAACTCTGATGTGGACTGATTGGCAATTCGATGGTATAGGGGTAAATGAAGGTTCTCGGCATGCATGGCCAAAGACCTATATTCTACCAGGGGGCTTTTTGCGACCAGGAGGCTTCCATGTATATGAGGGTAAGAGTAGAATCATATCAAATTTTGTTTTATCTGTCTTCTGCAGTATAGTACATCTAGGGTACGGTGTGAGATTTAACACTAAATTGTTCACTATCAGATTTAATTAATGTGATAGAACTGTTCTTTTAATGAAAACACCTGTTTCACTTAGTATAAAATAAAAATTATATAGTGTTTATGTAGAGGTGTCATGGTCTAGTGGTTTCGTCTTCCGATCGTGGATCATGTGATTGGCGGTTCTAGTCCTGCCGCGGCACTCATGTCCTTTGGCAATATATTAATCTGCATTTGCCACTCTTTACCTATTTGATGTTAATAAGTACCAGGTAGGAAGAAATTCCTAGAATGCCAGAGCGCCTTATCAGGTCTGCTCGACTAAAGCCGGGGTAACAATAGTACAGCGCTTAGAAACATCGTTATTTAGCGGTATTTTAATATTACTAATATTGTTATTTCAATAAGATTATTATTAGTAGTGATGAATTAATGATAATGATATTGAAAATGAAGGAAATAATTAATGAATTAAAGTTGTGCAGTTCATTACGTGAATGCTCCAATGTGCTACACAACAAATTGTGTTAATTGTGGTCACTGGATTTCAAGCTCGCACACAAGTTAGCTCCATCTTCACTCATAAAAGAGTATTTCCTAATGTTTTGCACAGTTTACATGTATGCAAGTTCGCTAATTATTTTTAAATGGGAAACAGCTTTTATACATACAAAAATCAGTTTTGCTTGTATCGTGCAGAAAATTCCGTTTTTCTTTTAAATATTTGGATTTAGATATCAATGAATGTGAAAGCAACCCCTGCATGAATGGTGGAAGCTGTGAGGATGAAGTCGACATGTTCACTTGTACTTGCGTACCTGGTTACAGCGGAACCACTTGTGATCTAGGTAATTAATCTAAAGTACCCCTCGGTGTTATTTCTTAAAAGCCAACTTCACTCTTTTTTCCATGAATTTCAGGACCTTTCGCTCGATCATTGATATCCCATTGGCCTACAATTATCCATGTTAATATTTGATGCCATAATGGATATATGTGATTTCTATTTCAACTCCAAATTTTCCGGTACCAGTTTGTATCTTTGGAGGAAAATTATTGTTTCATATATGTAGTTAAGTTAATTAGCTCTTTTAGTTCAATGTTATATTAGATGGAGCGAGCGGAGTAAGTATGAGAGGGGTAGAGAATTAGGGTAGGGAAAGAGATTTTTACTTTCAGAAAACACTGCAGGAGATCGAGTCCTAATGGTTTATATATTTTTTTTTTAACATAATTTACAATTGGAATACAATGTTATATTATGGGTATGTTACATGTATATTACCATTGGTTTGGTAGACTTACTCTGGACAGCTTGCCATGCTGGTAGAGAAGATAAATTAGTAAAAGTAAGAGCGAGAGTGCGATTTAGAGACCGTGATGGAGCTAAGAAGTCAGAAAGAAAAAGACTGATGATGAGTGATGATTGTGAGTTGTTCTTAAATTCTGTATTTTCCACTCCAAATTTTCTTGCAGATATATGGGAATGTGACGCTGATTTCTGTCGCAATGGTGGTACATGCACTGATGGAGTCAACACGTTCACTTGCACCTGCGTACAGGGCTACACAGGACCCACATGTGAAATAGGTAATTTACCTTAGATATTCAAGGGAATTTTCATCACGAATATACATATTCACGATGAAAATTGGAACATATCATTAAAGTTCTATGTGACATATACAAGTAGCTTACGATTTAAAATAAAATGATGCACTGTGATTTATTTCTGAAAAACAGGACTTTACTTTATCATTAGCCAAATAACTTAATAAGTGTAGTAAGAAGATGAGACGATAAGTGACGTTTGTCCTTTTCGTTTTGCAAGCAATTTAAATATTCTGTAATTCTACTCTAAATTTTCCTTCGGATATCGATGAGCAATGATCATTTAGCTTAGGTATTCACAGCTAATACACACTCAGATTTATTTTACTATTTCATCCGTGAATGTTCCTCAAAGACCAACATAGATTTTGACCAATGAGTGATATTAATTTTTTTGAGGGGGAACCAGAATTGTCTAAGGAACATGGCTTTCAAAATCTCACAGACCATGTTTTCTCACTCTGATGAGAAGCTGTGGGATTCTCCGGAATCACAATTTTCATCTAGTCTTTTTATCCGAGCATTGATTATAGTGTTCGTGAAAAAAAAAAAATATTGGACCGTACACATTGAAGTTAGGCAAAAGTCTGGATTTCAGCTTCCCTATATTTCTTTGTAATGGGAAGTACGTTGGAAATGTTGAATCCAAACTTTAGACAATTTGATAGGTGGATGGAAATATGTTTCTAGTTTGTTGTTAAAGGCCTCTCTCTCTTTACAAAACAGGATCGAAATATACACCTCTGATTTTTGTCTGTGACGAGGAAGCTGGGGCTATCTTCGAAAGCAGTGCAGATTCCTTAGATTTCCGCCGGCTACCAATCCCGAATGTACACCGTCCTGTAGCTGTGGCCTATAGCCCGGATGAGGACCTCATCTTTGGATTGACGCTGAAAACGGCACTCTTAATCGTGCATTCCGGAACGGTTCTGGTCACACTGTACTTTTGGGAGCCTATGGGGGTAAGGATTTGACGCGGTTGAAGATTACTTCTAACGAAAGAACTAATTCCGTGACTTACCTTTCAGGAAGTGGTTAAGGAAAATATTGCTTAGGTATTGCTTGTATTGATTCAACACAAAATAAATCATCTGTAATTGAAAGTACATTTTTCGGGTAAGGATTTGAACTGGTTGAAGATTATTTGTTAAGAATGAAACGAATTCCATGATTCATACTTCAGGAAGAAGTTGATAAAATATAACTTGGTTATTGCTTCTATTGATTTAACACAAAGAATAATCATCTGTAATTGAGAGTACCTTTTCGGGTATTGAAGATTTTTTGTAAAGAATGAAACGAATTCCATGATTTACATTAATGAAAAAGTTGATAAAATAATGCCTGGTTATTGCTTCTATTGATTTAACACAAAGAATAATCATCTGTAATTGAGAGTACCTTTTCAGGTAAGGATTGGACCTGGTTGAAGATTCATTGTAAATAATGAAACGAAATCCATGATTTACATTTATGAAGAGGTTGATAAAATAATGCGTGGTTATTGCTACTATTGATTCAACACAACGAATAATCATCCGGTGACAGAATGTCTACCATGACAATCAATCTTGAATATATATATTTTGTATTCTCTAAAAGTGCATGTTTTCATTCTGTCAACGCTACCACGACCTTCCTCCCTGGCCCCTTGGATGATTATTTAGTCATTACTGCTTTTTTTAATATTTAATTACACGCACAAAATAATGTATCCGTTTGTACACTTTTTCACGCACTTTCCCAATGTTACTTCAATCGTAATTTTGTTTTGCTTTTTGCTTTTAACTTCCTCCTAGATTTCAGCGATGTAACAATTCATACCCAGTCTGAAATCCTGGGGTTCATCGCATCTCAGACTAATTTAATACTCCAGCAAGGCTACAACTCAGCGTCCTTTGGTAGGACTAGCTATAATACCACCAATCATCTGACGTCTGTTTGCCTACATCCGAACACGTAATATATGATTTCTGTGTTATCATTGTTATAAATATACCCACAAAAAATAATCCAAAAGGTTCCTACATTAACTTCATTAAATTTGATATAACATTTTTCATACTTTTCATACTGTTATAATCATCGCGCTGGGTCAGAATCTTTTTTGTTTTCTTTTTTTCTTTGTGTATATTCATTCATCAAAATCCCAAACGATTTTTGCGTAGTGTCCAACCCAGACACTTATTTTGATGATCAAAATCAGTACAATTTTATAAAACACGTGTTGAATATTAATATCCAGCACATTCATATTCATTCACAGGTTTATATTCATAATCATTGTCCATAATCGTCCTGAATAGTTATGAATGTTGTGTTGTGGTCTAGTGGATAAGTCGCCGGACTGTAGATCGAAAGGTATGGGGTGCATATTCCAGCCCGGCACTAATGTCCTTTGGTAAGACGTTAATCTACATTTGCCACTCTCCACCCAGGTCTTAAATGGGCACCCAAAACGTTAATATAGTATGCTCAGCATTGTGAGCGTCTGTAAAAGGCGCCTGGCTGGAATGTTCCCAGGAAGTGGAGAACGTGCATACATTGTGAGCTGGCAAGCCTGAATTATTATTGTACACTATGGGTAGATGATTTTGCTCTGCATATGGGCTTCGTTTATTCAATTGGCTATACAGAAAGATGGTAAGAGTTGTAAGGAGTTTGAAAGATATCATTTATTTGCGTAATGGTGGGTTCCCACTGCCGATCAAACCAACCCGACCAAGCCCAATCAAGCCCGATCACCCATTTTCCCCGACCAATCCCGACCACATGCCTAAACACAAGCTCTTCCCGACCGCTATTCGACCATTGACGACCCACATTCGACCATTCACGACTCCTGCACGACGTATAGTCGACCACAACTTCGATCTCTTCTCGATCATTCCGATCTACATACAATCCCAACGCGATCCCTACTAGACCAACTAGACGTACACACGATCTCTACACAATCTCGGCCCGAGCAGATCGACCTGTTCGAACAGGGATCCAAGATGACTCGTGAATTGAGTGGTTGCACAAAATATTATCGTCAGCTGATGGTACAGTACTCATTTTTGATCAGCGTTCAGTTCATCTCAGACACTCAAGAAGGCTAAAAGGCTTATTTCGAAGTCAATGCATTCCACATTTCTTTAAACTTCCCCCTGCAGACCCAGTGCCATTTGCCAAAGTACTGTATTGCACATGATACTTAAAACATTAATTTTATTTGCCTTTTCAAACAAACTGTCAAGAGCTGCACGTGTCGCAATCACATGTTACTACCAATTCTAGAAGCGATTAACTTAATTAGTATCAATATACCGGTACGAAGAAAATGTGATTAGATCAGCACGTAATTGTGTTTTTGTTTAAAAAAAAATATTTATAAGGTGTTTTATTTATTCAATACCAGAGGCAATACATATAACCGAAATCATGAAATTTACATCATACTCAGAACAATCAAAATACAACTCAGAATAATCAAAATACAATTCAAAAGTATTATTCTGAACATCAATTGCTAAACAAAACAACTCTTTCATACATTTCCTTATTCGTTTAAAACAATAATAGTAATAATAATAATGATAAAATACTTAGTCACATCTCCGTGGTCATTTCATGTTCATTTTGTACTTCTTTGAAGAAAAAATGAATATCTGTTGAATTAAAAAAAAAAAAAATGCTTGTACATGAAATATTACAGTCTGTCAAAATATTGTTTAAAAAGTACTACCTCTCAAAAGAGACAAACTCCCCCAAAAAGAGAGATAAAGATAAAAACAACCAAAAATAACCAAAACAACCCCCAAAAAAAAAACAACAACAAACAAACAAATATAAACATAAAGCAAAGAAATACTGCTGGGATAGAGGGTTGGGAAGTTGCTTTTTTAAAAGTTAATTAATATTACACAAAACTTTCCAAGGTCTTTCATTTTTTTAAGTGAATTGAAAGAGTATCCCTTTCCATTGCAGTTTTTTTTCCTCTTTCCTTTTTTCGAAAATTTTATCCTTTACTTCATCTACATTTGGAGGCTTCCCCTTCTCTCTGCTATTAAAATCATCAATTTAATCAAAATCAGAATGTGGTTTAGTAATTGCACCGATTTCATATTACTCCCATCTATTCCAATATGAATTTCTTTCCACGACAGTTTCCTTAGAATTGGTAAATTGAGTTTATCAGCACATTTTCCCCAGAATCTTTTTATTATATTACATTTAAAAAAAAAAATGTTGATAGGTTTCCTCCAAAATATTGCAATACGAACACAAACCGTTTGTACGAGATTTATATCTATGCAGATGATGGTTTGTATAAACTATTCTATGCAAAAGTTTAAACTGAAATTCTCTCAGTTTACTGTTTAATGTGCACAACTTTGGTTGAACAAAAAAATTCCACTTCTTTAGTTGTAATATTATAAAGTTCCATTAAGTTATGAAATGCTGAGCTGATTTCTGCATTCTTCTTGATTTGACTTTTATACACCATCTCTGCAGTTATTTCTTCAAATTTAAAAACCTTCTTTGCAAATATTAATTCTAAACTAAGGCCACAGTGGATGGACTTTTTTGCAGGCTGAACATTGTGTTTCCATTCGTGAGGAATTATTGAATAGATTTTGTTAACTTTTGTAATTTTTTCCTTACTTAAACCAATGGTAATAAAATATGCATCTTTTTTTAATAACCCTTGTTCATCGCATATGTGATGAAGTCGATATATTTTTTTTAAAAACAAATTTTCCTCAAAGTTTGACCTTCTAGTTGAATAAAATTATTATTATACAATATTTCATTCCCTCTGTATCTCTCTTCTGTTTTAACATATTCTTTCATATCTATACATGCTTTCAGAAGATTCTCATAAAAAGAAGGTAACATGAGTTTTACTGTATATCTCCAATAGTTGCAATAAAATATTAAATTCCCGCCCATTGGTCTCATTAAATATTTAAAGTAATGTTTCCATTTGATAGCTTGAGTTCCTGTTACAAGCCTTTTATCCACATTATTCTCTGTGCTTTTACAAACAGTCGGAAATTCATCATTTTGAGCCCAACCTGCGTATAGTCTAAAAACATGATGCTTTTATTAATTTTGCCTTTACTTCTTCACAAAAAAAAAAAAACATTTTTCTTCAATTTCGCTATACACCCATTATGGAACCGGCATCAATGTTGATAAATATATAAATTTAGAATAGCCATATAATTTCATTAATTGAATTTTCCCCATTAATGTTAAATCACGCTGCTTCCACCACGTAAAACGTTTTTTAATCTTGCTCAATATTTCTTTATAATTCATTTGTTCTTTGATATCTTCGTGTATTGAAAAATAAATTCCTAGTATTTTAACAATGTCTACTTGCTTCCCAAACGGAAATGTATGAGTGGATAATTGTGGACCTAAGGGCAAAATGAATGTCTTGTCCTTGTTTAACTTTAAGCCTGATATTTTATAAAAACATTCAAAAATATGTTTAATTTCCTTAAATGAATTCGAATCTTTAATGAAAAGCGTTATATCGTCTGCGTACAGAGAGAGAGAGGATCTCCTGCCTTACTCCTCTTTCAACCTTGAAATAACCTGTTGATGTATATCCATTTATAACACAACTTTCTGCTTTAGCATAAAAATTATTAACCCATTTACAAAACCCTGGTCCAAAATTAAATGATTGTAAAACCTTATATAAAAATAAATGTGAAACAGAATCAAATGCTTTTTCAAAATCAATGGCCACCAAAAAGCGTGTTCTCTGTAAAAGAAGTATGAAAGATCATGTCGTCTATTATTCGTATTGCTTCTCCAATGTTCCTATCCTTAACATATCCCAACTGATCAAAACTAACAATTTCAGGTAAAACTTCTTGTATTCTCTTTAAAAGTATCTTAGATAGGATTTTATAATCTACGTTTAGCAACGAAATCGGTCTGTAATTCTTAATAAGCTCCGGATCTTTGCCATCTTTATGTATCAAGATAATAACTGCTTGCCTTTGAGAGCCTGATAATTCCCCTTGTTGAAGAGCTTCATTAAAAGATGCAAGAACTAGATCTCCAATTACTGGCCAAAATTTCTGATAAAATTCTGCACTTAAACCATCATTTCCTGGAGATTTGTTAAGTTCCATATCTTTTAGTATTTCTATGCATTCCCTTTCTACGATTGTTTCCTCACATGAATCTCGTGATATATTATTCCATTTTGGCAGGTTATTAGGAAAGAAGTCCAAAGTGTCATCTTGTATAGAATTTATTTGCTATATAGCTGCCCATAAAATGATTTTATTCCTTCAATTAATTTTTTTCGTTAGAAGTGGTATTTCCATTTCCATTTAATTTCTTTATTATACTTTTTTCTATTTGATTCCATTAACTGTTTGAAGAATCCTGTATTCTTTTCTCCACATTCATACCATGAGGATCTTGACCGTACTTTTAAACCTTCATTGATGTAATCGTGGAGTAAACTTCTTGTTTCTTAGTTTTCACATTTTCAGAAATATCTTTGTGATGTCCATTGCCAATCGACAATAAATCCTCTTCTAAGTCTTTAATCTCTTTTACCAATTTTCCGATTTTTTTCTTTCTTTCCTTTCCTCCGCCCTTTTTCTTGATAGTTTAATTGTAAACTTCCGTATTTCCATTTTCATGAAATCCCATAGTACTCTCTTATCTTTAATTTCAACAGACAGTTTCTCTTTTAAAGTCTTTATTTCTTCTCTAATCTTCTTAACGTATTCCTTGTCACTTAATAGACTATCATTAAACTTCCAATAAGATCTTTTATTTTTATTTTTGTCGATGACCTATTATGGATTACCAGATTAACTGCTGAATGGTCAGGGGCTATAGAGGAACAATGTCATATTTGGATGTTATTTGCTCTAAATTCTCTGATATGATCCAATAATCTAAGCGACTTTGCATAAAAGGATTTCGTTGTTTATACGTGTATTGCTTTTTATCTTTATTTTTACTTCTCCATACATCACGTAATCTATAACTATCCATGAACTCTTCAATTTTTTACTAAATTTTGTTTGCTTCTTTGATACTTGTCCAAAATAATCTAGATTCGTGTCTCTAATAGCATTGAAGTCACCCCAAGTGCTACTGGATTTCCTTCTGTATTATTCCTATTGAGTTGAGTTGCGATCGGAAAGATCGAGTGCGGTCGAGAAGTGGTCGAGAAGTGCTCGGGATGTCATCGAGAAGCAGTCGAGAAGTGAGCGAGTTCGGTCGAGTGACTGTTTAGGGCAGACATGTACCGATCGTCAAGCGGTTGAGTTGTTGATCGAGTTGATCGGGAACCAATCGTGTAGAAGTTGTGTATAAATCGAGATGATCGGGTAGTGATCGGCGGAAAAAATCCAACGCGACCAAACTAGACCTCTATACGATCGATTCCCGATCAGCTCGACCTCTACTCGACCAATACACGATCGATGTACGATCGCTTGCCTTCTCGACCCCTACACGATATTTTTTGACATGCCAAAAATTGTCGTGTAGGAAGCCAGATCGATACCGATCAAGGTAGACCGACCCCGATCAAGGTAGACCGACCCCGATCACCCTTGCCGACCGAGCCCGACCAGGCCAAAATAGCTTGATCGGGCTTGGTCGGGTTGGTTTGATCGGCAGTGGGAACCCACCATAAACCTTCATATTCGGGCTCCGACCTAGCTTTATTAAGTACAGATTTTAGTTTTCGATTTTCCTATATCTTGATAACTAAAAATAATCTTAATCAAACTCTTTTTTCACCAATGTTGTTTCATTTGAGGTTCATTTGATTTTTGTCTTCCAGAGACCTGTATGCATTGGAGAATGGAATCGTTCCTACAATATTGAGAATAGAAGGCAATTTTAGGACTACACAGCCGATTGAGAAATCATCCTTATTGTCTCCATTAAGTATGGCATTTGATCGGCACGGTGAGCATGATTTAAAATGTAGCATTTGATGGTACGTGCCAAAAATTAAAATTCTCTTAAAAAATTAAATATTCATATTTTGGGGTTAGAGTTTTTTTTAACTCACTTATTCCCTATACTCTCCATGATCAGGATGTGGTAATAATCACAGTGCTACACTGACTGTCATAGTGTGTTGGATAAAAATAATCGTAGTATTAATAGTACAAAGTAAAGCATGTGTGTGGGCGGACGTGTGTGCGTCAAGCAGGCGCACGCGTGTCTGTATGTATGGTATGTGAATGTGTAGTCGGGTCTGTACAGACGTGTATCAATGAGATATCTGATTATCTTAAGCCTGGGGATCGACCGGGATTCATCATCATGTATCAGTTTTTTCTCGCCAAGACAGAGAACTTACCATAGAAAAATATTCTTCACATACCCATTTCGCTTTCACTCTTTCTTTCTCTTGCGATCAGTTAACCAACTTAACCTAATCATTCTCCTGTATTTGGTATTTTTAAGTATTTCTATTAATATGTTCTCCCGTCTTTTCGTCTCTATCTGTCTGTCTGTCTATGCCTCTATATCTCTGCCTGTCTTTCCGTTTCCCTCTCTGTCTATCTTCTCACCCTCTCCTTTAGATCTCCTTTTCCCCTTCATATAACAGAGAAATATTTGTTCATTGCCTCTTTGGGTGCATCAAGGATCCCGTCTCTTCATGTTGGATGACAAGAAAGGAACAGTGGAGTCATGTGGCCCGCTAGGTGAAGACCACCAGATTCTTCTTTACTACCAGAATACCGAGCCGGTGGATTTAGAATGGTATGGAGGGTCTCCCCTCTGGACGGACGACGGCTCCTACCGAGGCATCGGGTTCATCGCGAAGAGAGGGGGTCCCTCGACCGGCATTACGAGCTTGTACCAGTTCCAGAAAGCAACAGGAATACATGTTTACTACGGTGAGTACCCACGTATCACCATCCTGTGGTGCAGTCGGGCTACAGTGGTTCATCAAATTTAGTCTCAATCCAAGGGTTGAGGGTTCAAATCCCGACCCGGCATATAACATATTTGAAATACAGAGGAGGCAAAACATATCATTTTGAATATGAATATGAGAGTTTCAATTTGGTCTATATAGTGAAAGCGCTGGTTTGCACAAATATTAAGATATTTAACAAATTCGAATTCTTTTATTCTATACTGAGGACAAAAGCATCAACCTATGTAAATTAAAAGAGTCGAACAGATTTGAAGGCAGTTCGATGATGAAGAGGTTTCCTAGACCCAACGAAAAAATACAAGTGGTTATTTGCTTTAATGAATACATGTAAATATGAAATCACATAGCACTTTAGTAATTCAATAAATACCTAACCTATAAGATGTTTTAGTATTTCCCTTTCTACTGTACGAATTGGGGAGTTCATGTTGAAAGGGTAGGATTATAGAAGAACCATGCAATATACTATGAGCCAGCTTGGAGACGCTATTAGCGCATGAGCAGATAAAGGTCATTTAAACAAAACTATGAAAACCCATTGAGACGCATGCTGGATACGTGTTTATCGTTATTATATAACCACCATTTATTTATGGACCGACGGTAAATGATATAGGTACTAATTGTGACGAGATGTAAATACGTTAAATGTGAAAGTCTTGATACAAGACTATTTTGAGACTCTGCATGACATCAAAAGGCTAAACAAAAGTGTTCATGAAGCAATTTCATCTGTTTGGCTGTGAGCATTTCTTAAAAACACGAAGTGAGAATCAAACATATTTTGAAATTCGGTTATTTGTAATTGTAAATGTGCTCCGAAATGATCTGTTTCATGATTATCATTGTTTTTATTATCATCATTAATATTTAGTAGAATTAGTAGTCGTAGTAGTATTGTTATTGTTGTTATCTTTATTATTATTGTTATTGTTGTTATTGTTATTGTTGTTATTGTTGTTATTATTGTTATTGTTGTTATCATTATTATTATCATCATTATTGGTTTTTTTATTACCTTACCTGCAGGCGATGCTTACGAAAGGCAGGAAGGAGAAGATTGTCTAGAAGATGAGTTCTCATGCAATCATACGGTCTGTATACCAATGTCATGGAGATGTGATGGACTGGTAGACTGTGACGACGAGCTCGATGAAGCCAACTGCTATTCTGATGAACCTGGTGAGAATTATGATTATCATTACTATTAGTAGTATAAGTAATAGTAGTAGTAGTAGTAGTAGTAGTAGTAGTAGTAGTAGTATCATGATTAGTTTTATTATTATTATTATCATAATCATTACAGATTCCATCGTCTTCGTAACCGACTTAGACAAAGGTGCGATATTCATGGCAACAGCGACTAACCTCACCTTCACCCAGCTGCCCCTGGCAGGTCTACAAACTCCCGTGGCCGTTGACTATGACCCAGTGGACGGCATTGTCTACTGGACGGATGTTTCTGCCGATACAATAAACTCGGCACGCATTGATGGGACTAACCAGGAGACAGTTATAGCTGGGCTCGGATGTAAGTTGGTCAACAATTCTTGTCACTCATTTTCGATTTGCAATTTTATCTTTGTTCATGAGATCTTTCATACTTGGCCTAGATACTTTTCATGAGTAACATGCTATTTTGGCGAAATGAATTCGTGGAATTTGAGTTAAGTAACGTCAGTCACAACGTAGCGATTATGCTATAAACCAGGAAGATAACAGATTCTCAAATATATTTTTTTAATTAAAAAAGGAGTTGTTTTTTTAAACATATTCATGTAATATTTGCAATCGCATGTGCATTTTTTCTTCAAATTCTTGATTCAACCTTTATCTCTCTCTCTCTTTCTCTTTCCTATTACACAACGGGAATAGAAAAGCATTTTCTTCGATAAACACTTGACTTCTGCGCTAAACACAGGAAATTCTTCCCCAATCTACAATCCAATCAATTCGACAAAATTGAAATTATAAACACATTAAAGGGCAACTCTACCTGTTCATGTTCAATGAGAAACATTGATATCCGTGCCTCAATTGTTTCCCCCCTTCAGCACCTGATGGAATGTATTTTGATGTTCAAACCAAGACCATATATTGGACTGATGCACTTTACAACACGATAGAAGCAGTATACCCCAATGGCACAGGCAGACACAACATTCTTTCAGACCTGGATAAACCGAGAGCAATAATCATCGTATCAACCAACAGGTTTCATTTTGATATTGCTTCATGTTTTGCGATTGACTGTTTGGAATGTAGAGGTGTTGTGGTTTAGTGAATAGGTTGCCGTGGATATCATGGTTCGGGTTCGAGTCCCGCCGCGGCACTAATGTCCTTTTGCAAAATATTAGTCTATATTAGCAATTATTCATCCTGGCGTAGTAAATATGTACTTGGTAGGAAGTTATTCCTTGAATGATTTTATGGCCTCAGGGAAGCTGGTCTCAAGCCAAAGGTAATAATATTATACTTGGTAGGAAGGAGCCTTGAGCATCCCTTGAGATAGATATTAATTTGAACACAGTATCTGTTCAGAGCCAGGAGGTCGTTAACCCTGTGTTAAAGTATATGAATTAACAACGTTATGGCTCCTAACAGAAAACAAAAATGAATTTCATTTGTATAACCTCTGCAGCCTTAGCTTTTGAAAAATCTTAATTTAAGAACGACTTAATCAAAAAATTTAGGCCATTTTTTAAATTAACATATAAACGAGCCATAAACATCAATTGTTGAGCATAGTTCATAAAACAACCGTCACAATGTACCTTTCTTAGCCCTTATTGCCTGATTCGACAAGCCAGGGTCACGTTTGTCGTATCATAAATCGAATTTTCTTTCAAGCTAATGGTAATTGTGCAACTCTTCCTTTAAAAAAATGCGTAGTTCCGCTGAGAGAAGTTGGAATCACAGCCTTTCAATTTAAAATATCATATGTACATGAAAACATTCAATTTAATTAACTACTTAATAAGATGATTAATGAGCCTTATCTGCTTTCAGAATGATTTATTGGACGGAATGGGGAGATTCTCCAAAAATAGAATTGTGCGACCTCAACGGCAAGAATCGGCAGGTTGTTATCGACACAGGTCTGGGCTGGCCAAACGGTATCACATATGATAGAGAAGGTGAGTTTGACATGCTTTCCACTTTTGTTCACCCATGGTACCAAACCTATGTTGAACTAGTCTAAAACAATCGCCAAAAGCAATGGTAACAGGATTAATTCACTTGGATTTGCTAAATTTCCTGATTCAAGAATTCAGGATTTGGGGTTTCCAAGTTCAAAAAAAAAATTGTTAATAATTGTTTTCCTCTCCTCGTGTATGATCTACCCTGGACCAAGCCCCGCTATAGTACACACAAAACCTAATGAAGTCTATTCTAATGGGAACAACCATGCTGGTTCCCAAGTTTCTTTCAAGTACACTTGTAGCTGTAAAAATATTGTATACTAGAACATGTAAACAGAAATTGAAAACAAATTGAAGATAAAATGGGATTGAAACTTTGTCATCGGCATAGAACAGGGGTTCTCAAACTTTTTCCTTGACGATTCAGGGGGATGTTTCACAAAGACTAAGATCGACTTTAAGTGGGACTTAACTAACAGGCCGTTCATGCCACTGTTTGCTCTCACCATTTACTTCCATTGGTCTCTCAAGGGACGTACAAATCATGGTAACAAATTTACAGAATTTCCATTTGTTTATAATTCATTATTGAAGGAAAAAATATTATCTAAAGATCATAATGATGAGAGCAAACAGTGGCATAAACATATAGCCATAGTTAAGTCCAACTTCAAGTCAATCTTAGTCTTTGTGAAACACTCCCCAGATGTGATTTCCATAAAAGCTAAAAGGTCTGAAACAATGGGCAAATTCAATATAAATAGGTGTGTGGTATTATACATTCTTGTGTGTACACGTACCTAAATTTCATTAGGTAAGACAGTAAAAAGTAAGAGTTCTGGTCAACATGAAGGGAAGGCCTGCATAAGTAAGAAAAGTGGCACTGGTTTCCAACAATAAGCTGTCTGAAAGTCCATGAAATATCACATCTATATCTTCAAACAATATATATATATATAATATATATTATTGCTAATTAACTATTCACATATGCATTGTGTTAGTACATACATAACATGATATTCCCTTTGCTCGAAGTTGTATGCATTCGGTATCAATAGATGTGTAAGATGCAGCCCCCAAAAAAAAAAATATATTATATATATATATATATCTCCTCGAAAGTACCGTGACGCGCGACGACGATGGGGGGGGGGGATTCGGACCCCGGTCATTTTAGGATTTCGTAAAAAGAAAAGCAGAGCCCGGACGGTCCGGAATGACATGTCCTGCAGTCCGGAGTTTGAGAAGCTAAAGCTTATAACTGAGGATAAGAACATGCTAGAGGGCGCTGTCGTCCCTTTCCAGAAAATCTTACATATCAACTGTCGAGTTTTATACATTATACAGTCTCTAACTTATACAGGTTCAAGGATATTCAAATTAATTACTCAACAGTCTCTGAGATTTTACTGGGGGGGCCTAGGAGGCCCCCTCCACATTTTCGGAGATTGCGCCGCAACCGCTTGGAATTTTAAGTTGTCGTTTCATTACTTTTTTTTCTCAAGTCTTACGCACAGTTTGATCCCATTTTCGTCGAAATCGGATATACCTGTAAGGTGTTACATAATAATTAGTATGCACATGTCATCAAAAAGTGCCATCATGCATATATTCATGTACAAGCAGAAATGTGAATACAGGTTTAGATGTATTTCTTCATAAGTGGGAGATATGAAAAGATATCAAATTGCTTTGATATGTTTCTTAAAGTAACTTGATGTATTCCAGAATAAAAGAATACATTAGAAATTTAAAAAACAGTAAAATACATAAGAAAATAAAAAGATGAATTTCGAACTTTTTTCCGGATGTGAGCAGTGATATGCAGATGGGTAGCAGAGAAATATTATTATACAGTGAGAAAGTGGGTGAAATCATTATTTTTTTACTTTGCTGATAGTGCTAAACATACTTTCAAAAAACAAAAACAAAATCACTAAAAAAGCTCAAATATAAAAGTCAAAATATTTGAAAATCGCATAAAATTTGCATAAATTAACTTACATCAAAATAACTTTTTGTGTTAGAAAAGAAATTACATTATGAATCATGATTTTTAACATTCAAAAAATGGAGTCAAGTTTTTTGGTAATGATTCTATTTCCCTGTATATTTGCAGAGTAGACATTCATGAATGCAAAATTTGCGAATTCATAATTGATGCAAATTAACCTATGCATTATCAATTATCGTAAAAATAATGAAACTTCGGGAATTTGAAATGAAGGAAACATTCATTAAATTATTTTTAAAGATTCATCACAAGTCTAGAGACAAATATGTAGAGTTTTCTTTAAAATGCATAACATCAGCATTTTGCATAATTACTTTAACGACAAAGATGTTCATATTAGGAAAAAACTCATTATACCATCTTGTTCCTTACGTGAATATCTACAAACTTGCAAATGTTCGTGTTCATCGGACATTCGATGGCCGAGATCATAGGGGGAGGGGCTCTCTGCCCCCCCCCCTCCCTCGGTCAGGTATGTGCTCAAAATCTGCCCAGTACAGTAAGGGTTAATAATTCTTACATAATTCCATTTTGCAATAATTGCTTGAATAGTGAATTACTTAGCTTTTCAGAAATGTTCGTTTATTTAAAATTAACCGACAGTCTCTGAGCTTTGAAAAATCTTACATACTTCTATTATGCAATAATTCCTTGAACAGTGAATTACTTAGCTTTTCAGAAATGTTCATCTTAAGAGGTGTTATTTATCACCGTATTCACATATTTGAGAAATGACCAACATAGCTGATAAGTTTGGACCAAACTTTCGTACCACATGCATATATATATATATATTTATATATAGTCCCATATATCCATTTTTGTGTGCAGTCCGTGTGATTTTCAGCAAGATGGAGTCAATTTCTTTTCATTCTCATCATTCCGAACCTCGCATTAAATTTAAATTTTCATATTCTCCATAACCAACTATTTCTGTCCCTTCTTTCCAGTTTCTTGCAATGTAATGGCAGAACCTGGGCCAAGTAACACCAAATTAACTAAGCAATTGATTGTTATTATTATATTATGACCATGATTTCAAAACAATGAACTGTACAATCGATCAATCGTACAATCAATCACTAAATGTGTGTTACAGGGCCCGGAACTCAAATTTATCTTGACTTTCCCGACCAGGTTCACGGATCTATTGGTGCGACGCTCAGCTGGACAAGATCGAATCCTCAGACCTATATGGCAATGGCCGTAAACTCCTGCTAGATAGGTCCCCTGGTACGCTCCATCCATTTGATATTATCTTCCACCATGGAACTCTGATGTGGACTGATTGGCAATTCGATGGTATAGGGGTAAATGAAGGTTCTCGGCATGCATGGCCAAAGACCTATATTCTACCAGGGGGGTTTTCGCAACCAGGAGGCTTCCATGTATTTGAGGGTAAGAGTAGAATCATATCAAATTTTGTTTTATCTGTCTTCTGCAGTATTGTACATTTAGGGTACGGTGTGAGATTTAACACTAACTTGTTCAATTGTTCGTGTATGCCAGGTTTCTCTGGTAATGGCTTCAACTGTGTAGGTATGACACTTCAGATTTTCTAATAATAAAAAATACATACAATTTAAACACATAAAATACCAATACATACAAATACAAAGAAATTCACACATTTTTATGCGAGAAATAAGTAATATATGACATCAGAAAAAAGAAAGATACAACAGAATTTATGCAGAAATGGACATAAATATACTATGTCCCTTTTGCAGCCAAAATCAAATTCTGTAGAACTTTGCAGGAATTATGAATATGTCATGTATGTCCTATCTGTGAAATGTAAACGTTTGCAGTGTCCTAGTATTAAAATTGTGCAAGGAAGCACGTTTACTTTCTAGACTTCCCTGTCAGACACTATTGAGTGACTGACTGACATCTCTTTTTCTTTGGTAATAACTTACACAAAATTTATTTATGTCATTTATTATTTATATATTCATATTCATTCATTTACTCATTGATTGATTAATTTATCTATTTATATATTTATTCACATGCATTTATTTTCTTTTTGTTTTGCTTCAAAAATTAAACCAGGAGATATCAACGATTGTTTTCCCAATCCTTGTATGAATGAGGGAAGTTGTGCTGATGGAGTTGACTCTTTCACTTGTTCCTGTGTTGCTGGCTATACTGGGAGTATGTGTCAAACAGGTAAGTTAACTCATACCATTTTCACGCCGTCATAAAAACAGGAAATGGTTATGTTTTCTTTCTTTTTTGGGGTGGGGGCAAATGACATGGAAACTCTTAAATGTATATCTACTTCATTGTGTTAACCTTGATTTCATATTTTTGCAATGAGTAAAGCAATGGTTGAAAACATTCTTGTACTGAATTTAGGCTAGGGATAGATTCTGAACGTTCTGAATTCTGAACGTTTTAATGTTTCAGATGTTTGTTTTTGTATTTTTCTCATTTAATCTAATACCTCGATCTCAAAGACTTTAAGAATATCATCAACTTTTCCCAATCACTTTAATTTTTTGGGCATAATGCAATCTCATGTCCAGAACTAAACCATCGAAATAAGCCAATGTCAATCATTATCAATATCAGCATCATCATTATCATTATCATTGTTAATATTATAACCAATATTAGTAAAGTAACTCATAAGATTGTTTCACATTTCGATCTTACCACTTTGCCATAGATGTTAATGAGTGTGCAATAGATACAAGTCTGTGTAGTAATGGAAGATGTGTCAACGTGGATGGATCATACACTTGTGTCTGTAATGCTGGATTCACATTAGTGAATGCAACTTCTTGCAGTGGTATGTCTAAATACAAGTTACCAACTTTGTAAAATTGGAAAGACAGGAAGATAAAAAGAAATGAATCAATATCAAGTTCATTCAATTACATGCAGAATTTAATGAAGGCATAGTTCATTATCCAAATGACATTTTAAAGTAGTTTTTTGCATGTGATTTCATACTTACATATTTCAAAAGTGTATAACAACTTTTCAAATTGTAACAAAAAATGTGAGGAGCATTCACACCAGATAGAATGGGGTAGAAATTTGGCCATTAAATCCGGCGAAAAGGCATGCATTTGTGAGATTTGTGCAATATTTTTCATCTAATGTTAATTGGTCAAACATATGTATAGTTATCAACTGAATTATTCATACCCCTTATACATTTGATTATTTTGTGTTTTTTCCTAACTCAATAATGAAAGGTGGTCTAGCTGAAGTAGGGTCTTTGTTGAATACTTTTAGATGTAAGCTTTAATATGTCACATCATTAAGAAATGTAAATCGGGACAAAACAATTGTTCACATACATTAAAAAAGACAAAACTTGGTAAGGGTATGAATGATTTAGTTGTTAACTGTAGATGTACATGTATAAAAATGACTTGATACAATCCCTTATAAATCATCTGACGAGGCTGGTATTGCATTTATTGTACAAATTCCATGTGTAGTCTCCTTATGACAATCTTGTTTGATGTAAATAGAAAACCTAATGTATTGATAATTTTTTGCATGGAGGAAACACTTGAAGTATCCATAAATATCTTGGCATCATGCCATTGTGTTTGTTTATCTTTCTTTGTATATCCAGCTCTCTCAAGCAGTCTGTCCATTAGTCGAGTGTTTGTGCGGATTACAGGACAAAGTCTGAATGGTAAAACCCTGACGTATACACCAGAATTAACCAATAGGTCATCGGCCATATTCATGGAATATGATGTTGCATTCTGTTTCATTGTAAGTATATATCTTTCTTCACCAGTAAATGCTACAAAGTTGATGACAATTTTGTAGACGTAAATATGTACAAGTGGGTGCCTCTTCAGCTTGCAAATCCAACATACTACATACACACCATATATCACATTAAGATGTTTGTACATATGTCAGGAAGTACAGTAGTCTACTGGAACTTTGTAATAAAGTGTCGGTTCCTCCTGAAAAAAAGCTAATTGTAGATCCATCAAATACAAGAGAGAATATATTTGTAGTCCTTTTGTATGCCTCCGCCACTGAAGATGGTGTGGAAGCCATTGTTTTATCGACTTGCCTGTCCGTCCATCCCAATTTAACAAAACTTGGATGAAATATGTACAAGTATGAGTATGCAAGGTTGAACCGATTACATTTTAGTGTGAGAAGTCGAAGGTCAAATGTCGCAGGGTCATAAATGTGTTTTGAAATACCAAAAGATATCTTATTACCACAATAACTTTTTAAAAAATTGAAGCAGTTCACACCATACTTGGATGAAGTATGCATGAGAATGCAAGGATGAACTGATTAGATCTTGGGTGAAAGATGTCAAAAGTCAAAGGTCACAGGGTCATGAAAGTGTTAAACTTACCAGAAAATATCTCTTCACCACGATAATTATCATTTCCATTAATGAGCATTAGAATTTAAGACGAGAAGAATTGGATTGATGTTATGGTCAGAGGAACATATATATATATATATATATACATCTATAACCCATAGCTGGTCAGAGGTTTTCTTATTTTCTAAATAAATCAGTTTTTTCTCCTCAAATTAGCAATATTTAATCTGACTTTCCACACCTTCTTAGTTTGATCAACAAATTTTAAATATTTTTTGAATGAACCAATGCGAAATGAAATTGAAAAATGTAAGTGAAAAATTGACATTTTGTACACGAAAATAGTGATAAATGATTAGTTGTAATTAAATCGCTCCTATTTTAGAATCGTAGAAAGGGTATATATTTGTTTCTCATGTGTTTCTCATGTGTACGACTGGTGTTGCTGAAACTTGTGAAATTTGCTGATTTTACTTTAATTCTTTGATCGTTTCAACATATTGTGTACATGCGGAGGTGTGGAATATATTGGAAAATGTAACTTTATCCGGAAATATGTCAAATTGGAGTAGCCAGGATTACAATTTCTGAGGCAAGTGAGTGATTGAATTTGTGCTATGAGATTGTAGTGTCCCATTTATTACTTTTGGCGTGGTGTTTCTTGTTCTCCAAGCTGGTCAACCCATTTGAGAATTACTCTTGAGTCATTGTTTGGTTCAGTGCACAATGTCAAAACCACATTCTTCGTCTCCAACTGTGAAAACAAGGCAGATAGCTGCTGTCACTGCTCAGGTTGTTGCAGACCTGCTGAAGAACACAGAATTTGTTAACCTGCTTGATTCTATTGTTAGTTCTGCGGTGGAAAAGAAAATTGGTGATCTACTGACAAAGGTTGAATCTCTTCAAGGCCAGATGTTTGATCTTCAACAAGGAATGTCCATGAAGGACAATGAAATTGGTATGCTGAATAAAGCTGTGGCTGATCAGTCCAAAGAAATCTCATCACTGAATGTTGCCCTTGATTCGTTGGAGCAATATTCCAGGCGCTCATCCATCCGAATCCTTGGAGTAGAAGAGAAGCAGGGAGAAGATACCGAAGCGGTTGTAAAGGAAATCATAACAACAAAGCTGGAATTTTTCCCTCGAGCCATCATGTGACATTGATCGTCTGCATCGTACTGGGACAGCGAGAACAACAACCACCACTGCCAGACCAAGATCTATTATCGTCAAGATGCAATCCTACAAAAAGAGGAGAGAAATTTTGTTGAACAGAAGAAAACTGAAGGGAACGGGAATCTTGATTGTTGAAGACCTAACCGTAAAAAAGCAGTCTCTTCTAGCAAAGACTCGTGCTCACAAGAAGGTCATCGCAGCTTGGTCATCCGATGGCCGTTTTTTCGCTTCACTACCTGCAAGTGGAGGAAAATCTGCACGGAAACTGATTAGGAATGAAGAAGACTTACAGCTCCTGTACATAGACTCATTTCATCGTACAGGATTATGCTGAAATATCGGTGACTGTTTGCGTTATATTTGGCTACTTCATGTCTTTTATCATTTTGCTACCTTATACATTAGTTTGATGTGTACAATTATTCTTCTTTTATTCTGTTTGTGAATTTATTTTGTGTGTCTGTGTTTGTTGGTGTGCTGTGAGGGTGTAAGTGTAATGTCTGGCATTTGTGCTAATTGCAGAACTTCTATTACTTCTACTTCTACTCAGTCTTCATTTTGTATTGATTGCAACTCCATTATATTCCCATTTAATTATATTATCGATGACAACGAATTTTACTGGTCTGTCTATACCTATTTTCATATGAATTCACATGTTGACCTTAATAAACTTCAGGGTTTGAAATTTAATCCATTTGATACAGATTTCATGGGAACAACTAGGAAAGAACTTTCTGATTGTGATTCTAATTCTATAAATGCTGTTGTAAATCCTTGTAAATATGTATTTGCTGATGATTTTTGTAGTAATTTCTCATATAAACATTCACATTTTCCAATGCTACATTTAAATGCTAGGAGCTTAAAGAAAAATTTCGATGAATTTCAAATATTGTTATCTTCTCTTTCTTATGATTTCAGTATTATTGATATATCTGAAACGTGGTTCAGTAATAGTACAGAGATGTCATTATTTAAGTTGGATAATTATAATCTTCTACAATCATGTAGGACCACACGTAAAGGTGGTGGAATTGCCCTTTTTGTTAAAAAAAGATTTAAATATAACACTGCGATCTGACATTTCTTTTAATACACCTGAATATGAAATTATTTTTATTGAAATCAAAGGAAAACCAAAACCAATTATAATTGGATGTGTATATAGACCTCCAAATACTAATATAAATTGTTTTTATGATAAAGTGAATGAAATTTTAGTAAAACTGGAAAGTGAGCAGAGAGACGTTTATATTATGGGTGATTTCAATATTGACTTACTGAACTATAACACACATTGCAAAACAACTGATTTTCTAGATTTAATGTTTTCTTTTAATATGTACCTTTAATTTCAAAACCCACTTGTATTACACCTTATAAAGCATCTTTAATAGATAATATTTTTACTAATACAATCCACAAAAGTAAATATTCAGGACTCATTTATTCAGATCTCTCTGATCACTTCCCAATATATTGTTTATGTAAAGATAAAGAAAATTACTTTGTTCCAACTAACAATAAGAATTATAAGAAAAGATTAGTCGATGACAGAGGAATATTAATGTTCAAGGATAAACTTGGTACAACTGATTGGCACACAGTATATGATAACAATGATGTAAATGAATGTTATGACTACTTTATTGACAAGTTTCGTACGTTATATGATGAATGTTTTTATGTATGTACTTCAACATCACGCAAATTTAGTCGTAAAGTACAATTTAAGAAACCCTCGATAACTAATGGTATTTTGAGATCAATTAAGCGTAAACATAGAATGTATAAAGGTACAGTTAATACATTAAATACAAGGAAAAAAATAAAATATGAGTTTAAGAACAGGTTAACTTCTATAATTAGAGCCTCAAAAGCTGAATATTATTCTAGGTTATTCTTTTCAGTCAAAGGGGACATGGTTAAAACGTGGCGAGAAATTAATAATTTACTTGGAAAAAATAAACATAGTTCATTACTACAAAAAATGTTTTATGGGAATTCATCTTTCCATTCATCAAAAGATAAAGCACAGGCTTTCAACTCTCTTTTTACCAATATGGCTAAAAATCTTTCAGCGTCAATTCCAACTTCATCTAAATCATTCAACGACTTTTTGACTTCACCATGCATTTCCTCTTTGTTTCTGAATCCAACCTCTCCTCATGAAATAATTAGTCTCTGTCATGAACTCAAAATGTCTAAGGCAACTGATCCAGATGATGTATTAACTTCTGTGTTTAAAAATGTATACACTTTTTTGTGGACCCATTGTGCAATATTTATAATAAATCTCTTGTCTCAGGAGTATTCCCAAACAAACTTAAAGTGGCCAAAGTTATTCCATTACACAAAAAAGGACCAGTAGATTATATAGAAAATTACAGGCCAATTGCACTTTTATCAAATTTCTCAAAATTACTCGAAAAGATTATGTTTAAAAGACTTTATAAATTTTTGTCTAAAAATAATTCCCTGGCTTGGGCCACTGTTATTTTTGTTGTACATTAATGATATCTTAAATTCCTCAAGTATTTTAAAATTTTCATTATTTGCTGATGACACTGCTGTTATTTCTTCTCATAATGATATTAATAAACTAATAAATAATATAAATTCTGAATTACGGAATTTAAGTGAATGGTATATTTGTAATAAGTTATTTCTTAATGCTAAAAAACTCACTACGTAATTTTTCATTCTAAACAAAAAAAGATTCCTAGTCATGTTGCCCCGGTGTGTATTAAAGATGATGTTCTTAAGAAAACTGACATTGTTGAATTTTTAGGTATCAAACTACATGAATCACTTGACTGGTGCCACCATATTACCCATATTTGTTCTAAAATTTCAAGGGGGGTTGGTATCATGTCATACTTTAAAAGACGTTGCCGAAAAATATATTATTAACTATTTACAACAGTATTGTTTTACCACATATCAACTACTGTAATGTTATATGGGGTAATACTTACAAGACTCATTTATATAAAATTCATATTCTTCAAAAACGTGCTGTTCGTATTATTACCAATTCTAACTATATGACTTCAAGTGTTCCCTTGTTTTATGATCTGAAATGTTTGCCGGTCTTTGATCTCATAAAATTAAACAATTTAGTATTTATGTTCAATTTTCATAAACAAGAGCTCCCATTAATATTTAATGACATGTTTAAAACAAATTATTTTTTTCATTCTTATGAAACCAGAAATAAATCGAACTATCATTATCCTTTTGTACGCACTTCGTTGACCCAACATACTTTAAGATTCCAGGGTATACATGATTGGAATTCCTTACCTTACAATGTAAAAAGCAGTTCAACTCTAACGAAATTCAAATATTCATGTAAACAGTTATTTTTCAAACGCATGATGTGCGCTGAGTAGATTTCTCTGTACAATGTTCTGCCTGCGGTGTGTGTTGGTGTGTCCGTGTGCATGTGAATGAATGAGGTTGGGTGTATGTTCTGATTAGTTTTACAATATTTTATTATAATTTGCTTGTTTGTTTATTTTTGTACAGGGCCCCATTCTCACAAGCTTTGCTTATCTTGGGGTCCTTCCGATTTTGCTGTTCATTTTTAATGTATTGTTTACTTTGAACTTTAATGGAAACTAAATGAATTGAATACTGCATTTGATTAATTTGTTGGTGTTATTTTTGCTCTTTCTGCTGATGTATAATGTGTACTTCCTAGCATTCTGGATCTAAAGACAAAACGAACATCTCACTAAAAGGTGACACTGTATTGCTATGGGTTGTTAATGTTTTTATGTCTGATCATTTTGATGATTCCAGAACCTCACAGTATGCATCAATTCATGTCTACTACATATTCAACCTTTCTCTATTGATTTGAGACAATTTGTTTTCAGTGCATGACTGGAACTGAACTTTATCTTTGGAAAAAAGAATGAAAGGAAATATATTTTTATGAAAGACATCATAAATACTAGCATACTCTGATTATTGTTTTTTCTACTTTCTCATTTATCAGTTCAGCCAATATATAGTGCGCCAGTTAGGTTCTCAACTTGTCGGTGCTAATTGCATAGTGCTGTCATTCAGCCTAGGTAGTGTAGTCGGTGACCTGCAAATGGAACTTGCCGCTACCAGCCAAAGTGTAGCAGATGGGCTTGCTATCAGTTTATCTGCCTTATCTTCCGACATTGATCAAGCTTTATCAGCTAATGGTAACAACTTGGTAGGGTCGTTCGATGGTAAGAGTAAAATACTTTTCATTCCCTTTTCAAGTGTCAATCTTCCCTTAAAGATATTATGTCCCTTTTGCAGCCAACATCAAATTCTGTAGAACTTTGCAGGAATTATGAATATGTCATGTATGTCCTATCTGTGAAATTTAAACATAAGCAGGGTCCTAGTATTCAAATTATGCAAGGATACCCGTTCACATTCTAGACTTCACTGTCAGACACTATTGAGTGACTGACTGACATCTTGTTTTATTTGGTAATAACATACATAAAATGAGCTGTAGCAGGTACATGAGCATTGTCTTCATCAATAACCCACTACTTGTAATGGCCAAAATTAAACTTATTGAATCTTTGTGCAGGACAAAACGTACGACCATTCGGTAAAAGGGTCTGAAAATCAGATTATTACTTAGGTGACTGCAATCACTTAAGTCAATTCGACAACTAATGGTCGTTATTTTCCCACCAAAAGCTATTTTCAAGCCCCTTCGTTTTGAGGGAATCAAAAATTCTAAATTAGTATTGTCTTTCAAATGACGTTGGAATTTAACCTTTAAATTTGTTGGCCTGCAAATGGGACATAGTACCTTTAAGACACCTACGAGATGATATTGTATTCAACATACATCTTTTTAGTTGTCAAGTCAAATAATATTGATGTTTGTCACTGGGTATCTTGAAATGAGTATCTTTCAGTTGTCTGCAATGTATAAAAAGCCACTTTCACCAATGTTAGGCAATAGATACAATAAAGGACACAATCGACGTGTCAATTTCGAATTATTTTGTTTGTATCAGAAAATAGTAAAGCCTTGCTTCTGTAAATACTTTGTGATTTTGATATGATGGTTCTAGATTATTTGGTAATCAACTCTCTATCACTTAGGGCGTGAATTAGGCTCTGAAGCACCCAAGAGATAAGATATTCATTTAATAATAATAATATTCCGTACATCGACGATGACTCTAAGCGCTCTACAAATACATTATTACCCATAACTACCATACTATGCAACAAGGCTCTTGAAACATGCCTGTCTAAGCCATCATAATACTGGTATTAACTCTTGCTGTGCCTGTGTCACAGATATATGTATTTGATGAATGGACTAAATATTTTAAGTCAATAATTACTCTACCAAGAAACATGTACACTGAAAAGGGTGATCCCTTTATAATCGTATTAGTAATAAATTAAAGGTTATGCAAAGTTTTGGGGAAATTTTGAAATTGGATGGATAGTAATTGTTTATATTTTTGATATTATAAGCACTAAAAAACTTAGCCCCTAAAACACTTCTGCTTTCGAGCAAATTGAATAATCAAAATTTACCGGTGCTCCCGGTAGATATCAAATATTTCAAATAGCGCCTAAGGCCATTCCATGGTAGCTGCGACCATGAAAATCTCAGAATATGCAGTTCTGATATATAATTTTCAACCGAGAATAGCAAATCGGTCGATTGTAGTCAAGAAACATTGTTTTAAAGCTAAAGTAATATCAGTCTTGAGAGGGCGCTAGACAACATAAAGAGTTTATTATTTACAATTTCATCACTTTAGACTCGATTTCAACCGCGACAACGATCACTGAATATTGTAAAATCGCATATGCTTCCAATATGTTCATTTGAACCCAATTCATGACCCCATACCAAAACTTTGTAATACCTTTAAGACTTTTTTTATTTCCTCATGAACTTATGATTGAAATCTCCATTTTTCTTCCAAAAAAGTTAATTTTTCGGAGTCTTTGTCTTCTGGAACACGTATGGTCATGTTGTGAAATTACGCTTCTTAAAGCACAATTTGATGTTAGGGTTCCTGAGAAATATATGGAGATATTTTTCCAGGTTAATTTCACTTTCTAATTAGAAAAACAAGAATGGAGAGTTCATTTTTGGACAATATACTACAGGTTCACGCTTATGTTTATGCCTTCGCCCTTGAGTGTTGTGGCCACTTGACAACGACATCCTTTTATGTGCTTTAGGATCTAAATCATTTTCTCTCCTTTTGTTTTGCAGTGATTTGTGGCTCTACTGTTTGCAAAAATGGCGGAGTGTGCACTAGCTCTGAACAATGTGATTGTAGTACTGGTTTTACCGGTACTATGTGCGAGACTAGTAAGAACCCACCCTCCCAAAAAAAAAGGATGAATAAATAAATTAATTAATTAATAAATTAATAAAATATAAATTCATATAAATATATACTGAATAATTCAATTTGAAAGCTGATACACATGTACTTTTAAACAACAAAGCGTTAAGATATGATCGCATCCTGAAAAATGTTACTATATTTGTAATTTTGATCTTGATTTTCCTGTTAACCGTCAAAAAAAGATAAATCTGTCAAAACGGACAATTTCTTTCTCGTTACTTTTATCCCAATCATTGTCTTTGGCACTGAATTTGCACAGATATCGACGATTGTACTACTGATTCTTGTATGAATGGAGGAACTTGTACTGATGCTGGAGTTGACACCTTTACTTGTTCCTGTGTTGCTGGCTATACTGGGAGTAGTTGTGAAACAGGTAAGCTATAAAGTCAAAACAGGGAATGTACCTACATACATGCACTTTTTATGTAAAGCGAATGCTCCGTTAACATCAAACCGTAGGTAAGGAGCGAACTAGGAAATTAAAAGGAAGAATCATTAAGTCATTGGAAAAGAAAATCATTAAGATATTGTTGTTTTATTCAAAGTCAACATAAATGAAAGTACAGACAAAATTAGCGAGTGGGTTCCACCTTTTGGTGCATTAAACAGAGAAACTACATTCTATTTCATTTCGAGTAAACACGTGGACATGAAAGTGCATGGTAATTTTAAGAGCAGGTTTGATTTTTTACTTCCCACAGCGATTTCTATTAATTAAGATTTGTTTAGATTATGATAAGACTTCTATATTTTATCCTGATCATAGCGGTTCAACTTTAGGCGCTAAGGTCTTTTGAAACTCAGACCATGTTTAAGACATTTCTGCGTCCATTTTCACATTTATTTCCATTCCAAATGAAGGATCCGTTGCTTTGATGACATTTTTTTTTGGCAGGTGCACATTAAGATTATGAGACAATGAGAATTTTATAAAAGAATTCTTTCTAAGGCCACGATTTTGAAATAAAGATTTGAACATTAAAAGAGATATTTGGTTCATTTACTTCATTTGATTTATAGATAAAATGAGGTTAAGGATTTTCTGCCACTGCCATTAATTTAATTTAAGATACCAGTTTTGAATTGATATTCCTGTTTACCGTCAAAAAAAGATAAATCTCTCAAAACGGATAATTTCTTTCTCGTCACTTTTATCCCAATCATTGTCTTTGGCACTCAATTTGCACAGATAACGGATTGTAATTTCAAGAGCAGGTTTGAAATTTCTCACTACGATATCTATTAATTAAGATTTTTTTTTTGTAATATGATAGGACTGGTATCATTTATCCTGATCATAGCATTCAACTTTTGGCACTAAGGTCTCTTGAAACTCAGACCATGTTTAAGACATTTCTGCGTCCATTTTCACATTTTTTTTTTTCCATTCCAAATAAAACATCACTTGCTTTAATGACATTTGTTTTTGCAGGGGCACATTAAGATTTTCAGACAATGAGAATTTTCAAAAAGAATTCTTTCAAAGGCCACGATCTTGGAAAAGATTTGAACTTTAATAGAGATATTTCGTTCATTTACTTCATTTTAATTAAAGATAAATACGTTTAAAAATATGAAGTAAAGAAAATTGCTCCACTCCCATTAATTCAATTTAGGATGCAAATTTAAAATGAATATCCCTGTTTTCCGTCAAAGAAAGATAAATCTGTCGAAATGGAAATTCTTTTCTCGTCATTTTTATTACATTCATTGTCTTTGGAATTCAATTTGCACAGATATTGACGATTGTATTACTGGTTCTTGTTTGAATGGAGGAACTTGTACTGATGTTGGAGTTAACGCCGTCGATTGTGCCTGTGCTGATGGCTATACTGGAATTATATGTCAGACAGGTAAGCTATAAAGTCAAAGCAGGTAATATACCTACATACTTACACTTTTTATGTTAAGCAAATGCGTAATGCTCATCAAAACTTAGATAAAGAGCGAACAAGGAAATTAAAAGAAAGAAACATTAACTCACTGGAGAGGACAAACTTAAAGATAATGTTATTTAATTCAAAGTCAACAGAAATGAAAGTGTAGACAAAATTACATCTCTTAAGACATTTCTGCGTCAATTTTCACATTTATTTTTTTCCATTCCAAATAAAACATCACTTGCTTAATGACATTTGTACTTGGCAGGGGCACATTAAGAATTTCAGACAATGAGAATTTTCAAAAATAATTCTTTTTAAGGCCACGATCTTGGAAAAGATTTGAACTTTAATTGAGATATTTCGTTCATTTACTTCATTTTAATTAAAGATAAAGAAAGATAAATCTGTCGAAATGGAAATTATTTTCTCACCATTTGTTTTACATTCATTGTCTTTGGAATTCAATTTGCACAGATATCGACGATTGTACTACTGATTCTTGTATGAATGGAGGAACTTGTACTGATACTGGAGTTGACATCGTTACTTGTGCCTGCATTGATGGCTATAGTGGGATTAGTTGTGAAACAGGTAAGCTGTTATTCAAAGCAGATTACTTACCTACATACTTACATTTTTTTTATGTAGAGCAATTGCTCCTTGCTAATCAAGAAATAAAAGATAAATTGAGAAACAAGCAATTAAAAAGAAAGAAACATTTATTCGTTAGAGAGGAAATTCGGTTAAGGCTTTTTTTTCTGAATTCAGTGTCAACAGAGGTGCAAGTACAGACAAGGACGGAAGGGGGGTTTATATTTTGCTGCAGTTATGAGAGAAACTAGTTAAATCATAACTGATTTTATTATTTACTATATAAATCTATGTATCTACCTATTATTGCTTAGTCCTCCAGACAAAGCAGTCATCGAAAATAAAAAGTCACAGTTGTGCATACCCCACCCCGATATACCCTTCAGTCACGCGCACTCTACGTCCGCATACAAACTTCCTCTCTCACGCAGTCCCATAGACAGACCAGGGACATGTTGTAAACAAGGAGAGGGGCCGGAGGGAGGACATAGGTAGATACATAGATTTATATAGTAAATAATAAAATCAGTTATGATTTAACTAATTTACCACAATAAATCATATGTATCTACCTATTATTGCTTAGACCAACACAGATGAAAGCGGGAGGCATGTCCCAAACAAAAGGGTTAACGGAACTAACGAAGAAGAAGCCGCCAGCAAGGAGGTAGAAGCGAAACGTTCCTCACTTGCCAGAATATCTTTGAGATAACATGAAATAAAGGTATTTGGCGACAACCAAAAGGCAGCCTTCATAATGTCATGAAGGGCGACACCATGAAACAAAGCCCAGGAGGTACTAATACCCCTGGTGTCATGCGCCCGAGGAGGCACACCTTCCGAGAGAGCCTCAGGACCTGCGGCCTGAACCGCCTCAATGATCCATCTAGAGATGGACTCCTTAGACGCAGAAGAGAAGGGTTCCCGTAATCAGGAATAACTGCTGATTCCTCCGAACACCTTTAGTCTTGTCCAAATACCACTTCAGAGCCCTAACCGGACACCAGACTTTGTCTTCCTCGACTGAGGAGACACTGGACAAAGGACAAAGGAAAATCTCCACTGGACCCGATGAGACAGTTTGATTCTTTGCTAGGAAAGAAGGCTTGGGAATAAGTCTCACACCCTTCCTCTCCCAGCGAATGTGGCCCGGAGAAATGCAAAGGGCGTGAAGCGTGCCTCTCCTCTGCCCGGACGCAATCGCAATTAAAAACAAAGTCTTGATTGTGAGGCAGAGCAGAGAAGCCTTGGCAGGGTTCAAAAGGAGGCTTAGATAAAGCCTCCAAAACCTTGGGCAGACTCCAGGAGGAGCCAGCTTCTGTTGGGGCGGTCTCTCCAGAAAGAAGGACCGCAACAAAATTGCCAGTCGAGGGAGTTAGACACACTCGAGCCATCTGGGAAACCTGCATGGATAGCAGCGATGGCCGAACGATACCCACGCAACGTGGACAGAGATCTACCCTTGTCAAATAAAGAGATAAGAAAATCGGCTATGACACCAATAGACGCCATCCTGGGTACCACGTCAAGCCCCTCACACCACTGGTGGAAGGCCTCTAACCGAGAGTTATACAACACTCGTCGAAACTCGGCGGCTCCTGGTCAAAAACTGAGAGGCCCTTTCCGAGAGGCCCTCAGCTCTTGCAACCTCCCCGATAACGGCCAAGCGGTCAAATGGAGGACCGCTGGCCGCGGATGAAGTATCCCTGAGAGAGGCTGAGCCAAAAAAGTCCTCCTTCAGCGGAAGACAAAGCGGTTGACCCGCTAACAAATCCAGGAGGTCCGGAAACCACGACCTCCTCGGCCAACGAGGGGCGATCAATAGAACCCAAGCCCTGTCCGATCTGATTTTCCTCAAGACCTGAGGAATCAAACCGAATGGGGGAAACGCATAACCCCGGAGAGACCCCAATGGAACGAAGGCGTCCAGCGCCCAGGCCTCCGGGTCTCGAGAACAATACATCGGAAGCCGATGATTGAACGGGATGCGAACAGGTCGATCTCCAAAGGAGACCAGACCGAGAGGAGAAGGTCGAACACTTGCCAATGGAGGGCCCACTCCGAAGGGAGGCACCTCCTCTGGACAGGAAATCTGCTACCAGATTGTCCTGGCAAGGAATAAAGGATGCTACAGGCATGATCTCCACCGATCGACACCACCGCCACAGACGAGCAGCTAAGTCGTCCAGGCTGGACGACCTCGTGCCGCCCTGCCAATTTATGTAGGAGGCCACAGTTGTATTGTCCGTGAGCAGTAGAACCGTGCGACCAAACAACAACTGTCTGAAATGGTGAAGCGAAGCGACGCCGCCATCATTTCCAAAACATTGATGTGCGGAAGGACGGGAAAATCCCAAGTCCCCGACACCATGTTGCCCAAACAGTGACCCCCCCACCCCAGGTGGGAGGCGTCCGTCGACAGAGAGATCGAAGGCAGGGGCACGCGAAAGGGCTTGCCCCGAGTCAAGAAAGCGCCGTCCAACCAAGGAGCCAACAGAAGCTTGATCTCCTTTGGTAAAGGAATCCTGACTGAAAGGGAATCTACACTAGGTCTGTAGAACCTCAGAAGATGCCTTTGAAAGGGGCTCATGAGAAGCCGAGCATCCTGAAAAACATCGACCAGGCTGGCCAAAAAACCCAGCCACTGGAGCCACTGCTGGACCGAACTCTGTCCCCACTGGGACGGGCCAACTGAGCCGGCAAATCCAACTCCGCACCCAGGCAAACCAACCTGCGGGCGGGAACCAACTCGATTTGTCCCAGTTCACCAGGAACCCTAGTCCCTGTGTGACCTGCAGTAGAAGACTCAACTGCTCCCGGCGAGACTCTGAACTTGCCACCAGGAGTCAATCGTCCAAATAAGCAAACAGCCTGAGCCCTTTGAAGAAAGGCCGTGAGGGCCGAAACCACTCGGGTAAAAACCCGAGGTGCCGGCCTCAGGCCGAAAGGGAGGGCCTTGAATCTGTAGGTCTCTCCTCGAAAGGCCAACCCCAGAAGATCCCTTGAAAGTGGATGGATGGGAATATGGAAGTAGGCATCCTTGAGGTCCAAGGAAACCGCTAAATCCTCCGGACCTAATGAAGGGAGGATAGTAGCCAGATGTTCCATGCGAAAATGCATGGGAGCTATGTGCAGGTTGATCCTTTTCATGTTGAGGATCATCCTCAACTTCCCGAGCGCTTGGGGATGACAAAAACCGGAGAGAGACTCAGACCAGGGTGGTCCGAGACTCTCTCTAAGGCGTCCTTCTCCAGCAACATGAGAATCTCATTCGAGATGTGTTGCTGGAAAGGGGCGGACAACGGAGGCGGACGAACTCGAATGGCGCCGTTCAGAAGGGGCTCTACCAGCTCTATGTAGAAGCCCTCTCGCACGACTGAGAGCACGAAAGTGTCTTCGGTGATAGCTTCCCAAGAGGGAAGGAACTCCCGGAGTCGTCCGCCGACCCGGTCTACAAGCGCTCGGGCGAACCTTCAAAAGTGCCGCTTGGATGGAGGGAAGGACTTGGCCGAAGACTTGACCACTCCAACCTCTAGACGAACCCTGCCACGGCCCGAACGGGCCTGGGGGCAAAGGAGGCCGAAGAGGAGCCTGAGAAGGAGTAAAATGACGTGAACCCACGCCAGTCGACCTAGACGGAGGTCTTGAACGACCCCTGGTTAAAGGTTACGAGCGGAAATGCCGCGCCAAATCAGCGGCCTGTTTACGCCTATCAATCTCCTTCTGCAGCATAGCTGTGAACTGACCACCACAAAGGAACTGTTCCGACGAAGGAATGCCTTCACACAAAGAAGGAATATCCCGCTCCAACACCCCAGCTCCGACAGCGCCAGCTGACGGCGCTGAGAGGTCACCGCGATAGAAGTGCAAGAAATTGACGACCACAAGAGGCCCGACAGTAACAAAAGGATATTCTGAAGTACTAACAAACCATCCGCCGAAATTCCCAATTCGTCAGCTCTTGCCAAGAGACTGACCAGAGAACCCATATAGGCAGAGAGCCGAAGGAAATCCCCGTCAAAGATGAAATAGCCTCCAGGGGCTTATCTCGATCCTTGTACGACTTCTTCTTGAGATTAACTCCCAAATGAAGCGCAACATTAACAAGATCAGGTGAAAGTTTCTTCGCAACAAAAAAGTTGCGAGTAACCTCCGCAATGAAGGAAAAAGCAGAGCTTTGAGATCTCACATCCCGAGAAACCCCGATAGGGTCAGCTGCAATCCTATCAAATTCAGTCTTGAATTCCTCAGGCAGGGAATAGAATCCTGAGATGAACGCTGTTTAAACAGCGAAGACGGAACACCAGCCCCAGTGCTGGGACGAGAAAAAGTATCAGGCAGATACTTTTCTAACAAAGCCCTCGCATCGGAGCCCAAACTCGAAAATTGTCCCGGTGCTGAGTCCAGCTGCGAATCCTCCGAGACAATGGAGACAGAATCCCAGTCACACTGACGATCCATAGTGACCGAATCATACGGCTGAGGTAAAACCCCCACCGAGGCCAACGACTCCTCGCCCGGCGGAGCGCCGAGAGCAGCAGGCGCCGGGAGACAAAATCCTGTCGAGAGACGACAATACGAGGTAACGATTCTGACGCCAAAACAGCGGCAGCCGAAAATTCAGAACAAGAATCCGAATCAGAAGACAAAGAGGCGGGCTCCGCGACCACACTAGCCGGGGCACGGGGGACGGTATGTACCGAACCCGCTGACATACCAGGTGACGAAATTGACGCCAAAGTATGTGCACCCGTCGACACAGCTGAGGAGCTCAGCTGATTGAACATTTGTTCCATGAGAACTCTGAGCTCTGCCTGCGCAGAACTCGAAAAGGAAGACACAGGCGTCGATTCCTTTGTCTTCTTTGTCTTCTTTGTTTGCGATCCAGCCGAGGCAAGGACGCTCACACTCTTCCGTTTCTTCCCCGTCGCAACGGGGGAGGAAGGAGGCTTCTTGGCCCTGCTAGCTCTCTTCCGCTTAGCACCAATGCCAGATAAACTCAGGCCGTCTCGCCTCACTGATTCTAAAGAAACGTGAGCGAGATCTGCACGGTCAGTGTGACCGGGGCTCTCACGCTGAAATGCTCCTGAGAAGCTACAGCGAAACCACTACGGAGAGTGAGACCGAGGCCTGCTCGCTGCAAAGTTTCGTGAGAAACACCAGCGAGGTGTGACCAGGGCCTGCTCGCTTCAAAGCGAGGAGTGACCGGGGCCTGTTCGCTTCAGTGCTTCGTGAGAAGCCTCAGCGAGCTCGAGACCTTGGCGTTCCACTGGCGTGATTATTATCAGGCACCCCAAATGTGGACGCAGGAATACTGCCGAAATGAATCGGGTGCGTAAACCAGGTCTCCTTCATGCTTGAATGCATGGCTTGTGCTTTGCACGGCTGTTGCCTCGCAACAGAGCCCCGGGCCGTGAAGCCCGGGGCCTCTACCGGACGGACAGACCCACGAGGGGGAAAGCCACCAGTAGGAGTCTCTATATTCTAGCTGAGCTGAATTTATAGACCTCGACATACAGGCGCCGGAGCACAGCCCGCTGGCTGGCCCGGACGCGGTATCCGTCGGTAACTTACTACAGGGCAAAACTCCCGACACACTCGGCAAAAATACCCAGTGCGTGGAGTAACCTGCCCCGAGCCTGTACTCGGGTGCCCTTACCCCTACCTGCCGCACCAAACTCACTCGCTAGTGAGGCGGTACCGACAACCGAAACTGGGGGGGAGTGAATCCACTCCAAATCCAGACTCCTTGTCCATTAGAAACCTGTGGATAAGACAAAACAAACTTTCCAAGGAAAGTGATAACAACAACAAAGAAAAGCAACAGTTACTAAAACCAAACAATCGACGAACTAAACAAGCGTCGACTAAAACACGCAACAAACAGCGTCGCTTCAAAACAGTTTAATTAAACTCTTAAACAAAGCTAAAATAAACAGTCCTAGCGTAGCTAAACAAAAGAGCTACGAACGAAGAACGCTTATCTAAGCGTCAAACAAAGGGCTAAGAAAGGAAAAACGCTTATCTTAGCGTCAACAAAAGAAATTAACACACAGCGCGCTCAACCATAGAGCCGCACCGTAAACTACACTAGAGGTATGCACAAAGAAATCCCTTAACAAAAACACTAAGTGAAAAAGCCCCGGTACACAAATTACTGTGTCCGGGACTGAACTCAAAGGGAAGTTCGGTCGGCAAAAGTGAACACTAATTACTGCCAAAATAAAGTGACTTAGGGTTAAAAAACCGAACCAAAATGTATAAAAACAAATTGGAACTGGAAATGACAGAAAGAAAGCACTCCAAAACGCTGCGAGGAGCAAAAAACTCCAAATTTAGCGCTATATAGAGACTTATCTGTACTCCTTAACGAATGACTGCGAAAAAGAGAGAGGAAGTTTGTATGCGGACGTAGAGTGCGCGTGACTGAAGGGTATATCGGGGTGGGGTATGCACAACTGTGACTTTTTATTTTCGATGACTGCTTTGTCTGGAGGACTAAGCAATAATAGGTAGATACATATGATTTATTGTGGTAAATTACAAAATTAGCGAGGGGGTTCCACCTTTTGGTGCATTATTCAGAGAAACTACATTCTATTTCATTTCGAGTAAAACACGTGGACAATGAAAGTGCATGGTAATTACAAGAGCAGGTTTGAAATTTCTCACTACGATTTCTATTAATTAAGTTTTTTTTGTAATATGATGAGACTGGTATCGTTTTTTCTAATCATAGCATCCAACTTTTGGCGCTTCGGTCTCTTGAAACTCAGACCATGTTTAAGACATTTCTGCGTCTATTTTTAAATTTATTTTTTTCCATTCCAAATAAAACATCACTTGCTTTAATGACATTTGTTTTTGGCAGGGGCACATTAAGATTTTCAGACAATGAGAATTTTCAAAAAGAATTCTTTCAAAGGCCACGATCTTGGAAAAGATTTGAACTTTAATTGATATACTTCGTTTATTTACTTCATTTTAATTAAAGATAAATACGTTTAAAAATGCAGTAAAGAATTTTGCTCCACTCCCATTAATTCAATTTAAGATGCAAATGTTAAATGAATATCCCTGTTATCCGTCAAAGAAAGATAAATCTGTCGAAATGGAAATTATTTCCTGTCATTCTTATTACATTCATTGTCTTTGGAATTCAATTTGCACAGATATTGACGATTGTATTACTGGTTCTTGTTTGAATGGAGGAACTTGTACTGATGTTGGAGTTAACGCCGTCGATTGTGCCTGTGCTGATGGCTATACTGGAATTATATGTCAGACAGGTAAGCTATCAAGTCAAAGCAGGTAATATTCCTACATACTTACACTTTTTATGTAAAGTAAATGCTATATGCTCATCAAAACTTAGATAAAGAGCGAACAAGGAAATTAAAAGAAAGAAAAATTTACTCACTGGAGAGGACAATCTTAAAGATAATGTTATTTTATTCAAAGTCAACGGAAATGAAAGTGTAGACAAAATTACATCTCTTAAGACATTTCTGCGTCCATTTTCACATTTATTTTTATCCATTTCGAATGAAAGGTGACTTGCGCTAATTACATTTGTTTTTGGCAGGAGCACATTAAGGTTTTGAGACAGTGAGAATTTTCAAAAAGAATTCTTTCTAAGGCCACGATCTTGGAAAAGATTTGTACATTAATAGAGATATTTAATTCATTTAGTTCATTTGATTTATAGATAATAGGTTTTAAAATGAAGTAAAGAAGTGTCCTCCACTCCCATTAATTCAATTTAAGATACCAGTTTTAAATTGATTTCCCTGTTATCCGTCAAAGAAAGATAAATCTGTCGAAATGGAAATTATTTCCTGTCATTTTTATTACATTCATTGTCTTTGGAATTCAATTTGCACAGATATTGACGATTGTATTACTGGTTCTTGTTTGAATGGAGGAACTTGTACTGATGTTGGAGTTAACGCCGTCGATTGTGCCTGTGCTGATGGCTATACTGGAATTATATGTCAGACAGGTAAGCTATAAAGTCAAAGCAGGTAATATTCCTACATACTTACACTTTTTATGTAAAGTAAATGCTATATGCTCATCAAAACTTAGATAAAGAGCGAACAAGGAAATTAAAAGAAAGAAAAATTTACTCACTGGAGAGGACAATCTTAAAAATAATGTTATTTTATTCAAGGTCAACAGAAATGAAAGTGTAGACAAAATTACATCTCTTAAGACATTTCTGCGTCCATTTTTTCACATTTATTTGTTTCCATTCCAAATAAAACATCACTTGCTTAATGACATTTGTACTTGGCAGGGGCACATTAAGAATTTCAGACAATGAGAATTTTCAAAAAGAATTCTTTCTAAGGCCACGATCTTGGAAAAGATTTGAACTTTAATTGAGATATTTCGTTCATTTACTTCATTTTAATTAAAGATGAATACGTTTAAAAATGAAGTAAAGAATTTTGCTCCACTCCCATTAATTCAATTGAAGATGCAAATGTTAAATGAATATCCCTGTTATCCGTCAAAGAAAGATAAATCTGTCGAAAATGGAAATTATTTTCTCGTCATTTTTATTACATTCATTGTCTTTGGAATTCAATTTGCACAGATATTGACGATTGTATAACTGGTTCTTGTTTGAATGGAGGAACTTGTACTGATGTTGGAGTTAACGCCGTCGATTGTGCCTGTGCTGATGGCTATACTGGAATTATATGTCAGACAGGTAAGCTATAAAATCAAAGCAGGTAATATACCTACATACTTACACTTTTTATGTAAAGCAAATGCTCTACTCTCATCAAAACGTAGATAAAGATGAACAAGGAAATCTAAAAAAAGAAAAATTTACTCACTGGAGAGGACAATCTTAAAGATAATGTTATTTTATTCAAAGTCAACATAAATGAAAGTGTAGACAAAATTACATCTCTTAAGACATTTCTGCGTCCATTTTCACATTTATTTTTTTCCATTTCGAATGAAAGGTAACTTGCGCTAATAACATTTGTTTTTGGCAGGAGCACATTAAGATTTTGAGACAGTGAGAATTTTCAAAAATAATTCTTTCTAAGGCCACGATCTTGGAAAAGATTTGTACATTAATAGAGATATTTAATTCATTTAGTTCATTTGATTTATAGATAATAGGTTTTAAAATGAAGTAAAGAAGTGTCCTCCACTCCCATTAATTCAATTTAAGATACCAGTTTTAAATTGATTTCCTGTTATCCGTCAAAGAAAGATAAATCTGTCGAAATGGAAATTATTTCCTGTCATTTTTATTACATTCATTGTCTTTGGAATTCAATTTGCACAGATATTGACGATTGTATTACTGGTTCTTGTTTGAATGGAGGAACTTGTACTGATGTTGGAGTTAACGCCGTCGATTGTGCCTGTGCTGATGGCTATACTGGAATTATATGTCAGACAGGTAAGCTATAAAGTCAAAGCAGGTAATATACCTACATACTTACACTTTTTATGTAAAGCAAATGCTCTACTCTCATCAAAACTTAGATAAAGAGTGAACAAGGAAATATAAAAAAAGAAACATTAAGTCACTGGAGAGGACAATCTTAAAGGTAATGTTAATTTATTCAAAGTCAACAGAAATGAAAGTGTAGACAAAATTACATCTCTTAAGACATTTCTGCGTCCATTTTCACATTTATTTTTTTCCATTTCGAATGAAAGGTGACTTGCGCTAATAACATTTGTTTTTGGCAGGGGCACATTAAGATTTTGAGACAGTGAGAATTTTCATTAAAAATTCTTTCTAAGGCCACGATCTTGGAAAAGATTTGAACATTAATAGAGATTTTTGATTCATTTAGTTCATTTGATTTATAGATAATATGTTTAAAAAAGAAGTAAAGAAGTGTCCTTCACTCCCATTAATTCAATTTAAGATACCAGTTTTAAATTGATTTCCCTGTTATCCGTCAAAGAAAGATAAATCTGTCGAAATGGTAATTATTTTCTCACCATTTGTTTTACATTCATTGTCTCTGGAATTCAATTTGCACAGATATCGACGATTGTACTACTGATTCTTGTATGAATGGAGGAACTTGTACTGATGCTGGAGTTGACATCGTTACTTGTGCCTGCATTGATGGCTATACTGGGATTAGTTGTGAAACAGGTAAGCTGTTATTCAAAGCAGATTACTTACCTACATACTTACTTTTTTTTATGTAGAGCAATTGCTCCTTGCTAATCAAGAAATAAAAGATAAATTGAGAAACAAGCAATTAAAAAGAAAGAAACATTTATTCATTAGAGAGGAAAATCGGTTAAGGCTTTTTTTTCTGAATTCAGTGTCAACAGAGGTGCAAGTACAGACAAGGACGGAAGGGGTTTATATTTTGCTGCAGTTATGAGAGAAACTACAAAATTAGCGAGAGGGTTCCACCTTTTGGTGCATTATTCAGAGAAACTACATTCTATTTCATTTCGAGTAAAACACGTGGACAATGAAAGTGCATGGTAATTACAAGAGCAGGTTTGAAATTTCTCACTACGATTGCTATTAATTAAGTTTTTTTTGTAATATGATGAGAATGGTATCGTTTTTTCTAATCATAGCATCCAACTTTTGGCGCTTCGGTCTCTTGAAACTCAGACCATGTTTAAGACATTTCTGCGTCTATTTTTAAATTTATTTTTTTCCATTCCAAATAAAACATCACTTGCTTTAATGACATTTGTTTTTGGCAGGGGCACATTAAGATTTTCAGACAATGAGAATTTTCAAAAAGAATTCTTTCAAAGGCCACGATCTTGGAAAAGATTTGAACTTTAATTGATATATTTCGTTCATTTACTTCATTTTAATTAAAGATAAATACGTTTAAAAATGCAGTAAAGAATTTTGCTCCACTCCCATTAATTCAATTTAAGATGCAAATGTTAAATGAATATCCCTGTTATCCGTCAAAGAAAGATAAATCTGTCGAAATGGAAATTATTTCCTGTCATTTTTATTACATTCATTGTCTTTGGAATTCAATTTGCACAGATATTGACGATTGTATTACTGGTTCTTGTTTGAATGGAGGAACTTGTACTGATGTTGGAGTTAACGCCGTCGATTGTGCCTGTGCTGATGGCTATACTGGAATTATATGTCAGACAGGTAAGCTATAAAGTCAAAGCAGGTAATATACCTACATACTTACACTTTTTATGTAAAGCAAATGCTCTACTCTCATCAAAACTTAGATAAAGAGTGAACAAGGAAATCTAAAAAAAGAAACATTAAGTCACTGGAGAGGACACTCTTAAAGGTAATGTTAATTTATTCAAAGTCAACAGAAATGAAAGTGTAGACAAAATTACATCTCTTAAGACATTTCTGCGTCCATTTTCACATTTAGTTTTTTCCATTTCGAATGAAAGGTGACTTGCGCTAATAACATTTGTTTTTGGCAGGAGCACATTAAGATTTTGAGACAGTGAGAATTTTCAAAAAGAATTCTTTCTAAGGCCACGATCTTGGAAAAGATTTGTACATTAATAGAGATATTTTATTCATTTAGTTCATTTGATTTATAGATAATATGTTTAAAAAGAAGTAAAGAAGTGTCCTTCACTCCCATTAATTCAATTTAAGATACCAGTTTTAAATTGATTTCCCTGTTATCCGTCAAAGAAAGATAAATCTGTCGAAATGGTAATTATTTTCTCACCATTTGTTTTACATTCATTGTCTCTGGAATTCAATTTGCACAGATATCGACGATTGTACTACTGATTCTTGTATGAATGGAGGAACTTGTACTGATGCTGGAGTTGACATCGTTACTTGTGCCTGCATTGATGGCTATACTGGGATTAGTTGTGAAACAGGTAAGCTGTTATTCAAAGCAGATTACTTACCTACATACTTACTTTTTTTATGTAGAGCAATTGCTCCTTGCTAATCAAGAAATAAAAGATAAATTGAGAAACAAGCAATTAAAAAGAAAGAAACATTTATTCATTAGAGAGGAAAATCGGTTAAGGCTTTTTTTTCTGAATTCAGTGTCAACAGAGGTGCAAGTACAGACAAGGACGGAAGGGGGGGTTATATTTTGCTGCAGTTATGAGAGAAACTACAAAATTAGCGAAGGGGTTCCACCTTTTGGTGCATTATTCAGAGAAACTACATTCTATTTCATTTCGAGTAAAACACGTGGACAATGAAAGTGCATGGTAATTTCAAGAGCAGGTTTGAAATTTCTCACTACGATTTCTATAAATTAAGTTTTTTTTGTAATATGATGAGAATGGTATCGTTTTTCCTGATCATAGCATCCAACTTTTGGCGCTTCGGTCTCTTGAAACTCAGACCATGTTTAAGACATTTCTGCGTCTATTTTTAAATTTATTTTTTTCCATTCCAAATAAAACATCACTTGCTTTAATGACATTTGTTTTTGGCAGGGGCACATTAAGATTTTCAGACAATGAGAATTTTCAAAAAGAATTCTTTCAAAGGCCACGATCTTGGAAAAGAATTGAACTTTAATTGAGATATTTCGTTCATTTACTTCATTTTAATTAAAGATAAAGAAACATAAATCTGTCGAAATGGTAATTATTTTCTCACCATTTGTTTTACATTCATTGTCTTTGGAATTCAATTTGCACAGATATCGACGATTGTACTACTGATTCTTGTATGAATGGAGGAACTTGTACTGATACTGGAGTTGACATCGTTACTTGTGCCTGCATTGATGGCTATACTGGGATTAGTTGTGAAACAGGTAATCTGTTATTCAAAGCAGATTACTTACCTACATACTTACATTTTTTTTTATGTAGAGCAATGGCTCCTTGCTAATCAAGAAATAAAAGATAAATTGAGAAACAAGCAATTAAAAAGAAAGAAACATTTATTCGTTAGAGAGGAAAATCGGTTAAGGCTTTTTTTTCTGAATTCAGTGTCAACAGAGGTGCAAGTACAGACAAGGACGGAAGGGGGGTTTATATTTTGCTGCAGTTATGAGAGAAACTACAAAATTAGCGAGGGGTTCCACCTTTTGGTGCATTATTCAGAGAAACTACATTCTATTTCATTTCGAGTAAAACACGTGGACAATGAAAGTGCATGGTAATTACAAGAGCAGGTTTGAAATTTCTCACTACGATTGCTATTAATTAAGTTTTTTTTGTAATATGATGAGACTGGTATCGTTTTTTCTAATCATAGCATCCAACTTTTGGCGCTTCGGTCTCTTGAAACTCAGACCATGTTTAAGACATTTCTGCGTCTATTTTTAAATTTATTTTTTTCCATTCCAAATAAAACATCACTTGCTTTAATGACATTTGTTTTTGGCAGGGGCACATTAAGATTTTCAGACAATGAGAATTTTCAAAAAGAATTCTTTCAAAGGCCACGATCTTGGAAAAGATTTGAACTTTAATTGATATACTTCGTTTATTTACTTCATTTTAATTAAAGATAAATACGTTTAAAAATGCAGTAAAGAATTTTGCTCCACTCCCATTAATTCAATTTAAGATGCAAATGTTAAATGAATATCCCTGTTATCCGTCAAAGAAAGATAAATCTGTCGAAATGGAAATTATTTCCTGTCATTTTTATTACATTCATTGTCTTTGGAATTCAATTTGCACAGATATTGACGATTGTATTACTGGTTCTTGTTTGAATGGAGGAACTTGTACTGATGTTGGAGTTAACGCCGTCGATTGTGCCTGTGCTGATGGCTATACTGGAATTATATGTCAGACAGGTAAGCTATAAAGTCAAAGCAGGTAATATTCCTACATACTTACACTTTTTATGTAAAGTAAATGCTATATGCTCATCAAAACTTAGATAAAGAGCGAACAAGGAAATTAAAAGAAAGAAAAATTTACTCACTGGAGAGGACAACCTTAAAGATAATGTTATTTTATTCAAAGTCAACAGAAATGAAAGTGTAGACAAAATTACATCTCTTAAGACATTTCTGCGTCCATTTTCACATTTATTTTTTCCATTCCAAATAAAACATCACTTGCTTAATGACATTTGTACTTGGCAGGGGCACATTAAGAATTTCAGACAATGAGAATTTTCAAAAAGAATTCTTTCTAAGGCCACGATCTTGGAAAAGATTTGAACTTTAATTAAGATATTTCGTTCATTTACTTCATTTTAATTAAAGATAAATACGTTTAAAAATGAAGTAAAGAATTTTGCTCCACTCCCATTAATTCAATTGAAGATGCAAATGTTAAATGAATATCCCTGTTATCCGTCAAAGAAAGATAAATCTGTCGAAATGGAAATTATTTCCTGTCATTTTTATTACATTCATTGTCTTTGGAATTCAATTTGCACAGATATTGACGATTGTATTACTGGTTCTTGTTTGAATGGAGGAACTTGTACTGATGTTGGAGTTAACGCCGTCGATTGTGCCTGTGCTGATGGCTATACTGGAATTATATGTCAGACAGGTAAGCTATAAAGTCAAAGCAGGTAATATTCCTACATACTTACACTTTTTATGTAAAGTAAATGCTATATGCTCATCAAAACTTGGATAAAGAGCGAACAAGGAAATTAAAAGAAAGAAAAATTTACTCACTGGAGAGGACAATCTTAAAGATAATGTTATTTTATTCAAAGTCAACAGAAATGAAAGTGTAGACAAAATTACATCTCTTAAGACATTTCTGCGTCCATTTTCACATTTATTTTTTCCATTTCGAATGAAAGGTGACTTGCGCTAATAACATTTGTTTTTGGCAGGAGCACATTAAGATTTTGAGACAGTGAGAATTTTCAAAAGAATTCTTTCTAAGGCCACGATCTTGGAAAAGATTTGTACATTAATAGAGATATTTAATTCATTTAGTTCATTTGATTTATAGATAATAGGTTTTTAAAATGAAGTAAAGAAGTGTCCTCCACTCCCATTAATTCAATTTAAGATACCAGTTTTAAATTGATTTCCCTGTTATCCGTCAAAGAAAGATAAATCTGTCGAAATGGAAATTATTTCCTGTCATTTTTATTACATTCATTGTCTTTGGAATTCAATTTGCACAGATATTGACGATTGTATTACTGGTTCTTGTTTGAATGGAGGAACTTGTACTGATGTTGGAGTTAACGCCGTCGATTGTGCCTGTGCTGATGGCTATACTGGAATTATATGTCAGACAGGTAAGCTATAAAGTCAAAGCAGGTAATATTCCTACATACTTACACTTTTTATGTAAAGTAAATGCTATATGCTCATCAAAACTTGGATAAAGAGCGAACAAGGAAATTAAAAGAAAGAAAAATTTACTCACTGGAGAGGACAATCTTAAAGATAATGTTATTTTATTCAAAGTCAACAGAAATGAAAGTGTAGACAAAATTACATCTCTTAAGACATTTCTGCGTCCATTTTCACATTTATTTTTTTCCATTTCGAATGAAAGGTGACTTGCGCTAATAACATTTGTTTTTGGCAGGAGCACATTAAGATTTTGAGACAGTGAGAATTTTCAAAAAGAATTCTTTCTAAGGCCACGATCTTGGAAAAGATTTGTACATTAATAGAGATATTTAATTCATTTAGTTCATTTGATTTATAGATAATAGGTTTTAAAATGAAGTAAAGAAGTGTCCTCCACTCCCATTAATTCAATTTAAGATACCAGTTTTAAATTGATTTCCCTGTTATCCGTCAAAGAAAGATAAATCTGTCGAAATGGAAATTATTTCCTGTCATTTTTATTACATTCATTGTCTTTGGAATTCAATTTGCACAGATATTGACGATTGTATTACTGGTTCTTGTTTGAATGGAGGAACTTGTACTGATGTTGGAGTTAACGCCGTCGATTGTGCCTGTGCTGATGGCTATACTGGAATTATATGTCAGACAGGTAAGCTATAAAATCAAAGCAGGTAATATACCTACATACTTACACTTTTTATGTAAAGCAAATGCTCTACTCTCATCAAAACTTAGATAAAGAGTGAACAAGGAAATCTAAAAAAAGAAACATTAAGTCACTGGAGAGGACACTCTTAAAGGTAATGTTAATTTATTCAAAGTCAACAGAAATGAAAGTGTAGACAAAATTACATCTCTTAAGACATTTCTGCGTCCATTTTCACATTTAGTTTTTTCCATTTCGAATGAAAGGTGACTTGCGCTAATAACATTTGTTTTTGGCAGGAGCACATTAAGATTTTGAGACAGTGAGAATTTTCAAAAGAATTCTTTCTAAGGCCACGATCTTGGAAAAGATTTGTACATTAATAGAGATATTTAATTCATTTAGTTCATTTGATTTATAGATAATAGGTTTTAAAATGAAGTAAAGAAGTGTCCTCCACTCCCATTAATTCAATTAAAGATACCAGTTTTAAATTGATTTCCCTGTTATCCGTCAAAGAAAGATAAATCTGTCGAAATGGAAATTATTTCCTGTCATTTTTATTACATTCATTGTCTTTGGAATTCAATTTGCACAGATATCGACGATTGTACTACTGATTCTTGTATGAATGGAGGAACTTGTACTGATGCTGGAGTTGACATCGTTACTTGTGCCTGCATTGATGGCTATACTGGGATTAGTTGTGAAACAGGTAAGCTGTTATTCAAAGCAGATTACTTACCTACATACTTACATTTTTTTATGTTGAGCAATTGCTCCTTGCTAATCAAGAAATGAAAGATAAATTGAGAAACAAGCAATTAAAAAGAAAGAAACATTTATTCATTAGAGAGGAAAATCGGTTAAGGCTTTTTTTTCTGAATTCAGTGTCAACAGAGGTGCAAGTACAGACAAGGACGGAAGGGGGTTTATATTTTGCTGCAGTTATGAGAGAAACTACAAAATTAGCGAGGGGTTCCACCTTTTGGTGCATTATTCAGAGAAACTACATTCTATTTCATTTCGAGTAAAACACGTGGACAATGAAAGTGCATGGTAATTTCAAGAGCAGGTTTGAAATTTCTCACTACGATTTCTATAAATTAAGTTTTTTTTGTAATATGATGAGACTGGTATCGTTTTTCCTGATCATAGCATCCAACTTTTGGCGCTTCGGTCTCTTGAAACTCAGACCATGTTTAAGACATTTCTGCGTCTATTTTTAAATTTATTTTTTTCCATTCCAAATAAAAAATCACTTGCTTTAATGACATTTGTTTTTGGCAGGGGCACATTAAGATTTTCAGACAATGAGAATTTTCAAAAAGAATTCTTTCTAAGGCCACGATCTTAGAAAAGATTTGAACTTTAATTGAGATATTTCGTTCATTTACTTCATTTTAATTAAAGATAAATACGTTTAAAAATGAAGTAAAGAATTTTGCTCCACTCCCATTAATTCAATTTAAGATGCAAATGTTAAATGAATATCCCTGTTATCCGTCAAAGAAAGATAAATCTGTCGAAATGGAAATTATTTCCTGTCATTTTTATTACATTCATTGTCTTTGGAATTCAATTTGCACAGATATTGACGATTGTATTACTGGTTCTTGTTTGAATGGAGGAACTTGTACTGATGTTGGAGTTAACGCCGTCGATTGTGCCTGTGCTGATGGCTATACTGGAATTATATGTCAGACAGGTAAGCTATAAAGTCAAAGCAGGTAATATACCTACATACTTACACTTTTTATGTAAAGCAAATGCTCTACTCTCATCAAAACTTAGATAAAGAGTGAACAAGGAAATCTAAAAAAAGAAACATTAAGTCACTGGAGAGGACACTCTTAAAGGTAATGTTAATTTATTCAAAGTCAACAGAAATGAAAGTGTAGACAAAATTACATCTCTTAAGACATTTCTGCGTCCATTTTCACATTTAGTTTTTTCCATTTCGAATGAAAGGTGACTTGCGCTAATAACATTTGTTTTTGGCAGGAGCACATTAAGATTTTGAGACAGTGAGAATTTTCAAAAGAATTCTTTCTAAGGCCACGATCTTGGAAAAGATTTGTACATTAATAGAGATATTTAATTCATTTAGTTCATTTGATTTATAGATAATAGGTTTTAAAATGAAGTAAAGAAGTGTCCTCCACTCCCATTAATTCAATTAAAGATACCAGTTTTAAATTGATTTCCCTGTTATCCGTCAAAGAAAGATAAATCTGTCGAAATGGAAATTATTTCCTGTCATTTTTATTACATTCATTGTCTTTGGAATTCAATTTGCACAGATATCGACGATTGTACTACTGATTCTTGTATGAATGGAGGAACTTGTACTGATGCTGGAGTTGACATCGTTACTTGTGCCTGCATTGATGGCTATACTGGGATTAGTTGTGAAACAGGTAAGCTGTTATTCAAAGCAGATTACTTACCTACATACTTACATTTTTTTATGTTGAGCAATTGCTCCTTGCTAATCAAGAAATGAAAGATAAATTGAGAAACAAGCAATTAAAAAGAAAGAAACATTTATTCATTAGAGAGGAAAATCGGTTAAGGCTTTTTTTTCTGAATTCAGTGTCAACAGAGGTGCAAGTACAGACAAGGACGGAAGGGGGTTTATATTTTGCTGCAGTTATGAGAGAAACTACAAAATTAGCGAGGGGTTCCACCTTTTGGTGCATTATTCAGAGAAACTACATTCTATTTCATTTCGAGTAAAACACGTGGACAATGAAAGTGCATGGTAATTTCAAGAGCAGGTTTGAAATTTCTCACTACGATTTCTATAAATTAAGTTTTTTTTGTAATATGATGAGACTGGTATCGTTTTTCCTGATCATAGCATCCAACTTTTGGCGCTTCGGTCTCTTGAAACTCAGACCATGTTTAAGACATTTCTGCGTCTATTTTTAAATTTATTTTTTTCCATTCCAAATAAAAAATCACTTGCTTTAATGACATTTGTTTTTGGCAGGGGCACATTAAGATTTTCAGACAATGAGAATTTTCAAAAAGAATTCTTTCTAAGGCCACGATCTTAGAAAAGATTTGAACTTTAATTGAGATATTTCGTTCATTTACTTCATTTTAATTAAAGATAAATACGTTTAAAAATGAAGTAAAGAATTTTGCTCCACTCCCATTAATTCAATTTAAGATGCAAATGTTAAATGAATATCCCTGTTATCCGTCAAAGAAAGATAAATCTGTCGAAATGGAAATTATTTCCTGTCATTTTTATTACATTCATTGTCTTTGGAATTCAATTTGCACAGATATTGACGATTGTATTACTGGTTCTTGTTTGAATGGAGGAACTTGTACTGATGTTGGAGTTAACGCCGTCGATTGTGCCTGTGCTGATGGCTATACTGGAATTATATGTCAGACAGGTAAGCTATAAAGTCAAAGCAGGTAATATACCTACATACTTACACTTTTTATGTAAAGCAAATGCTCTACTCTCATCAAAACTTAGATAAAGAGTGAACAAGGAAATCTAAAAAAAGAAACATTAAGTCACTGGAGAGGACAAACTTAAAGATAATGTTATTTAATTCAAAGTCAACAGAAATGAAAGTGTAGACAAAATTACATCTCTTAAGACATTTCTGCGTCAATTTTCACATTTATTTTTTTCCATTTCGAATGAAAGGTGACTTGCGCTAATAACATTTGTTTTTGGCAGGGGCACATTAAGATTTTGAGACAGTGAGAATTTTCATAAAAAAATTCTTTTTAAGGCCACGATCTTGGAAAAGATTTGAACATTTATAGAGATTTTTAATTCATTTAGTTCATTTGATTTATAGATAATATGTTTAAAGTGCGGGTTCAAAGAAAATCACAAATATGGCAAATAACATATTACTAGAAACTGGTAAGCTAATAGATGGCCATCGTACAAGTTGTAGGTCAACTTCAAATCGGATGATTTATAAAAATACAAATAAAACCACCTCCATAGCATCTGGGATATGCGAGAGATTCGCCAGAAAAATAACGATGTTTTAATGCCGTCACAATATGAACCAATCCTGCCCAAGCAGACGACATCCCATAAAGAATGAACATAATTGCAATGCTATTATTTCTCAAATTATAATGAGTTTAGTGTATATAAATGTGATGGAATTTTACACCATTCAAAAGGGATATGACCCCGATTCTGATAACTAAATTCTTTTGTTTGTAAATACACAGGATAGGGGTTAATGAACAATCAAAGAAACCACACTTTCAAATTTAAAACCCCTGGAATGAAAGCATGGACGCATTTGTTCCTCTTGAAACGCCGAACATACCGCGGTGTATGCAGCTGAAAATACAATGGCGTCTTATTTTGTTTACAAGCGACGGATTCCTTTATTTTTTATCGCTGCATTTTTCATCAAAATAATACCATGCGCGGGGTTTAGAGTGAGGCAATAGATTAAACATTTAGTCTGACGGTAGTGAAGTAAGAGAAATAACTGAAGAGAAGACGACGAAACAGGCACTGAAAATGTGTGAGATGTCATGGGACATCGTCTGCTTGTGCAAATCATGTTCAACATGTGACGTCACACATCTCAGCAGCGATCGGAGAGCATTTCAGGTGCTATGTCGGGGCTGTATTTAAGAGTTTTGTAATTCATAATAATCATTACTTCGAATGTTTCCAAGCATGGAATTTTGATAACCTTGTCAAATCAAAGTGTTACCTTTGCAATAATGACAATAAAGTGAGTTTTTAAAATCAATGAACCTGATCTTTAAAAAAGAAGTAAAGAAGTGTCCTTCACTCCCATTAATTCAATTTAAGATACCAGTTTTAAAGTGATTTCCCAGTTATCCGTCAAAGAAAGATAAATCTGTCGAAATGGTAATTATTTTCTCACCATTTGTTTTACATTCATTGTCTCTGGAATTCAATTTGCACAGATATCGACGATTGTACTACTGATTCTTGTATGAATGGAGGAACTTGTACTGATGCTGGAGTTGACATCGTTACTTGTGCCTGCATTGATGGCTATACTGGGATTAGTTGTGAAACAGGTAAGCTGTTATTCAAAGCAGATTACTTACCTACATACTTACATTTTTTTTATGTAGAGCAATTGCTCCTTGCTAATCAAGAAATAAAAGATAAATTGAGAAACAAGCAATTAAAAAGAAAGAAACATTTATTCACTAGAGAGGAAAATCGGTTAAGGCTTTTTTTTCTGAATTCAGTGTCAACAGAGGTGCAAGTACAGACAAGGACGGAAGGGGGGGTTATATTTTGCTGCAGTTATGAGAGAAACTACAAAATTAGCGAGGGGTTCCACCTTTTGGTGCATTATTCAGAGAAACTACATTCTATTTCATTTCGAGTAAAACACGTGGACAATGAAAGTGCATGGTAATTACAAGAGCAGGTTTGAAATTTCTCACTACGATTTCTATTAATTAAGTTTTTTTTGTAATATGATAAGACTGGTATCGTTTTTGCTGATCATAGCATCCAACTTTTGGCGCTTCGGTCTCTTGAAACTCAGACCATGTTTAAGACATTTCTGCGTCTATTTTTAAATTTTTTTTTTTCCATTCCAAATAAAACATCACTTGCTTTAATGACATTTGTTTTTGGCAGGGGCACATTAAGATTTTCAGACAATGAGAATTTTCAAAAAGAATTCTTTCAAAGGCCACGATCTTGGAAAAGAATTGAACTTTAATTGAGATATTTCGTTCATTTACTTCATTTTAATTAAAGATAAAGAAACATAAATCTGTCGAAATGGTAATTATTTCCTGTCATTTTTATTACATTCATTGTCTTTGGAATTCAATTTGCACAGATATTGACGATTGTATTACTGGTTCTTGTTTGAATGGAGGAACTTGTACTGATGTTGGAGTTAACGCCGTCGATTGTGCCTGTGCTGATGGCTATACTGGAATTATATGTCAGACAGGTAAGCTATAAAGTCAAAGCAGGTAATATTCCTACATACTTACACTTTTTATGTAAAGTAAATGCTATATGCTCATCAAAACTTAGATAAAGAGCGAACAAGGAAATTAAAAGAAAGAAAAATTTACTCACTGGAGAGGACAACCTTAAAGATAATGTTATTTTATTCAAAGTCAACAGAAATGAAAGTGTAGACAAAATTACATCTCTTAAGACATTTCTGCGTCCATTTTTTCACATTTATTTTTTTCCATTCCAAATAAAACATCACTTGCTTAATGACATTTGTACTTGGCAGGGGCACATTAAGAATTTCAGACAATGAGAATTTTCAAAAAGAATTCTTTCTAAGGCCACGATCTTGGAAAAGATTTGAACTTTAATTAAGATATTTCGTTCATTTACTTCATTTTAATTAAAGATAAATACGTTTAAAAATGAAGTAAAGAATTTTGCTCCACTCCCATTAATTCAATTGAAGATGCAAATGTTAAATGAATATCCCTGTTATCCGTCAAAGAAAGATAAATTTGTCGATCGGAAATGGAAATTATTTTTCTCGTTATTTTTATTACATTCATTGTCTTTGGAATTCAATTTGCACAGATATTGACGATTGTATTACTGGTTCTTGTTTGAATGGAGGAACTTGTACTGATGTTGGAGTTAACGCCGTCGATTGTGCCTGTGCTGATGGCTATACTGGAATTATATGTCAGACAGGTAAGCTATAAAATCAAAGCAGGTAATATACCTACATACTTACACTTTTTATGTAAAGCAAATGCTCTACTCTCACCAAAACTTAGATAAAGAGTGAACAAGGAAATCTAAAAAAAGAAACATTAAGTCACTGGAGAGGACAATCTTAAAGGTAATGTTAATTTATTCAAAGTCAACAGAAATGAAAGTGTAGACAAAATTACATCTCTTAAGACATTTCTGCGTCCATGTTCACATTTATTTTTTTCCATTTCGAATGAAAGGTGACTTGCGCTAATAACATTTGTTTTTGGCAGGGGCACATTAAGATTTTGAGACAGTGAGAATTTTCAAAAATAATTCTTTCTAAGGCCACGATCTTGGAAAAGATTTGAACATTAATAGAGATATTTAATTCATTTAGTTCATTTGATTTATAAATAATAGGTTTAAAAATGAAGTAAAGAAGTGTCCTCCACTCCCATTAATTCAATTTAAGATACCAGATTTAAATTGATTTCCCTGTTATCCGTCAAAGAAAGATAAATCTGTCGAAATGGTAATTATTTTCTCACCATTTGTTTTACATTCATTGTCTTTGGAATTCAATTTGCACAGATATCGACGATTGTACTACTGATTCTTGTATGAATGGAGGAACTTGTACTGATGCTGGAGTTGACATCGTTACTTGTGCCTGCATTGATGGCTATACTGGGATTAGTTGTGAAACAGGTAAGCTATAAAGTCAAACAGGTTAATATGGACCTACATACATGCACATTTTATGTAAAGCAAATGCTCCTTCATCATAAAAATGTAGATAAGGAGCGAACAAGGAAATTTAAAAAATGAAACATTAAGTCATTGGATAGGAAAATCATTACGACATTGTTATTTTATTAAAAGTCAACAGAAATGAAAGTAGAGACAAAATTAGCGAGGGGTTCCACCTTTTGGTGCATTAAACAGAGAAACTACATTCTATTTCATTTCGAGTAAGCACGTGGACAATGAAAGTGCATGGTAATTTCAAGAGCAGGTTTGAAATTTCTCATTACGATATCTATTAATTAAGATTTTTTTTTGTATTATGATAAGACTGGTATCGTTTATCCTGACCATAGCATTCAACTTTTGGCGCTAAGGTCTCTTGAAACTCGGACCATGTTTAAGACATTTCTGCGTCCATTTTCACATTTATTTTTTTCCATTCCAAATAGAACATCATTTGCTTTAATGACATTTGTTTTTGGCAGGTTCACATTAAGATTTTCAGACAATGAGAATTTAACAAAAACTCCCCCTCTTCATCCTCCTCCCTCCCCCTTCTACCTACATTCCACACCCCTCGCTCTTTCTCCTACCCTCTCCGGTTGTAAATTAATGAAAGCGGTTCCATATCTTTGATTGTGTATGGCTCAATGATCCGGACCTATGTCAAATGCTCCGCGGTCATTTTCCACACTTGTCTACCAAACTTCACTACCCAACACCCTCTTGTTCTCTCTCTCTCTCTCTCTCCCCCCCTTTTTCTGCCCCTCTCTCCCCTTCTCATATATCTCCTTATCCAACTCCTCTATCTCTCTTTCTCCTAATCCCTCTACCCCCTCTCTCTCTCTCTCTCTCTCTTTATCAAGATCTCCCCGACCCCCTGTCTTTCTCCTTGTCTCTTACATCACCTCTCTCTCCCTCGCTCTCTTTCGCTCTCTATCACACAAACACACACACACAAGCACACACTCATACTTTTTCTGTATCCTACTTTATAAAATTAAATAGCTTTGATTGATGTTTTAAAAAAAATAACTATTATAGGTATAGGTGAGTTTTAAAATTAGATTATTTTCTCTACTTTTCTAGCAGGGCTAAATGGGTACCTAGCAACTGCACGGTTAGAACAGGATTAATGATTGTGATTATGATATCATATGTATATTAAAATTATTTGTTTAATGCATTGTTTAGAGCGTATCTACATTGACTACGGCTATCCACTGGACCAGTCACTGAGTTACTTTCAGTACAGATTTCTTGCTTGGTTCACTATAAAACTTGATACGGGGTTTCCTATCAGCTCCGGCCGGCTTTACACCTACATCACTGTAAGTATTACATTCAGCATTCAATATGATATGTCCTCCGGTTCACTCACTCGACTCTCAATCCAAGGGTTAAGAATCCCAGCCCGGCACTTATATGGCTTCTATTTAAATATGGATGTGTCCTTGTATAATGGTACATTGACTCTCAATCCAAGCCCGGTACTAACATCCGTTCTCAAGACATTAGGGACTTTTAGATTTTACACGACGAGAACGTGGACTGCCACGGTGACATCTTTTTAAGATAATGTGACGTCCTTTTAAGGCACTGTCGGGCACGGGCCAGTCAGTGCCTTGAAAGAATGGCACACGTGGCAGTCCACTACGTCGACGTGCAAATCTAAAAGTCCCTATTATTCCGCATCTGTCCCTTTCAACCCATGTGTAAATGGATACCCGGCAATTGATTGATTAATCATACTTGCAGGGCCCTCATGAAGAACAGCATCGATGCTTATGAGGCTTTCCGGGGTAAAAACAAATATTAATAATTTCATCATCACCTACCCTCATTGTTATTATTATATTGTATGGCTCAGGCCAAGGGAAAAAGAGAGAATATATGCGAATGAGTGGTGTGCGGAGGTGTGTGAGTGTCTGGATGTGTGTGTGTATGTTTGGTTGTCTTCAATTTGGATGAGTGGATGTGTATGCGTGTGTGCATCTGTGTGTGGTAGTGGATGAATATTTCAGCAGATCTGCAGTGCATTTCTACCAATAGAACTTCGGTTTATCCTATATTTCAGTTATTCAGTGCAGCTTTATTCTTTAATTTTGTACTCTTAATTTCGCATTCAAATTGATATAAATTGCTACATTTACAAGCTATCTCATTTTTTTTTGTTTTTTGTTTTTTGTTGGGGGGGGTAATTTTACAGACCTTTCAGAGATTAAGATAAGACATTTAGCCATGGGCTGCCTTTTAGTATAAGGCCTCTGTAACAAAGAGCTTTGATGGCAAAGTGCGGTTAGTCCCACAACTCAGCACTCGTTTATACCTCAGTAACATCTACAAGGCAGAGACCACACCGATAACAGACCAAAAAATATGGCAATGCCTTTAAAGGGACTTGGTAACAATGTTCTGATGAGAGAAAATGGTGTTAGGGTAGTGACTTCAGTGCTAGATGTACGATTAAAGATAATCTAAAAGTTTGAGTGAAAACAGACCATTTTTAAGGATAAAAATTGAGAAAAATTGATCTGTTAGATTCCTGAATTCTCCCAACTATGATATTATGATTTAATTTAATTCTAGTTCAATATAAATTGTCACGAAGCTATGAGCACCTTGCATATGGTGGATATGTGCGGTATATAAATATCCGATATTATTATCCGATATTATTATATAGCATTCCAAACTTTTAATTGTTGACAGATTTTTAAAAACCTGTTTTATGTCTTATTTTGATGGAGAAATGGTTGAAGAATTCAAAAAATTGTTTGGGAGAATTTACTGTTAAAGGGGGGCGCACAGTGACGCCCTCAAAGAAAACCATAAATATCTTTGTGGTTTGAGATTAAGATTTGTTGCATGTTAGAGGGTTAGTACGGTAGAAGGAATATAATAAGTTACATTTCATACAAAAATTACGCAGTTTTTTCATCAACCTTCAACAATGTTACCGGTCCACTTTAATGGCCAAAAAAATGATCGCTGTGGAGTCAATACAGTATCGGTTTGGCTGTGTGGTCAAGTTAATAATTTATGCATACTCTTAACATCGACCGAGAATTCATATTCATTTCCTCTTTGTGTACATTTTTTTTTATGAAATATAAAATATGTTTTCTCTTTGCCTTACTCGTACAGTTCACATCGACGGGAATGATTCATTTTTCAACCTACTATCCACGCCGTTATTCACTTTTGAAATACATCAACCCGTCTACGTTTAGTTTCTTCGATCAGCTCTTTGCAGACCCGGCCATTGCGGTATTTGGTGCCCCGGTTGATCTCTACCGGGGTAACCCTAAGATCTACTACCAGGTGAGAATACCTCAGTCAAACCGCCAAACCGACTGCATACCGATCCATATCCGAGACAATCTAAAGAGTCATACAGATTGATTTATAAAGTTCTGAGAACCTATAAACTTTCTGTACTTCATACAATTTCACAATATCATTTGTCCAATATAATTTGTCTGGAATTGGTAAAATAACCAAAGTTCTACGGTTGGTCTCACGACTAATGGATGTTAGTTCTTTAATTCTGATAGAAGCTGGACGTACATTTCATACTGTACCACCTCCATTTAAAATTCGTGGCAAGATTACTCAGCTTTAATACCAGGATACAACCCCATATGGAAATAACAGGTAAACTAACTGTACAACAAGGATACAGGAATTTTCAGCCTGCCCTTTGTACCTAACTATCATGGGAAGATTTTCTACTACTAATATGCCCGAGGATACTTTGGATTCAGCAGTGTCGCGCCGCCGCGCCGCACAGTAGGCCAGGGATGAACCAAATGGCGCCAAAAGTCATTTTTTGTGATTTTCTTTTTTCTCTTTCTATAGCCCAGTTGAAAGAAAATACATTGAAGAATCCAACATATATTCACAGTTTTTAATAGTGCCAAAAGGGACTTATGTTATAAATCTTTCAATTTAACATGAAGTTTTTAAGTAATTGATATGAAATTGCTCTCACATATACCTGATAGGTCATTTTACTGCATGAATGGGCTATAAAATTGGATAGAAACACAATCTTAATAATAAATTATAGGGTACTTCAGTGAAAAATGGACTAATTATCCATGTTTTTTATAAATCCAGAGGAAATGTTTAGATTTCCAGGGATTTCCACTTTTAATTTTCTCTGATGTCGAAGCTTTAAGTTGATACCAGATTTGGCTTCCGTCTTCCGCATTTTGTTTATGTTAGAGCCGATTTTCCATGCCACATTGCCCCTGAAAATGTGTTTATTTTGGTCCGCGGTGTCAGAAAATGTCACGCGCCCCCACGCGCCGTAATTTATGACCGCGAATCCTTCAGTCGCGGACCACAATAAACACATTTTCCGGGGCAACGTGGCAAGGAAAATTTTGTTGTGTGCGTTCTTACTGCCACATTTCTTGATGGATTTCTTTCAAATTTTGTATGGAGTTGTGTCTTAGTAAAATCTACACATCTTTAGAGTTTGGTGATGCTGCCACCTGTGTTCCGCCTGTTATAGGGTTAAAGGTCGTACTTTAGGGGATATCTTGTGTCGCTCTGCAGGTCACATTTCTTGGCACATTTCTTTAAAATTTTCTATAGAGATGCATTATACTTTAATCAACACATATATTGTTTTGGTGATGCTGCTCCTAGTCTTGACAATAGTCAGACCCATTAGTGGCGATCTCTACGTCATCCTTTTGTTTCAGGGAGGGGAGAGCTAGGGGATCTTTGTCCCTCCTTCGAAAATAAGGATGGCACAAAAATCGCTGCCAGTACCGGGGGATACATACGCATTGCGCGGCAATGGAAATTGCGATATTTCTACCTATTATTATGCTTATTATTATTATTACCATTTTTATTAAAACTGTTGTTGTTATTATTATTGTTATTATTTATTTTATTAGTATTATTGTTGTCAATATTCTTATTAATATTATCATTGTTATTATTATTATATCATTATCACCATTATTAATATCATTTCTTATTTTATTGTTTTAATCATTATTATTATTATTGTTATCATTTTCTTTTTCTCCTTCTTATTATTATTTTCATCATCATCATCATCGTCATTATTACTATTATGATATTTTGTTTTTCCTAGTATGGAAACTCTCCTTCTCTGCTTGCAGCAGTGAAAGAAAGACTGTATGGAGCTCTGTCACTTCCGGCAGGATTAGAGTCCTACCAGTTCATCAATGGAATCAACTTCATTTGTAAGGTCACTTGGGTAAATGTTCAGACTCCAGGATCAATCGCAGGACAGGAGGTAACTTTCACATCCAAATCGGTGGCGTATTCAACGTAGAGGGCAGATTCGAATTACTCCCTCTCCGTTCCGTTTGATACCAACATCCCCACCCCCACCCCCCACCCTAAGTCCTCCTATCTGTTATGTTATCACTTATCGTGATTATACGATACTGGGTGAAGCCACTGCTTTTTTGCCGATGGTCCATTGCAATCTGTTCCGAATCTCTTTTCTCTTTGGAGCATCGTGGTATATTGTTAGAGGAATTTGGAATTCATATACAAGAGGTCACAGGTTCAATCATTGCCAATGTTGCTCGGTGCTTACATCAGCGTTTTGAACACATTTTTCCCCTTCCACCCAGATGTATTTAATTTGTATCTGACGATGCTGGGGGAATAATAATTGCAGGACCCGCAGGAAGAGCAGTATTAATACTGATGTAGACACCGTGGGTAATAAAACCATACTGTTATTATATAATTATGTTTATACAAGAGTCACTCGTTTTTCTGGAGCTTCCAGTATCAGGGCGTTCATAGTTTAGGGAATAATATAGTGTTAGATAATTCCGAAAAATGAGAAAGAGTTCCATGTCATTTTCAGAATAATGTTTTGAAATTACAAACCCTAATTCATCTTCAGAATTATGAACCCTGTTTTATCGCTGGAAATAGAATCTTCGGAATTATGAATCTTCGAGAGAGAAAAACGACATGAAACCGTATGTACACTCTCCCTCTCTCAGACCAATACCTATCAAGCAATTCTATTTACTGACGGCAGAAGAAGCGGTGTCTTGACGATGTATCAACAAGGAAGTTTTCAGTGGGATCCATACTCTAAGGCGATATCTGCTAGGATTGGTTACAACATCAAGCATGATAGACTGAATATCTACCAGGGAAACTATCCTGCTATACGGTACGCAAGCTATCGCCCGGATCTCAGGATAGGCAGCACCGGTCTCATGGTAAGGACCATTTCCTTGAATATAGTTAGGAATATCGTTATGTCAGGACGGCTATTACGTTCCTTTCCTAACAACATAAATCGTGAGAAATTAGACAGTAAAGATTTGTACAATAAGAACAGCCCTGCTATACGGTACGCAAGCAATCGTAAAGTAAACTGTAAGGACTATTTACTTGAATATAGTTAGGAATATCGTTATGTTTGGATGGTAATTATGTCCTTTGCCTAAAATCATGAGATATGAGTAAGACTTGGTAGAAAGTAGGATCACTATACTAAGCGCTACGTAAGCTATAGCCCTGATCTTAGAATTAGCAACACTGGTCTCATAATAAGTATTATATACCTCTCTTTAGAAATTAAGCCATCTGATTGGTCGAATTTGGAGTCGTGATTTTAGCCATGCCCTCCTACCAGTCAATAATTTTTTTTTTTTTTAATGCCCGCATGCCCGCCAACAGGTCAGTGGTCTTTTTAAAAATGCCCGCATGCCCGCATGCCGCCTACCGGTCAAATTTTCTTTGTGCGAGCGCGGATACCTTACAGTGTGTGTGCAATTTGGTCGCTTAGTGTGTTCGATTTCCGAATGATCGTGAAATTCAGGTAACTTTCCAGCGAAGATTATCAGGCAGTGCCCCAGATTTTCTGTGATGTTTTAACCAATCTTTACTCAAGAAAAGGATAAGGCAAGAATTTTTTGTAGATTTATTTGTGAATTTGGTTTATAAAAGATATATGGGCTGCTATAATATTCGAGGCATGGCAGTTTCTAAACTGGCTCTCGGGGCACCGCCGCGCGCCTCGGGGTCATGACAGGATACAACGTCCCCTTGAGCCTATAGAAACAGCCATGCCTCTCATAGCACTCAATATATCTATACTATTATCCTGAGTATAAGTAGGAATCTCGTTTTTTTAGGGCCGCTACTACGTCATTTTCCCCCCTACCTAACAATTGACATAAAATAATCAGAAATTAGTGAAAATTATTACATATTACAAGAACCCTGCTAAAAGATACAACCAGCAAACGCCCAAATCTAAGGATCGGCAAGATAATGATAATTATAATAATAATGATAATAATAATATGAATCGCACCCTCATTCAAACCATGTTTCGCTCATACGAACAGGGGAGAGACATCTATCGTCTTGACGAAAATCCCGACTGGTACGTCAACCCGCGCCGTTACTGTCAAGATTGGTACCAGGATGATCTCTCAAAGACATCATATGCACGGAGGGCACAGCCATGTCCTTGCACCCGCTGGCAGGCCAGGATTGATCGAAGGTTTACTCGATGCAACTATCCCTACTACGGCTATGGTTATGGCTCCGGCTATGGTTACGGATACGGATATGGGCTGCCGAGCTATTACTTTGGTGAGAAGCATTGTTTCCATGTCACTTTATGATAATAATAACGGCCCCGTAATTATTATTACACCAGCATTGCCAGGTATACCCATATACACATGTGTCGAGAGGGGCAAATGTGGGTAAAACACCTTGCAAACAGATGTAAACACTACACAATGAAGGATCGAAACCCGGGACCTCTTTTATGAGAGTCAATAGCTTTCGCCAATAAACCATATTGTTACTTATACAAGGCATTTTAGCTGCAAAATAAAAAGCCATATTCTGCACGCTACTCCGAATACGAAACCGGAGCGGGCAACATTTGCCATATTGCCCTTTTCCGGGTTTTCCCCGTAGACCACTGTACTAAATTAGAGGGCAACATTCTGACATATTCCACTCTTTCTTGTGTATAGGCGTTAAAATGTACGCGTAGATATCCTGAAATGTACAATAACTGTTGATAATCAGGATGAAACGTACAAGCAATGAAATGTGAATCATGAAATCAACCAGAAATTCACAAACAGATTGTCATATCACATTCCACCTATCAATCAAGTAGTGAAATTGACTTCCAAGCAGGATGAAATTTACAGGTGATCAATTTACGTCACAATTACCTGTCTGAATGGCCTGAAATGAGAGGGACCGGCAAACAGACGTGAGTAAAAATCATGCTTGAAAAATTATGCTTAAAAAATGCCTTGTATAGATCATAATAATTATATTGACAGGGCTTCTTTCGGGGTACATCAGAAATATTGACCGCGCTAAGACCATATTGCCCTCGTCTTCGACTCGGGGCAATATGATCTTTGCTAGGTCAATATTTCTGATGTACCCCTCAAGCCCAGTCAATATTATACAAATAATGAATGCTTATGAGTTCAATAGTGCGAATATTTTCATGAGTTGAAAGATTAACGTTCTATTCAACGAGGCGTCAGCCGAGTTGAATAGAATTAGCGTTATCTTTCAACGAATGAAAATATTTGCACTACTGAACAAATGAAAAGACATTCATTATTTGTTTTATACAACATATTTCAACAAATTATGCTTTGCTCCTTATATTAAAGATAAATTAAAGTTGGAGTCAGGCCTTCTCGATTACATTCAGATTGCCTTCGCGTCAGATGCGCGCAGAGCACAATGGGATACATGCAGGGCAGAGAGAGTGTGTGTGTGCATTGAACGCAGTCTGCATATAACCAAAAATGCACGCTCGTTGAATAGTACTACGGCGAATATAACCAAAAATGCGCGCTCGTGCAATAGTATAGTATTAATGACTGCTTTGAGAGAAATAGTTGTTTTTATACGCTCAAGGGAACGTTACAATTGTGCTATTGCCCGAGGCGTGCCGAGGGCAATAGCCCAATTGTAACCTTCCCGACAGCGTATAAAAACAACTATTTCTCGAATATTAAAGCAGTCATTAATACTTTTATATGCCGAAAAATAGTCAACTTACCAATCAACTGGTAGAACAGGAAGAGCAGAAATACATAGAATCTAGTTAGTGTTAGATCTAATAATATATTCAAATCTGTTGTTGAGAGGCACTGGAAAACCCATCCACTCAAGTTTTCACCCTATCAGAGACTACCCAACGTGACGAGGGGCAAATAAGCTACAAGCTTTACGTCTCTACATCCAAGTAAAGTAGTCTAGACTACGTCTACCGCTGTGCGGTAATGTTTAATACTCACTCAGTACAATGTCAATGACAGTAGATCTCTAGACCCCTCTAGTACACAACAATTAATGTGTGGGACTCCACTGACTGGATTTGACTATTATTAGACCTTACATTGGTGTGCTTGCTGTCAGCAGAATTAATCAAGTCTTGCATTTGATCATCATTAAGAAGTTGAAATCTTGGGAGAGTTTCTTCAGCCATTTTGCCTTGTTTGGAATTCAGTACGATCGAGATTGCCGTACGGTCGTCTGCGCTACGATGTATTAAAAATTGATAAATTAAGCTAGCGACCGATTATTCGCACACTTATGGTGTCCGCGCTCGCTCAAACCAGTTTTTAACACGTAAACCAATGGGTATTTCAGCAAGACTGAACCAATTTCCCGGTAATTGGAATTTTGCCGGGATTTTTTAACTATTTTTTTAAACTATTACATGGCTTTGGCATTTTTCGGGAATATTTAAAACAACGACTGCAATTTCGACCAATCAGATGGCTGGATTTCTTAAGTGAGGTATATAATATTATTTATTGAATATCACGTGACCAACAATCCTCCAATCAAATGACAAGGATTTACTTAGGTGTTGTATAAAATATAAGTGTTCCCACTTTTCATTTTTAAATTTTGCAACAAGTATTTTCTTTTCACCTTTTACAAAACCCTTTGACATATATTTTATCCTGAGGAGTGGCTTGCAAGAAAGATTTTGTTTTCTATTGGGAGATTCATCACTTCTTAAATGCACACAAATGAAATAATAGGAATAATTAATAGTAGTAATAATAATAATCCGTGTTTATATAGCGCTTAATTAATAGAGATGTCTCTAAGCCCTTTATATATTATTACACCGGTCATCGAATACAGGCTTGCCCGCATACAATGTATGCACATTCTCCACTCCCTGGGGAGCATTCCAGCCATGCGCCATTTTACAGACACAATGCTGAGCATACTACATTAACTTTCGCATTCTACTGGGTACCCATTTAACACCTGGGTGGAGAGTGGCAAATGTGGACAAACGTCTTGCCAAAGGACGTTAGTGCCCGGCAAATTTCCGAATGGACAATAAAATACTTTAATTCAATTTCCATTTCTATTTCAATTCCTTTTCTTTCAGATCATTCCAATTCCTCAACGTATATGTCAACTACACAATCAAACTTGTTTCAATTGTTTCCTTACAGTTTCTTTCCTACTGTAATTAAGTACCCGAATTCATTTAATCACTGTCGTAGCCAGAACTTTTGAACGGGGGTTGACACTCAAACACCTTGAATTGGATAGGATAGGATAGATATAAGTTCCAAGGATAATCTTTCTTTTCAGCGGATGATCAGAGGGGAGCATAGACCACACATGACTGTGCATTTCCTTAACCATTTTTGTCCTCTGCATTCTGTGAAAATTCTGAATAGGAGCCACCTGTTACCAGCCAAGATTGCCGTCCTTTGGTGGTGGATACCGTTGTACGTACGGTCGTTCTGCTTTGATCAGGGGTTATAGAAGTCTCTGGAGGTCCAGTCACTATCAAGCAGTGATACCCTCCAATGCTCGATTCTTCTCTTTTTCCTATTATTCCCTTAATTACTATTATTCTTGGATTGGTGAGTACACCTACATTTCTGTGATTTTACTTGACTAACGTTACATTTAAAGGGCGTTATAGGGATTTGCAAGGTGAATATCTCAAAACTTGTAAAGAGCCAAAATGGTGTAAAATTCATAACCGAAAACTCTCCTAATAGTAAGGTGGCAAAATGTTCATTATTCGCAAAATTACAGTCATTTTTATTTTCAAATTTGTACTTTGCAACTTGCGGTGGTTTATTCATTCCCATTTATTGTGTACAACATGAGGGCTTCAATTTTCACTCATAGAGAATAAACCACAGAATTTGTTGATATTAAATTGTGTACATACTTTCATAAACTCATCTTGCTGCTACAGTTAAATTTCGAGATAAAGTTTTGAAGGCTTGCTAATCCCTGATATGGGCTATTAAATGGAAGCGATTTTTACAGTGCTGACGTCTGGTTCTCTGTCTTCAATGTTTCCATGTATTTTAGAATTTCTTATAAAATTAATTCATTTGAAAAATTCTCAAAAAACATTTAAAAATTAAGTGCCAAATGTGGTGTTGTAAAATTGAAATCTTGATATTTCCTAGTTTTTCTGAGCGTTTGTTTTAGTAATGAAACGTAAATGGATTATCGTGATGCAATATTTATGTACAAAACCGATTCTGAAACATTCGACCGCTCTTCAATTTGCTAATTGTTATCTCACATGCACGCCCCCCCCCCCTAATCTCCCTTTTTCTCTTTTTCTCTTGCTCCTCTCTCTCTCTTCCTTCTCTCTCTATTTCACTCTCCCCTTCTCTCTTTCTTCTCTCTTTCTCTCTGTCTCTCTTCATCCTCTCTCTCCTTTTCTCCCTTCTTTCTCTTTCTCTCTCTTTTCTCTGTCTGTCTGTCTGTCTCTCTATCTATCTCGTTCTGTCCTTTCTTAATCAATAAACTTCTTTTCTAAAATCGTTTTCATTTATTCAGAGAGGGATGTCCTACCCCGTTTCTACTGCTGTGGTCTAGCTGGAGGGAATTTCTGTAACCTTTACGAAAGACGTCGTCCAAGATCTCACTGCTGGGGATATAGACGACCAAGGTTTGGTAAGATCATGTCTAGGGTATTACTAAACAAATAATTAATAATCATAATATAATCTTACAGTCGTAATCAAAACTAATTTGATAACAAGGATATACACGAAAAATCATTGTTATGTTTGGGCTGTTATCCATCAAAAGCATCAAATTAGTTGTTGACACCTAGCATAAGTCAAATTGACAAATTAGATAGGCCAAGCAAGATGTTTTGATAAGGTGCACACAAAAACATTGCACATGGAAATAAGTATGATTTTACTTAGTTTGATGTGGGGGTACTACAGCCCACGAGCTCGACAGCCATAGAGACAAACAAAAGACAAAAGACATTCTCACATCTTTTCTGCGGGTTCACGAGATCAAGCACTCACGAACCCGATAACGGTCTCGAAGGCTGTCGAGCTACTGGAATGACCCCGGTAAGGAGGCTGGTAGGGGTCACATCATTATGACACAATCTTAAATCAAAGGCCAATGCCATTTAAATGAAATAAAACAGCACATTATCTTACTTTTTTCATTAAAGATACTATGTCCCTTTTGCAGCCAACATCAAATTCTGTAGAACTTTGCAGGAATTATGAATATGTCATGTATGTCCTATCTGTGAAATGTAAACGTTAGCAGTGTCCTAATATTCAAATTATGCAAGGAAACCCGTTTACTTGCTAGACTTCACTGTCAGACACTATTGAGTGACTGACTGGCTTTTTCATCTTTGGTAATAACATAAAATGAGCTGTAAAGGGTACATGAGCATTTGTCTACATCAATAACCCACTTCTTGTAATGGCCAAAATTAAACTGATTGAATCTTTGCGCAGCATAAAACGTACGACCATTCGGTACAATGGTCTGAAAAATCAGACTATTACTTACTGGCTCTATAGCTCCTAAGTCGATTCGACAACTAATAGTCGTTATTTTCCCACTTAAAGACATTTTCAAGCCCCCTTTTTTTAGGAAGTTCTAAATTAGTTTTGTCTTTCAAATGCCGTTGGAATTTAACCTTTTAATTTTTTGGCCTGCAAATGGGACATAGTACCTTTAAAGTCAAGTGACGAGACCTCAGAACATTGTGTTTCCTGATAAGAGCGCAGTTTCGTTTACTGATAATTGAACCGATTGCTTTGTAAAATTTCATGTTTTGGGGGCCGTGATCCCATATTATGCAGTTGCTTCTGGTTCTGTTCACTATGCAATAAGAAGTTTGATCGCCATCTTGATTCGTAAAATTTCAGGATGGTTTTGGGGCGACCCGCACATCAATACCCTTGACGGTAGAAAGTACACGTTCAATGGCCTTGGGGAATACACCACGATGGCTTACAGTCATGGTGACCCGTTCATGTTGCAATCCAGAACTGGTAAGGCGTTTAACAACAGCGTACCTGTTGAACATGGGACAGTCTTCATAGGGTTCGCTGCAACACAAGACATCACTAAGGTAGGTGGTTTCTACAATATCTTCTGCCGGTGTTGCAGGCGATTTGTACCTAATCCCGGCGGAACGAATCTCCTGGCCGGAACCGATCTCATGTGACACCGGCAATAGCCCATCGGTCGGTGATTCTCTTCTTGCGACAAGTGCTTCAGATTTTGTTTCGTCAAAGATGTAGGGTTGGGGTTAGGGTGCAGTGTACGATCCAGGGTCTAAATTAGGATTTATGTTAGTCTAGGAAATTGTCCGCGGAGCTGCAACAGTCGCATGTGCGGTAAATCCTTCAGTAACTAAATTCACCAGAATAAACATATTCCTTATCAGAACCATAAACCTAATCCTAATGTCCGGCGCACACTAGACGATTCTCTCTCTTCTTCTAATTTTCTGTAGTGTGCAGCTTTGTTTTGTCTTGTTTTGTCACGTCATGTATTGTTATCTTGTCCTGTTATTACTTGTTTTGTCATGTCCTGTCTTATCTTATTATGTCAGTTTCCTGTCTATTGTGTCCCGTTTTGTAATTCTGTTCTTTTGTATATTTCGATTGTTTGGACACTTTAAAAGGGTTTATGAAAATATGTTATTATATTATATTTATTTTACTGTGATTATTAAGACACTTTAAAGTGATTTATGAAAATAATGTTCATATTATATTTATTCTTGGGAACCTACAAAAACAAGCTATGCTTTTCAGTAGGTTCCTGTTTCATTTCATAATTTTGTACTTACTTTGTCAACTATGTTCTTTATTGTGCAAACAATTGATATTAAATGGAATAAATTCGAATCAATCAATCTATCAATCAATTCCCATGCCAAAATACTTTTTTCTCTCCTTTCAGTCTCGTCTCACTCTTTCTCTCCCCTTTCTTTCTCTATACATAGTTTTGTAAGATTTTGTGATTTTAATTTGTAAAATCCATACAATACAGCCCTTGGGTTGCCATCATGTGAATTTGTGATATATACCGTTTCAATTAAATTCAATTCAATATTTGTTTTATTTTTGACAGGTCGAATTCCAGCTGAATGATAACAGGACAGACATGAGTATTCTAGTTAATGGTACCGGCATCAATATGACGGAATTCCTAGTGGGTAAGTCTACATAATTGACTTTTAGATTTAATATAACATCTACAGAAGCTTATAAGAGCAGCGAGAAGGCAACTTGTTATACTCGCCAAGGCGCCATGTTAAATATGAGAAGGCGAGTTGCCGTTTTGGCAATGAGTCTTGTTTCAAGTCAATCGAAAAGGCAAGCAGGCGAGTTGTCAATACTCGCCAAAGCGCCGTGTTTAAGTTGAGAAGGAGACTGGTTTAGAACTCACCAAGTCGCCTTCTCGCATCCTCTTCTTGAACATGGCGCCTTGGTGAGTTTTGACAACACGCCTTCTCGCTATCTCGTCCTTAACACGTTGCCTTGGCGAGTTAAACAAGTCATCTCTGTTCTGGATGTCCTTAGCGAGGATGTCACAGTCATTCATTCGTTCAAGTTTTTCCATCGCTGGCAAGGAAATGAACACCTTCTGACTGATATCAAGCCAGATTGGTATTTAGAACCCAAATATATTTTGCTAATGAAATTTAAATGTATTTGCTCACATACAAGAAAATATGGATTTGATTTAATATTTGTTACGACATTCATCCTATCTGGCTTTGAGCATTTGACATTAAATCGAAATCAAGTCAAATAGATCAAAATACATGCAGATGCATTTGATCCAGATAATTCGACTTTCATCATATCCTCCATAAGGCTTTTATCATTCTTAAATGAAAATCAAATCAAATCTTTCCTTTCACATTCAAAGCACTTTCGCTCATTCAATTCGACTTCCATCCTATCCATCCTTAGACTTTTAACATTAAGTGGGAACCAAATACCAAATGCATCCATTCTCATGTAGACGGACTTGACTCACCGGATCCGACATTCATCCTTTCCGCGGAGAATGACACTGTCTCTGAAGGTGAGATCAAGGTCACAACACTATTCCAACCAGAAGGCTACCCCAGTTCGTCCTTCACCGTGACCTTCAAGAACGGCATCTTGGATCTGAGTGTCATGGTCCCTTCTGAGTATGCGCAGAACGGAACCGGGAGGGGTCTGCTCGGTAAGGCATTTTATCTACATTGCTTCTCTCCACGCAGGGGCGATGCCTCAGTGGTAGAGCAGTGGTCTCATAACGGGCAGGTCCAGGGTTCGAAACCACTTGATGAGCTAGTGCCGTTTAGTAAGGCATTAATGTACATTCCTAGGTCCCTCAGAGAGGACTTATGGCCATCGATACCCTGGATGCTTACAAGCGTACACATGCTTTCTTATCAGACAGGTAAAAACAGCCGATTAGGCCATCAAGGTGATGGGTACCCGGTAGGATTCGAAAGTCATTGCTGTTGACTCAGCATTGCGAACGTTATCAGTTATATCTTTCAAGCGCTTAGCGTCATCATAGAAGTACCCAGAATATTATTAATTTTGTTAGGTATATGTAAAGGGTGGCACTCAATGTTTATCGAGAAAAACTGCAGAGAAATCCATTTTACAAGTAACTCTAAACCTTGCCCTAATCCTATACCTCAAAGTAGGAAATAACACTGACCATAACTGTAACCCTTAACCTTAACATTTCACTGCTCCTAACGTTGACCCTAACCCTAATCCGAAAGTCCATTCATCCGTTTTTCAGTATGGCTGAAAGTCCGAACACTTTGCTCTAGGTTTTCGGCATGCAACACCAATAGGTCCTCAGAATGGGCAAAGTAAGTATGATTTACACAAAGTTTTAAGGTTTTACAAACTGAAATAATAACAAAAAATAAAAAACTGTGATACATTTTTTCTTTGTGTTAAACCAGGTAATGTAAATGGGAACAAATCAGATGATTTTCTGCTCAGGAATGGAACATTATTAATGGATCTGCCTGAAAGAAATTTAACAGACAGAGAAATATTTCAGTTTGGACAGTCATGTAAGTATTCCAACGAGTTTTATTGTCATACCATGTCTCAATGTTTATTTGATCAGCCCACATGAATTAGATATAGTTTAATCTGTGTGTGTGATCCATTGTTTAGTAACAATTCGAGGCAGCATTATGTCAGCGTGCCTTTTTAGTTTTATCATTTGTATTTCTTAATCTTAAAAAGACGTCGTATACAATTGATAATGAGTACAGTATGTGCTTTGTTAATGATTTTGTTTCCCTTGATGCTAATATATACGTAGGACAGATTTCTCACACTTGTGGGCATGGTCTAATCTCAAGGGTGTAATGTGTGAATCTCTTTCTTACAGTAATGAATTCATATTAACAGGGGATCAAAAGTAAAGAAATTCAGGAGCAATTTACCTAGAAAGCTCATTGTTTTGGTGTGCGCTGTTTCTTTCAAATAATAACACTATTTTGTTTTGGATTCGTATTATGGCAGGATAAGTGAAGGACGATCAATCCAGTAGGACTTTAATTTGTGCATGATATTCTCCATCTGAATGATTAGATGGGCAGCAGAGAGTAAGAAAGGAACACATAGGAAGAGGTGGATAGATTGTCTTGAGGAAGATGGTAGAGAAATTCACCTGATAATGATTGTGATGATGATGATGATGATGATGATGATGATGATAATGATGATGATGATGGTGATGATGTAAATTCTCCAGTTGTGTAAGGACAAGCAATACGTTATCTTCACCATCTTTTCATTAACTGTCTGTTTACATTGATCTTGTTTCTTCTAAGGGATGGTAAATGAGGGCGAATCGCTCTTCGAATACGGTGATGGGAATTGGAGTTACTACAATCCTAGCGACCACAAACCAATGTTCTTGGACGAGCTGCTCGCTCTCGACCCCATCCGAACCCAGGCGGCCCGAGAGACTTGCGGGGAGGACGAGGCGTGCCTGTTCGACTCCCTCGCCGTCAGTCCAGAGATGGGTAAACAGACTATGACATTGGGGAACCAACTCGACAATGATCTCCTAAACCTTGGTGAGATGTGGCAATAGACTGCGCCGTTTTATTACTTTGGGGAGATCAGAAGATGTTTCGTAATCAACCCTGTTAGAATTCATGAAATTTCCCTGATTGCTCAGTGGTAGAGCAGCGGTCTCGTAACCGGGAGGTCCCGGTTTCGAAACCAATTCGATGCGCTAGTGCCCTTTGGTAAGGCATTAATCCTCATTACCAAGTCCCTCGGAGAGGACTTAAAGCCGTCGGTCCCCTGATTGCTTACTTACAAGCATACACATGCTTTCTTAGCAGTCACGTAAAACAAACAAACGAATGAGCAATTATCTCATAGAAAATGAGACCAAGTCAGTGTAATTAGTGGTTATCTTTATTGACCAAAAGACGTACGTTCCGTCTAAATAAGATTTCTATCCATTTTTGCTATCACGTAAAATATGGCTGGATTTCATCCCAGCCTCCGAATTGCTGATGATAGGATTCAGTTATCAGTTGAAACCTATTAGCAGTATCTATGTGTGCCTATTGTTTATCATTTCTAAATGTCATTTCTTATGTATTGAAATGACGAAAGCATGTTTATACGATTGTGAATTCGTTTTCAAACTTTACAATAAAGCTTCAAAATGCTACATGATACGCCTTTAGAAATGAGATAAATGTAAAATTTGTAAATATTACGTTTTTATATTACTTTTTAAATTCTATAGATAATTTTCCTCCGAACGTAACCAGCGTGTTAGAGATTGGCGAGACAGATGCTTTACAAGAAGGGGAGGTTCTCCTCATGCAAGTAGGCGTAAGCATTACCTTGAAGATTTCTGCACACGACCCTAACGAAGATGATGAGGTATTCTTTACATTCAACGATACAGCACCAGAGGGCGCCAATTTCAGCTCCGGTATGAAAAAAGAAATTGCTTATGACTTTGTTTTTAAAATATCATATACTCTCTGTTAAATGATAGATCAGACTGATTATTTGTCAAACGATAAACACAATGTTCAAATTGCAGATTGATCTGTGGATGAGTGCACCTTATACTGATCTCTCCTCCTTTACCTCTTCCGTCTCCTTATCTCTAACCTTCTCTCCTTACTTACCTTTCTTTGTGACTCTCACTGTGTCTCTCCCTTCCTCGCCGCTTTCCTCTCTCTCTCTCTCGCACTCTCGCTCTCGCACTCACTCTCCGTCTTTCACTCCTCTCCCACTCTCTTTTTCTCCCATTACCCCCTTCTACGATTGTTATACCTTTCTATCCTTCTCTCTCTCTCTCTCTCTCTTGCTCTCTCTCGTGCTCTCTCTCTCTCTCCCTCCCCCTCTCCCTTTTATTCTTTCCATCTTTCTCTCTCTTCCTTCCATCCTCCCCCTGTCTTCCTCACACACACTCTCTCTCTCTCTCTCTCTCTTGCTGTCTCTCATAAAGACGGTATCTTCACCTGGACACCACCTGACCTGAATGTATCATCAATCGAGATCATTGTGATGGACACCCGAGGAGCAGAGACATCGCTGTCATACAAGGTCATGATCTGCCGATGCGAAAACGAAGGCGTGTGTGACTTCGAAAACCAAGCCGAAGGGCAGGACCTAATTGCCAACGGATTCGCGGTGAGTATATTGGTATAGCTATAGTTGTAAGACACATGCTATGATTATTATGGAAAAGAAATATATAATAACTATATTTCATTACGTGTGGTAAATTCCCCCATTAAACCCACTCCCTCCCCTTCCGAGTAAATCTATATGTTGTTATGGCGTGAGGGGTTCAAATGATCTAGCGGACCACTAAAACTCAGCTTAATATAAAAACGAGAAGAAAAAAAGTGCTGCTAAAATCCACTGATTCTTCAATCATCTTTGTCCTCCTCCCTTACACGCATCCCACATAGATCGCGCGACCCTCGAAAATTCACCCGTCGAAAAATGAAAAGCAAGGTTCGTCTCCGTTATAGCGCTGAGGGTGCGTTTCCATGTCGCGCGCCCAATCACATGACAATATAACGCACCCTCAGCGCTATAACGGAGACGAACCTTGCTTTTCATTTTTCGACGGGTGAATTTTCGAGGGTCGCGCGATCTATGTGGGATGCGTGTAAGGGAGGAGGACAAAGATGATTGAAGAATTTAAAATATATAAAAACGGAACAAATCTGGACTACACTTATACCATGCTTGGCTGCTTTGATACTTTGATAAATTTCACCTTCACCGAATCTGACTCCGTCTCCACCACATTTACATATTCATGATAGCATAGATGTACTCGTAACTAGTTAAATCATAACTGATTTTATTATTTACTATATAAATCTATGTATCTACCTATTATTGCTTAGTCCTCCAGACAAAGCAGTCATCGAAAATAAAAAGTCACAGTTGTGCATACCCCACCCCGATATACCCTTCAGTCACGCGCACTCTACGTCCGCATACAAACTTCCTCTCTCACGCAGTCCCAGAGACAGACCAGGGACATGTTGTAAACAAGGAGAGGGGCCGGAGGGAGGACATAGGTAGATACATAGATTTATATAGTAAATAATAAAATCAGTTATGATTTAACTAATTTACCACAATAAATCATATGTATCTACCTATTATTGCTTAGACCAACACAGATGAAAGCGGGAGGCATGTCCCAAACAAAAGGGTTAACGGGGAACTAACGAAGAAGAAGCCGCCAGCAAGGAGGTAGAAGCGAAACGTTCCTCACTTGCCAGAATATCTTTGAGATAACATGAAATAAAGGTATTTGGCGACAACCAAAAGGCAGCCTTCATAATGTCATGAAGGGCGACACCATGAAACAAAGCCCAGGAGGTACTAATACCCTGGTGTCATGCGCCCGAGGAGGCACACCTTCCGAGAGAGCCTCAGGACCTGCGGCCTGAACCGCCTCAATGATCCATCTAGAGATGGACTCCTTAGACGCAGGAGAGAAGGGTTCCGCGTAATCAGGAATAACTGCTCATTCCTCCGAACACCTTTAGTCTTGTCCAAATACCACTTCAGAGCCCTAACCGGACACCAGACTTTGTCTTCCTCGACTGAGGAGACACTGGACAAAGGACAAAGGAAAATCTCCACTGGACCCGATGAGACAGTTTGATTCTTTGCTAGGAAAGAAGGCTTGGGAATAAGTCTCACACCCTTCCTCTCCCAGCGAATGTGGCCCGGAGAAACGCAAAGGGCGTGAAGCGTGCCTCTCCTCTGCCCGGACGCAATCGCAATTAAAAACAAAGTCTTGATTGTGAGGCAGAGCAGAGAAGCCTTGGCAGAGGTTCAAAAGGAGGCTTAGATAAAGCCTCCAAAACCTTGGGCAGACTCCAGGAGGAGCCAGCTTCTGTTGGGGCGGTCTCTCCAGAAAGAAGGACCGCAACAAAATTGCCAGTCGAGGGAGTTAGACACACTCGAGCCATCTGGGAAACCTGCATGGATAGCAGCGATGGCCGAACGATACCCACGCAACGTGGACAGAGATCTACCCTTGTCAAATAAAGAGATAAGAAAATCGGCTATGACACCAATAGACGCCATCCTGGGTACCACGTCAAGCCCTCACACCACTGGTGGAAGGCCTCTAACCGAGAGTTATACAACACTCGTCGAAACTCGGCGGCTCCTGGTAAAAACTGAGAGGCCCTTTCCGAGAGGCCCTCAGCTCTTGCAACCTCCCCGATAACGGCCAAGCGGTCAAAGGGGGACCGCTGGCCGCGGATGAAGTATCCCTGAGAGAGGCTGAGCCACCAAGTCCTCCTTCAGCGGAAGACAAAGCGGTTGACCCGCTAACAAATCCAGGAGGTCCGAAACCACGACCTCCTCGGCCAACGAGGGGCGATCAATAGAACCCAAGCCCTGTCCGATCTGATTTTCCTCAAGACCTGAGGAATCAAACCGAATGGGGAAACGCATAACCCCGAGAGACCCCCAATGGAACGAGAAGGCGTCCAGCGCCCAGGCCTCCGGGTCTCAGAGAACAATACATCGGAAGCCGATGATTGAACGGGATGCGAACAGGTCGATCTCCAAAGGAGACCAGACCGAGAGGAGAAGGTCGAACACTTGCCAATGGAGGGCCCACTCGGGAGGCACCTCCTCTGGACAGGAAATCTGCTACCAGATTGTCCTGGCCAGGAATAAAGGATGCTACAGGCGTGATCTCCACCGATCGACACCACCGCCACAGACGAGCAGCTAAGTCGTCCAGGCTGGACGACCTCGTGCCGCCCTGCCGATTTATGTAGGAGGCCACAGTTGTATTGTCCGTGAGCAGTAGAACCGTGCGACCAAACAACAACTGTCTGAAATGGTGAAGCGAAGCGAACGCCGCCATCATTTCCAAACATTGATGTGCGGAAGGACGGAAAATCCCAAGTCCCCGACACCATGTTGCCCAAACAGTGACCCCACCCCAGGTGGGAGGCGTCCGTCGACAGAGAGATCGAAGGCAGGGGCACGCGAAAGGGCTTGCCCCGAGTCAAGAAAGCGCCGTCCAACCAAGGAGCCAACAGAAGCTTGATCTCCTTTGGTAAAGGAATCCTGACTGAAAGGGAATCTACACTCGGTCTGTAGAACCTCAGAAGATGCCTTTGAAAGGGCCTCATGAGAAGCCGAGCATCCTGAAAACATCGACCAGGCTGGCCAAAAACCCAGCCACTGGAGCCACTGTTGACCGAACTCTGTCCCCACTGGGACGGGCCAACTGAGCCGGCAAATCCAACTCCGCACCCAGGTAAACCAACCTGCGGGCGGGAACCAACTCGATTTGTCCCAGTTCACCAGGAACCCTAGTCCCTGTGTGACCTGCAGTAGAAGACTCAACTGCTCCCGAAGGCGAGACTCTGAACTTGCCACCAGGAGCCAATCGTCCAAATAAGCAAACAGCCTGAGCCCTTGCTTTCGAAGAAAGGCCGTGAGGGCCGAAACCACTCGGGTAAAACCCGAGGTGCCGGCCTCAGGCCGAAAGGGAGGGCCTTGAATCTGTAGGTCTCTCCTCGAAAGGCAAACCCCAGAAGATCCCTTGAAAGTGGATGGATGGGAATATGGAAGTAGGCATCCTTGAGGTCCAAGGAAACCGCTAAATCCTCCGGACCTAATGAAGGAGGATAGTAGCCAGATGTTCCATGCGAAAATGCATGGGAGCTATGTGCAGGTTGATCCTTTCATGTTGAGGATCATCCTCAACTTCCCGAGCGCTTGGGGATGACAAAAACCGGAGAGAGACTCAGACCAGGGTGGTCCGAGACTCTTCTATAGGTCCTTCTCCAGCAACATGAGAATCTCGTTCGAGATGTGTTGCTGGAAAGGGGCGGACAACGGAGGCGGACGAACTCGAATGGCGCCGTTCGGAAGGGGCTCTACCAGCTCTATGTAGAAGCCCTCTCGCACGACTGAGAGCACGAAAGTGTCTTCGGTGATAGCTTCCCAAGAGGAAGGAACTCCCGGAGTCGTCCGCCGACCCGGTCTACAAGCGCTCGGGCGAACCTTCAAAAGTGCCGCTTGGATGGAGGGAAGGACTTGGCCGAAGACTTCGACCACTCCAACCTCTAGACGAACCCCTGCCACGGCCCGAACGGGCCTAGCGGGGAGAGCCTGAGAAGGAGTAAAATGACGTGAACCCACGCCAGTCGACCTAGACGGAGGTCTTGAACGACCCCTGGTTAAAGGTTACGAGCGGAAATGCCGCGCCAAATCAGCGGCCTGTTTACGCCTATCAATCTCCTTCTGCAGCATAGCTGTGAACTGACCACCACAAAGGAACTGTTCCGACGAAGGAATGCCTTCACACGAAGGAATATCCCGCTCCAACACCCCAGCTCCGACAGCGCCAGCTGACGGCGCTGAAGGTCACCGCGATAGAAGTGCAAGAAATTCACGACCACAAGAGGCCCGACAGTAACAAAAGGATATTCTGAAGTACTAACAAACCATCCGCCGAAATTCCCAATTCGTCAGCTCTTGCCAAGAGACTGACCAGAGAACCCATAGGCAGAGAGCCGAAGGAAATCCCCGTCAAAGATGAAATAGCCTCCAGGGGCTTATCTCGATCCTTGTACGACTTCTTCTTGAGATTAACTCCCAAATGAAGCGCAACATTAACAAGATCAGGTGAAAGTTTCTTCGCAACAAAGTTGCGAGTAACCTCCGCAATGAAGGAAAAAGCAGAGCTTTGAGATCTCACATCCCGAGAAACCCGATAGGGTCAGCTGCAATCCTATCAAATTCAGTCTTGAATTCCTCAGGCAGGAATAGAATCCTGAGATGAACGCTGTTTAAACAGCGAAGACGGAACACCAGCCCCAGTGCTGGGACGAGAAAAAGTATCAGGCAGATACTTTTCTAACAAAGCCCTCGCATCGGAGCCCAAACTCGAAAATTGTCCCGGTGCTGAGTCCAGCTGCGAATCCTCCGAGACAATGGAGACAGAATCCCAGTCACACTGACGATCCATAGTGACCGAATCATACGGCTGAGGTAAAACCCCCACCGAGGCCAACGACTCCTCCCGGCGGAGCGCCGAGCAGCAGCAGGCCGGGGAGACAAAATCCTGTCGAGAGACGACAATACGAGGTAACGATTCTGACGCCAAAACAGCGGCAGCCGAAAATTCAGAACAAGAATCCGAATCAGAAGACAAAGAGGCGGGCTCCGCGACCACACTAGCCGGGGCACGGGGGACGGTATGTACCGAACCCGCTGACATACCAGGTGACGAAATTGACGCCAAAGTATGTGCACCTGTCGACACAGCTGAGGAGCTCAGCTGATTGAACATTTGTTCCATGAGAACTCTGAGCTCTGCCTGCGCAGAACTCGAAAAGGAAGACACAGGCGTCGATTCCTTTGTCTTCTTTGTCTTCTTTGTTTGCGATCCAGCCGAGGCAAGGACGCTCACACTCTTCCGTTTCTTCCCGTCGCAACGGGGAGGAAGGAGGCTTCTTGGCCCTGCTAGCTCTCTTCCGCTTAGCACCAATGCCAGATAAACTCAGGCCGTCTCGCCTCACTGATTCTAAAGAAACGTGAGCGAGATCTGCACGTCAGTGTGACCGGGGCTCTCACGCTGAAATGCTCCTGAGAAGCTACAGCGAAACCACTACGGAGAGTGAGACCGAGGCCTGCTCGCTGCAAAGTTTCGTGAGAAACACCAGCGAGGTGTGACCAGGGCCTGCTCGCTTCAAGCGAGGAGTGACCGGGGCCTGTTCGCTTCAGTGCTTCGTGAGAAGCCTCAGCGAGCTCGAGACCTTGGCGTTCCACTGGCGTGATTATTATCAGGCACCCCAAATGTGGACGCAGGAATACTGCCGAAATGAATCGGGTGCGTAAACCGGGTCTCCTTCATGCTTGAATGCATGGCTCGTGCTTTGCACGGCTGTTGCCTCGCAGAGCCCCGTGAAGCCCGGGGCCTCTACCGGACGGACAGACCCACGAGGGGGAAAGCCACCAGTAGGAGTCTCTATATTCTAGCTGAGCTGAATTTATAGACCTCGACATACAGGCGCCGGAGCACAGCCCGCTGGCTGGCCCGGACGCGGTATCCGTCGGTAACTTACTACAGGGCAAAACTCCCGACACACTCGGCAAAAATACCCAGTGCGTGGAGTAACCTGCCCCGAGCCTGTACTCGGGGTGCCCTTACCCCCCCTACCTGCCGCACCAAACTCACTCGCTAGTGAGGCGGTACCGACAACCGAAACTGGGGGAGTGAATCCACTCCAAATCCAGACTCCTTGTCCATTAGAAACCTGTGGATAAGACAAAACAAACTTTCCAAGGAAAGCGATAACAACAACAAAGAAAAGCAACAGTTACTAAAACCAAACAATCGACGAACTAAACAAGCGTCGACTAAAATACGCAACAAACAGCGTCGCTTCAAAACAGTTTAATTAAACTCTTAAACAAAGCTAAAAACAAACAGTCCTAGCGTAGCTAAACAAAAGAGCTACGTACGAAGAACGCTTATCTAAGCGTCAAACAAAGGGCTAAGAAAGGAAAAACGCTTATCTTAGCGTCAACAAAAGAAATTAACACACAGAGCGCTCAACCATAGAGCCGCACCGTAAACTACACTAGAGGTATGCACAAAGAAATCCCTTAACAAAAACACTAAGTGAAAAAGCCCCGGTACACAAATTACTGTGTCCGGGACTGAACTCAAAAAGGGAAGTTCGGTCGGCAAAAGTGAACACTAACTACTGCCAAAATAAAGTGACTTAGGGTTAAAAACCGAACCAAAATGTATAAAAACAAATTGGAACTGGAAATGACAGAAAGAAAGCACTCCAAAACGCTGCGAGGAGCAAAAACTCCAAATTTAGCGCTAGAGACTTATCTGTACTCCTTAACGAATGACTGCGAAAAAGAGAGGAAGTTTGTATGCGGACGTAGAGTGCGCGTGACTGAAGGGTATATCGGGGTGGGGTATGCACAACTGTGACTTTTTATTTTCGATGACTGCTTTGTCTGGAGGACTAAGCAATAATAGGTAGATACATATGATTTATTGTGGTAAATAATGTATTTACATTCAAACAACATCATTACAGGTGGTCACATGCAACTGCTCTGGTGGTTGGTCAGGTGATCATTGTGACGTAGACTATGATTCATGTGAGGGTATGCCCTGCTACGAGGGGGTTATCTGCTTCGATGAGCCCCCGTCTTCCGACGGAGAGTACACATGCGGCCCTTGTCCACCCCAGCTCTCAGGCAATGGTACCACATGCTTTGGTGAGCTTGATTTAAAGGGGCCAATCGAACTTATTCTTTTTTCTCCCCCTTTCTTTTTTTGCTGTGAATTGTTTGGGTTTTGGGTTTACTATATTTAAACTTTTAGCTTTCAACATTACTTATGTGAAGAGAGATTGCGAATAAAATGTTCTTATAGTGAAGGTACAAGCGATTCAGGAGTAGACCACTCCACCCAAATACTAATATTTCACTTTCATCTAAGAAGCCACTAAACTGTAGAAGAATAAATTCGGAAGACATTTCGATAGTAAGTAAGTTTAAGTAAATTTGATTTAAATTCGATCATATTCAGTAAATATGAATTTTTTAAACTTCTTTTTCACAAGTTTAGCAGCAAATGTTCGACATTATCTCCTTCTGTTAAATGCATATGACATTGTATGTAACGGATGATTCAAGTAGGCGATAAGCCATTTTCATATAAATTGTCATTAAATCTGGTTCATCTCCTATTTTACCCTGCTTTTTTTAGATTTCAATGAATGTTCTGACAGCGATACGAATGACTGTGAACAAAATTGTGAAAACAATCTAGGTTCTTACACGTGTTCGTGTAACACTGGTTATATTCTTGCCCTTAATCAACGTTCCTGTGACAGTAAGTAAACAAAAAATCTCTGAAAAGTTAGTAAATATAAGAGCAACAAGATTGATTTTGGTAAGGGTGTGTGGGCCTCTGCGTGTCTGTGTGTGTGTGTGTGTGTGTGCGTGAGTGCGTGTGTGTGTGCGTGTATAGGATATTTACCTGTTGTCCCGGGATTATTTGGAACAGTTGCTCTCATAAAAACAAGTTTCTTAATTTTTAAAAATTTGACTTCCGGAAAAAGGTTTATAATAACATCTTTAAAAGGAAAAGTTTACCCTGATTTTAAGTTGGTTTTAATATAAGCAGAAAATAAAAGATACTGGTAAGTAAAAGCTTGAGCAAAAACTAATTAAAAATAAGGAAGTTATGAATCTTTGAAGGTGTGATAAATTAAACACAGATTGGCAACTCTGTGACGTATCTTGCGAGTTCCCCTCCCATTCGTCCTGTGCTAAAAAACTTCAAGATATTATATTTTCCTTCAAGTAAATTTTCGATCATACATTCATCTTAATGTAATTATTGCAAATATGTTTTTATTCAACCCATGTAGGAAACAAATCTATTCAATCATCAATACCTAAGAAAATTATTGTTTGTGAAATATTCTGTTCAGAGCAAATTTGAGAGGAGCTCGCAAGATACGTCACAATGTTGCCAATTTGTGTCTCACTCATGACAACTTTAAAAATTCATAACTTTCCTATTCTAAATCGAATATTGCTCAAACTCTCATATATTTGTTTTTCTCATTTTTCCGATTTCAATTAAAAAAAAACTTGATTTCAGGGTGGACTTTCCCTTTAAGTTTGTCAGAGGGTAGTAGGCATATGACCTAGCAACAAATAATTAATCAGTTATAATATCATAATAATACATTTATAGAGCGCAGAAACTATCCGACAGTAAGTATATATTCTACTGTGCTATATACAACAGCTCCTGATATGCTTAGATTTACGGTTAATTGAAAAGATGTGCTTACAGTTTTGATTTAAAGATATTCACAGATGGTAATTTCCTGACTTATAATGGTAAGTTATTCCAGAGTTTTGGGGCTGCACAAGCAAATGCTCGATTACCTAGCGTTATTTTTGTTTTGATAGATGGGATCTGCAGCAACAAAGTATCTCGGGAACTGCGCAAGTTGCGATTGTGCTGATTAAGTTTGAAATTTAACAGTTCGTTGATATAAGTGGGAGCTTGACCAAGAAGTGCTTTATATATACAATCATCAAAATTTTGAATGTTATTCTTTGGCGTACTGGTAACCAATATAGATTTCTCAAAATTGGGGTGATCCGTGTGAATTTGGAACAACCACAAATCAGCTTTGCACAGGTGTTTTGAACCCGTTGCACTATTACAATAGTTCAACTTATTGGTGATACATGCATGAACAATGTCTTTCGTAATGTCCTTATCTAAATATTTCCGAATACGTCTGAGATTATAGATCATGTAGTATGCTGATTTACAAACATTTGTGATGTGTTCTCCCATATTCAAATGCTCATCGAACTGTACTCCGAGATTTCTTGCATTAACAGATGGTTCTATTACAGAATCTCCAATTGATACAATGTTTAAATTGATTTCGGATGTATGTGTAGGTGTGCCAATGATCATTAATTCAGTTTTACTATCGTTTAGCATGAGCCTACTTTGCAACATTCATCCACGTACATAGTCAACACATGTTTCTAGAAGTGAGAAAAATCGCTCTTGAGCATTTTCATCAGGTCTGGATGATACATAAAGCTGTGTGTCATCTGCATAGCAGTGGCATGATATTTCGGGAAAATTCGTTTGAACATTTGAAATGAGATTAGCAGTGTACAGGGTAAATAACAAAGGACCCAGCCGAGAACCTTGTGGAACTCCAAAAGGCACTTGGAAATCATCAGAGATCACATGATCTATTTTGATCTTTTGATATCTATTCGCCAAGTACGACTCTATCCATTTAAGAACCACACCATCTATGCCGAAACAGGCCTTTAAAGTTTCTGATAAGCAAGAATGATCTATGGTGTTGAATGCACTACTTAGATCTAATAAAAGTAAAAGAGTGACTTTCTGGGAATCCATAATTTACCACAATAAATCATATGTATCTACCTATTATTGCTTAGTCCTCCAGACAAAGCAGTCATCGAAAATAAAAAAGTCACAGTTGTGCATACCCCACCCCGATATACCCTTCAGTCACGCGCACTCTACGTCCGCATACAAACTTCCTCTCTCTTTTTCGCACTCATTCGTTAAGGAGTACAGATAAGTCTCTAGCGCTAAATTTGGAGTTTTTTGCTCCTCGCAGCGTTTTGGAGTGCTTTCTTTCTGTCATTTCCAGTTCCAATTTGTTTTTATACATTTTGGTTCGGTTTTTAACCCTAAGTCACTTTATTTTGGCAGTAATTAGTGTTCACTTTTGCCGACCGAACTTCCCTTTTGAGTTCAGTCCCGGACACAGTAATTTGTGTACCGGGGCTTTTCACTTAGTGTTTTTGTTAAGGGATTTCTTTGTGCATACCTCTAGTATAGTTTACGGTGCGGCTCTATGGTTGAGCGCGCTGTGTGTTAATTTCTTGTTGACGCTAAGATAAGCGTTCTTCCTTTCTTCCCTTTGTTGACGCTTAGTTTAGCGTTCTTCGTTCGTAGCTCTTTTGTTTAGCTACGCTAGGACTGTTTGTTTAGCTTTGTTTAAGAGTTTAATTAAACTGTTTTGAAGCGACGCTGTTTGTTGCGTGTTTTAGTCGACGCTTGTTTAGTTCGTCGATTGTTTGGTTGTAGTAACTGTTGCTTTTCTTTTGTTGTTGTTATCGCTTTTTACTTGGAAAGTTTGTTTTGTCTTATCCACAGGTTTCTAATGGACAAGGAGTCTGGATTTGGAGTGGATTCACTCCCCCAGTTTCGGTTGTCGGTACCGCCTCACTAGCGAGTGAGTTTGGTGCGGCAGGTAGGGGTAAGGGCACCCGAGTACAGGCTCGGGGCAGGTTACTCCACGCACTGGGTATTTTTGCCGAGTGTTTCGGGAGTTTTGCCCTGTAGTAAGTTACCGACGGATACCGCGTCCGGGCCAGCCAGCGGGCTGTGCTCCGGCGCCTGTATGTCGAGGTCTATAAATTCAGCTCAGCTAGAATATAGAGACTCCTACTGGTGGCTTTCCCCCTCGTGGGTCTGTCCGTCCGGTAGAGGCCCCGGGCTTCACGGCCCGGGGCTCTGTTGCGAGGCAACAGCCGTGCAAAGCACGAGCCATGCATTCAAGCATGAAGGAGACCCGGTTTACGCACCCGATTCATTTCGGCAGTATTCCTGCGTCCACATTTGGGGTGCCTGATAATAATCACGCCAGTGGAACGCCAAGGTCTCGAGCTCGCTGAGGCTTCTCACGAAGCACTGAAGCGAGCAGGCCCGGTCACTCCTCGCTTTGAAGCGAGCAGGCCCTGGTCACACCTCGCTGGTGTTTCTCACGAAACTTTGCAGCGAGCAGGCCTCGGTCTCACTCTCCGTAGTGGTTTCGCTGTAGCTTCTCAGGAGCATTTCAGCGTGAGAGCCCCGGTCACACTGACCGTGCAGATCTCGCTCACGTTTCTTTAGAATCAGTGAGGCGAGACGGCCTGAGTTTATCTGGCATTGGTGCTAAGCGGAAGAGAGCTAGCAGGGCCAAGAAGCCTCCTTCCTCCCCGTTGCGACGGGGAAGAAACGGAAGAGTGTGAGCGTCCTTGCCTCGGCTGGATCGCAAACAAAGAAGACAAAGAAGACAAAGGAATCGACGCCTGTGTCTTCCTTTTCGAGTTCTGCGCAGGCAGAGCTCAGAGTTCTCATGGAACAAATGTTCAATCAGCTGAGCTCCTCAGCTGTGTCGACGGGTGCACATACTTTGGCGTCAATTTCGTCACCTGGTATGTCAGCGGGTTCGGTACCTACCGTCCCCCGTGCCCCGGCTAGTGTGGTCGCGGAGCCCGCCTCTTTGTCTTCTGATTCGGATTCTTGTTCTGAATTTTCGGCTGCCGCTGTTTTGGCGTCAGAATCGTTACCTCGTACTGTCGTCTCTCGACAGGGTTTTGTCTCCCCGGCGCCTGCTGCTCTCGGCGCTCCGCCGGGCGAGGAGTCGTTGGCCTCGGTGGGGGTTTTACCTCAGCCGTATGATTCGGTCACTATGGATCGTCAGTGTGATTGGGATTCTGTCTCCATTGTCTCGGAGGATTCGCAGCTGGACTCAGCACCGGGACAATTTTCGAGTTTGGGCTCCGATGCGAGGGCTTTGTTAGAAAAGTATCTGCCTGATACTTTTTCTCGTCCCAGCACTGGGGCTGGTGTTCCGTCTTCGCTGTTTAAACAGCGTTCATCTCAGGATTCTATTCCCTGCCTGAGGAATTCAAGACTGAATTTGATAGGATTGCAGCTGACCCTATCGGGGTTTCTCGGGATGTGAGATCTCAAAGCTCTGCTTTTTCCTTCATTACGGAGGTTACTCGCAACTTTTTTGTTGCGAAGAAACTTTCGCCTGATCTTGTTAATGTAGCGCTTCGTTTGGGAGTTAATCTCAAGAAGAAGTCGTAGGATCGAGATAAGCCCCTGGAGGTGATTTCATCTCTGACGGGGATTTCCCTTCGGCTCTCTGCCTATATGGGTTCTCTGGTCAGTCTCTTGGCAAGAGCTGACGAATTGGGAATTTCGGCGGATGATTTGTTAGTACTTCAGAATATCCTTTTGTTACTGTCGGGCCTCTTGTGGTCGTCAATTTCTTGCACTTCTATCGCGGTGACCTCTCAGCGCCGTCAGCTGGCGCTGTCGGAGCTGGGGTGTTGGAGCGGGATATTCCTTCTTTGTGTGAAGGCATTCCTTCGTCGGAACAGTTCCTTTGTGGTGGTCAGTTCACAGCTATGCTGCAGAAGGAGATTGATAGGCGTAAACAGGCCGCTGATTTGGCGCGGCATTTCCGCTCGCAACCTTTAACCAGGGGTCGTTCAAGACCTCCGTCTAGGTCGACTGGCGTGGGTTCACGTCATTTTACTCCTTCTCAGGCTCCTCTTCGGCCTCCCTTTCAGATCCCTCGTCGGGCTCCGGCCCCAGCTCGGCCCCATTTACCCCCAGGCCCGTTCGGGCCGTGGCAGGGGTTCGTCTAGAGGTTGGAGTGGTCCGAAGTCTTCGGCCAAGTCCTTCCCTCCATCCAAGCGGCACTTTTGAAGGTTCGCCCGAGCGCTTGTAGACCGGGTCGGCGGACGACTCCGGGAGTTCCTTCCCTCTTGGGAAGCTATCACCGAAGACACTGTCGTGCTCTCAGTCGTGCGAGAGGGCTTCTACATAGAGCTGGTAGAGCCCCTTCCGAACGGCGCCATTCGAGTTCGTCAGCCTCCGTTGTCCGCCCCTTTCCAGCAACACATCTCGAACGAGATTCTCATGTTGCTGGAGAAGGGCGCCATAGAGAGAGTCTCGGACCACCCTGGTCTGAGTCTCTCTCCGGTTTTTGTCATCCCCAAGCGCTCGGGAAGTTGAGGATGATCCTCAACATGAAAAGGATCAACCTGCACATAGCTCCCATGCATTTTCGCATGGAACATCTGGCTACTATCCTCCCTTCATTAGGTCCGGAGGATTTAGCGGTTTCCTTGGACCTCAAGGATGCCTACTTCCATATTCCCATCCATCCACTTTCAAGGGATCTTCTGGGGTTCGCCTTTCGAGGAGAGACCTACAGATTCAAGGCCCTCCCTTTCGGCCTGAGGCCAGCACCTCGGGTTTTTACCCGAGTGGTTTCGGCCCTCACGGCCTTTCTTCGAAAGCAAGGGCTCAGGCTGTTTGCTTATTTGGACGATTGGCTCCTGGTGGCCTTCGGGAGCAGTTGAGTCTTCTACTGCAGGTCACACAGGGACTAGGGTTCCTGGTGAACTGGGACAAATCCGAGTTGGTTCCCGCCCGCAGGTTGGTTTACCTGGGTGCGGAGTTGGATTTGCCGGCGCAGTTGGCCCGTCCCAGTGGGGACAGAGTTCGGTCCATTACCAAGGCGGCCCGGTCCCTGCGGCGTGCCCGCAGAGTGCCGGCCAAGCAGTGGCTCCAGTGGCTGGGTTTTTTGGCCAGCCTGGTCGATGTTTTCAGGATGCTCGGCTTCTCATGAGGCCCTTTCAAAGGCATCTTCTGAGGTTCTACAGACCGAGTGTAGATTCCCTTTCAGTCAGGATTCCTTTACCAAAGGAGATCAAGCTTCTGTTGGCCCCTTGGTTGGACGGCGCTTTCTTGACTCGGGGCAAGCCCTTTCGCGTGCCCCTGCCTTCGATCTCTCTGTCGACGGACGCCTCCCACCTGGGGTGGGGGTCACTGTTTGGGCAACATGGTGTCGGGGACTTGGGATTTTCCGTCCTTCCGCACATCAATGTTTTGGAAATGATGGCGGCGTTCGCTTCGCTTCACCATTTCAGACAGTTGTTGTTTGGTCGCACGGTTCTACTGCTCACGGACAATACAACTGTGGCCTCTTACATAAATCGGCAGGGCGGCACGAGGTCGTCCAGCCTGGACGACTTAGCTGCTCGTCTGTGGCGGTGGTATCGATCGGTGGAGATCACGCCTGTAGCATCCTTCATTCCTGGCCAGGACAATCTGGTAGCAGATTTCCTGTCCAGAGGGAGGTGCCTCCCTTCGGAGTGGGCCCTCCATCGGCAAGTGTTCGACCTTCTCCTCTCGGTCTGGTCTCCTTTGGAGATCGACCTGTTCGCATCCCCGTTCAATCATCGGCTTCCGATGTATTGTTCTCGAGTACGAGAACCGGAGGCTTGGGCGCTGGACGCCTTCTCGTTCCATTGGGGTCTCTCCGGGTTATGCGTTTCCCCATTCGGTTTGATTCCTCAGGTCTTGAGGAAAATCAGATCGGACAGGGCTTGGGTTCTATTGATCGCCCTCGTTGGCCGAGGAGGTCGTGGTTTCCGGACCTCCTGGATTTGTTAGCGGGTCAACCGCTTTGTCTTCCGCTGAAGGAGGACTTGGTGGCTCAGCCTCTCTCAGGGATACTTCATCCGCGGCCAGCGGTCCTCCATTTGACCGCTTGGCCGTTATCGGGGAGGTTGCAAGAGCTGAGGGCCTCTCGGAAAGGGCCTCTCAGTTTTTGACCAGGAGCCGCCGAGTTTCGACGAGAGTGTTGTATAACTCTCGGTTAGAGGCCTTCCACCAGTGGTGTGAGGGGCTTGACGTGGTACCCAGGATGGCGATTATTGGTGTCATAGCCGATTTTCTTATCTCTTTATTTGACAAGGGTAGATCTCTGTCCACGTTGCGTGGGTATCGTTCGGCCATCGCTGCTATCCATGCAGGTTTCCCAGATGGCTCGAGTGTGTCTAACTCCCCTCGACTGGCAATGTTGTTGCGGTCCTTCTTTCTGGAGAGACCGCCCCAACAGAAGCTGACTCCTCCTAGAGTCTGCCCAAGGTTTTGGAGGCTTTATCTAAGCCTCCTTTTGAACCCTTGCCAAGGCTTCTCTGCACTGTCTCACAATCAAGACTTTGTTTTTAATTGCGATTGCGTCCGGGCAGAGGAGAGGCACGCTTCACGCCCTTTGCCTTTCTCCGGGCCACATTCGCTGGGAGAGAAAGGGTGTGAGACTTATTCCCAAGCCTTCTTTCCTAGCAAAGAATCAAACTGTCTCATCGGGTCCAGTGGAGATTTTCCTTTGTCCTTTGTCCAGTGTCTCCTCAGTCGAGGAAGACAAAGTCTTGTGTCCGGTTAGGGCTCTGAAGTGGTATTTGGACAAGACTAAAGGTGTTCGGGAGAATGAGCAGTTATTCCTGATTACGCGGGAACCCTTCTCTCCTGCGTCTAAGGAGTCCATCTCTAGATGGATCATTGAGGCGGTTCAGGCCGCAGGTCCTGAGGCTCTCTCGGAAGGTGTGCCTCCTCGGGCGCATGACACCAGGGGTATTAGTACCTCCTGGGCTTTGTTTCATGGTGTCGCCCTTCATGACATTATGAAGGCGGCCTTTTGGTTGTCGCCAAATACCTTTATTTCATGTTATCTCAAAGATATTCCGGCAAGTGAGGAACGTTTCGCTACTACCTCCTTGCTGGCGGCTTCTTCTTCGTTAGTTCCCCGTTAACCCTTTTGTTTGGGACATGCCTCCCGCTTTCATCTGTGTTGGTCTAAGCAATAATAGGTAGATACATATGATTTATTGTGGTAAATTAGTTAAATCATAACTGATTTTATTATTTACTATATAAATCTATGTATCTACCTATGTCCTCCCTCCGGCCCCTCTCCTTGTTTACAACATGTCCCTGGTCTGTCTCTGGGACTGCGTGAGAGAGGAAGTTTGTATGCGGACGTAGAGTGCGCGTGACTGAAGGGTATATCGGGGTGGGGTATGCACAACTGTGACTTTTTTATTTTCGATGACTGCTTTGTCTGGAGGACTAAGCAATAATAGATACATAGATTTATATAGTAAATAATAAAATCAGTTATGATTTAACTAGCCATCAATAAATCACTCTTTGTTCTTAGTAGTGCAGTTTCAGTACTATGGAATTGTCTATATGCAGACTGAGTACATGGCAAAAGTGAGTTGTTATTGAGGTGATCCATAATTTGCCGGGTAGCAGCACCATCAACCAACTTCGATATGTATTTCAGATTGCTAATAGGTCTTAAGTTGTTAAAATCTGCCTCAAGATCAGTTTTTTTTTCAATAATGGTGTGAAGAGGGCATTTTTCCATTGCATGGGAAAGTTCTTGTAAACTTAATCCGTACCCCCAACCGTAAACAAAACCTAACTTATCATTAGTCAAAACAGATTTCTGAACCACAACCTAGATACAAATAATCATGAAAAGATCATGGACAATAATTTACTAAATAATTCAAAGATATCTCTCCATTGATTGACTGATTAAATGATTGGTTCAGTTTTATTCGTATGAAGTATAAGTGTGTTTACTTTATGGAACATACGAGAGAGAGAACAAATGAATATATCTTGACAGGATAACCCATTAAAGGTAATAAATTTGTTAATTTCCAATTACCATAATTATTGCACATGTTAGGAGAAATGTCCTCAGCTCTTACATGACTGTTAAATTTTTAAAGGGCTTTACCATGAAAGTTTTTCCTCATGACATTTTTATATTTTCATCTTATCACAGAGATAAGTGAATGTGATGAGGCCCTGAGAAATTCCACTGAATCTGCCAACTGCACATGCGAGCCTGGTTTTCAACTTGAAAATGAAACGTGTTCAGGTATGTAATTGTTAAGCTGGCTGTACCTAGATTTCAAGGGGAGCAAAATGAAGTCAAGGATTATTTTATAAATGGGGGTGGAGGTGGAAAATTTGTTTTTTCCGATCGATGAAAGAAATGCGTCATGTTTTACCAGCCATGTGAGGAGAGAAGAAAAAAATGTCAATAATATTTTGACTATTTAAAATTCTTATAAATGACCGTTTAAACGAGGAAGAATGAGAGAGGCGGAGAGAGAGAGAGGGTTAAATAGCATAAAGGGAGAGGGGAGAAAGAAAGGGTGAGAGAGAGAGAAGTTTTAAAATGTGATAGAGCATTACAAAAAAATATTATTTCTCCTTACAATAGCCTTAAATTTAACAAGTTATAAGTTCTCATTGAACCCAGTTCTATAACAATGATTTGTTAATATCAGATCTGCTTTCAACTTTTATGCCATTTTTATTTATAATTCCGACTTCAATTCCGTTATTTGACAAAGATTTCTTTTTGATCATCAGATTTTGATGAATGTGCATCTGATGTGGACCAATGCTCGCCTGATATCTCAACCTGTATCAACCTCCATGGGGACTACAACTGCACCTGTCATTCAGGATACGACAATTCATCCCCTATAGAATGTCAAGGTATGGACTAGTAGCAGCTCAGTGGAAGGGGATGGCTCAATTCCCCCTACAAAAACGCTTCAAGGCCCCCATTCTTGATTATTTTTTAATCTAAGCGACGAAATCGAGGCAAGATCCCCCAAGCCCTCGAGCTCACAACGACCCCCTCCACTAATATGTATATATTATACATATATATTTAATTCAATTCAATTTAATTTCACCAAATCATTTCAAAAACATATATCATACATACATAGAACTATATATTGTTACATAACAAAATTTAGAATACATGTATATACATTGGTACAACAATACAAAAGTTGCTTGGCAGGTAGCAGCCAGAAAGGAAGTGACCCTTATAAGTTGCCGACCTAAAGATATATAATTAAAAGATAAATACAAGTACCGAGGACATGACAAAATACAACCTATACAGGAAAAATATAAACAACACAGTGCCTGGCATATAATAATACAGATAAATGAAACAAAATGTTTTTAAAAAATATCAATATTTTGCAAGAATAAATATTTAAACCTACTTTTAAAAACATTCAGCGATGGAGAATCTTTAATTGATGAGGAAAGATAAATCCAAATGATAGGTGCTTGGTACATAATAGATTTTTTTTTTAATGTGAGTAAGCATATGTATACTTATATTGCCGTGCCTGGTATGAACCTAATCAAAAACTCAGATTTTGAGTAAAAAATAAACCCAAGACAATACATTTTTGATTTATCACAACGCTTACAAGGGAGGGGGAGGTGAAATGGAGAGAGTAAGAATGAGATGGAGAATTAGAGGGAGTGTGACAGAGGGAGATAGAGAAAGAAGGGAGGAATAAGGTAGGGGAGAAAATGTAGGTCCCACATTATGGTCTGTGATCAGGAAGCAGAATGAGACAACAGGTTCACAGATTGCAACATTGCCAGTTATTTGTTAGCATGGTGGAACATGTCAGAGCGTTAACAAAAAATCAGCAAAAAAGAAAGATAAGAAAGGGAAAGGTCATTAATTTGTGCATACGGGTTATGGGTACATTCAAGATTAATTAATAGCTACTTTAATCACTTAAACGAACCTTTTCCCCTTCATGCTTCCTGTAAATTAACGTTATGGCATGTCTCTTGTTAAATATACAACATTTTTCTTCTTGTGTGCCCTTTTAATCAGATATCGACGAATGTAAACTGAACACGGATGACTGCGAGTCTAGCCTAAATCATGTTTGCATGAACACACCCGGTAACTTCTCATGCGTGTGCAGTGAGAATACAACAGAAATCAATGGAACCTGCCGAAGTATGAATCTATTTCATTTGTTTTCTCAATAACCGGCTATTTCGAAATTACCGTCTGTTTCATATTTGGCAACATGTCTATGCCAGGTATTCGGACGGAAAATGTTGATTCACAATTTAGAGGGCGGATCCACATATGGGGAAAAAATTTTTAAAAATGAAAACACCCGTATCATGCAACAGAATTCGATGGGAACTGTCAAAGTATGAATCCCTTTTGTATTTTTTTCCCCTCAGTTAAAATCAGGCAATATCAAATATTTTGTCTTATTCTCAAACTTAAATGTACTCTGTAAACCTATATTGTTTCGTAGATACTTATCAGTATTTGTTACTTGTATAATTCATTTGTTCTATCATATATTGTAATACTGTATGGTTTATATTTGTTACTTTAATTTTGAATATTTGAGTGGAAAAATTAATTAAAATCAAATCAAGTCAAATCAAATCAAATCAAATATGTTTTCTAATCCCCTTCAAAATAACCTACTCATCAGTTGTTAATTTGGCAACATATCTATGCCATTATTCCTAATGAAGACTTTAAGAGAAATTCAACTATAGGGCGGATCCACATAGGGAGGGGGGAGAGGGTCAAAACATAAAATACCAACATTCGCTAAATGACTACAGTCAATTCACAATCAAGTATATTGCTTTTCAAATCCGTGTATTTTCATGACGAAATAATCCTAAACCCCATTGAAGTGCCCCCCCCCATTTGTTCACTTACTTCGCTCGCCTGCAAGATAAGGAAACTTGAAATATGATTTTCGTGAAAGAGGTGTCTCCCTCCCCCTAGACGGAAACGTACACATACGTTCATTATTTTAGAATTGTAGTTTAAAGATTAAATCATTATCCTACTATTTTAGCATTAGATTCTAATAACAGTTCATTTTTTGTGTTTTTGATTCTGTAATTGAATAGATGCACTGACGTTATCACTCAGCGTTCGTCTTACATTCATCACTGGATTAAGCATTGAATCTTTTCCTGCTGCTGTTGATTCACAGGAGAACCAGCGTCAGTTGGCCCAAGATGTAAGTTAATTGTATCCCCGGCAGTAAGCCGGACAGGCGCGTACGCAAGGGGGAGGGGGGTTTCGGGGTTAACCCCCCCCTCAAAAATTTTGTTTTTCTTTAAGAGAAATTCAACTATAGGGCTGATCCGCATAGGGAGGGAGGGAGAGGGGCCAAACAAAAAATTGTGCTCACTACTACTGGGTAAAAGAACGCTCACCGTATGTTTTAGTTGAGGTGGGAGGGACAATCTTAAAGATCAGGTTCATTGATTTTAAAAACTAACTTTATTGTCATTATTAAAAAGGTAACACTTTGATTTGACAAGGTTATCAAAATTCCATGCTCGGAAACATTCGAAGTAATGATTATTATGAATTACAAAACTCTTAAATACAGCCCCGACATAGCACCTGAAATGCTCTCCGATCGCTGCTGAGATGTGTGACGTCACATGTTGAACATGATTTGCACAAGCAGACGATGTCCCATGACATCTCACACATTTTCAGTGCCTGTTTCGTCGTCTTCTCTTCAGTTATTTCTGTTACTTCACTACCGTCAGGCTAAATGTTTAATATATTGCCTCACTCTAAACCCCGCGCATGGTATTATTTTGATGAAAAATTCAGGGATAAAAAAATAAAGGAATCCGTCGCTTGTAAACAAAATAAGACGCCATTGTATTTTCAGCTGCATACACCGCGGTATGTTCGGCGTTTCAAGAGGGAACAAATGCGTCCATGCTTTCATTCCTGGGGGTTAGTTAAATCATAACTGATTTTATTATTTACTATATAAATCTATGTATCTACCTATTATTGCTTAGTCCTCCAGACAAAGCAGTCATCGAAAATAAAAAGTCACAGTTGTGCATACCCCACCCCGATATACCCTTCAGTCACGCGCACTCTACGTCCGCATACAAACTTCCTCTCTCACGCAGTCCCATAGACAGACCAGGGACATGTTGTAAACAAGGAGAGGGGCCGGAGGGAGGATATAGGTAGATACATAGATTTATATAGTAAATAATAAAATCAGTTATGATTTAACTAATTTACCACAATAAATCATATGTATCTACCTATTATTGCTTAGACCAACACAGATGAAAGCGGGAGGCATGTCCCAAACAAAAGGGTTAACGGGGAACTAACGAAGAAGAAGCCGCCAGCAAGGAGGTAGAAGCGAAACGTTCCTCACTTGCCGGAATATCTTTGAGATAACATGAAATAAAGGTATTTGGCGACAACCAAAAGGCAGCCTTCATAATGTCATGAAGGGCGACACCATGAAACAAAGCCCAGGAGGTACTAATACCCCTGGTGTCATGCGCCCGAGGAGGCACACCTTCCGAGAGAGCCTCAGGACCTGCGGCCTGAACCGCCTCAATGATCCATCTAGAGATGGACTCCTTAGACGCAGGAGAGAAGGGTTCCCGCGTAATCAGGAATAACTGCTCATTCCTCCGAACACCTTTAGTCTTGTCCAAATACCACTTCAGAGCCCTAACCGGACACCAGACTTTGTCTTCCTCGACTGAGGAGACACTGGACAAAGGACAAAGGAAAATCTCCACTGGACCCGATGAGACAGTTTGATTCTTTGCTAGGAAAGAAGGCTTGGGAATAAGTCTCACACCCTTCCTCTCCCAGCGAATGTGGCCCGGAGAAACGCAAAGGGCGTGAAGCGTGCCTCTCCTCTGCCCGGACGCAATCGCAATTAAAAACAAAGTCTTGATTGTGAGGCAGAGCAGAGAAGCCTTGGCAGGGTTCAAAAGGAGGCTTAGATAAAGCCTCCAAAACCTTGGGCAGACTCCAGGAGGAGCCAGCTTCTGTTGGGGCGGTCTCTCCAGAAAGAAGGACCGCAACAAAATTGCCAGTCGAGGGAGTTAGACACACTCGAGCCATCTGGGAAACCTGCATGGATAGCAGCGATGGCCGAACGATACCCACGCAACGTGGACAGAGATCTACCCTTGTCAAATAAAGAGATAAGAAAATCGGCTATGACACCAATAGACGCCATCCTGGGTACCACGTCAAGCCCCTCACACCACTGGTGGAAGGCCTCTAACCGAGAGTTATACAACACTCGTCGAAACTCGGCGGCTCCTGGTCAAAAACTGAGAGGCCCTTTCCGAGAGGCCCTCAGCTCTTGCAACCTCCCGATAACGGCCAAGCGGTCAATGGAGGACCGCTGGCCGCGGATGAAGTATCCCTGAGAGAGGCTGAGCCACCAAGTCCTCCTTCAGCGGAAGACAAAGCGGTTGACCCGCTAACAAATCCAGGAGGTCCGAAACCACGACCTCCTCGGCCAACGAGGGGCGATCAATAGAACCTAAGCCCTGTCCGATCTGATTTTCCTCAAGACCTGAGGAATCAAACCGAATGGGGAAACGCATAACCCCGGAGAGACCCCAATGGAACGAGAAGGCGCCCAGCGCCCAGGCCTCCGGTCTCGTGATTGAACAATACATCGGAAGCCGATGATTGAACGGGATGCGAACAGGTCGATCTCCAAAGGAGACCAGACCGAGAGGAGAAGGTCGAACACTTGCCAATGGAGGGCCCACTCCGGGAGGCACCTCCTCTGGACAGGAAATCTGCTACCAGATTGTCCTGGCCAGGAATAAAGGATGCTACAGGCGTGATCTCCACCGATCGACACCACCGCCACAGACGAGCAGCTAAGTCGTCCAGGCTGGACGACCTCGTGCCGCCCTGCCGATTTATGTAGGAGGCCACAGTTGTATTGTCCGTGAGCAGTAGAACCGTGCGACCAAACAACAACTGTCTGAAATGGTGAAGCGAAGCGAACGCCGCCATCATTTCCAAAACATTGATGTGCGGAAGGACGGAAAATCCCAAGTCCCCGACACCATGTTGCCCAAACAGTGACCCCCCCACCCCAGGTGGGAGGCGTCCGTCGACAGAGAGATCGAAGGCAGGGGCACGCGAAAGGGCTTGCCCCGAGTCAAGAAAGCGCCGTCCAACCAAGGAGCCAACAGAAGCTTGATCTCCTTTGGTAAAGGAATCCTGACTGAAAGGGAATCTACACTAGGTCTGTAGAACCTCAGAAGATGCCTTTGAAAGGGCCTCATGAGAAGCCGAGCATCCTGAAAACATCGACCAGGCTGGCCAAAAACCCAGCCACTGGAGCCACTGCTGGACCGAACTCTGTCCCCACTGGGACGGGCCAACTGAGCCGGCAAATCCAACTCCGCACCCAGGCAAACCAACCTGCGGGCGGGAACCAACTCGATTTGTCCCAGTTCACCAGGAACCCTAGTCCCTGTGTGACCTGCAGTAGAAGACTCAACTGCTCCCGAAGGCGAGACTCTGAACTTGCCACCAGGAGCCAATCGTCCAAATAAGCAAACAGCCTGAGCCCTTGCTTGAAGAAAGGCCGTGAGGGCCGAAACCACTCGGGTAAAAACCCGAGGTGCCGGCCTCAGGCCGAAAGGGAGGGCCTTGAATCTGTAGGTCTCTCCTCGAAAGGCAAACCCCAGAAGATCCCTTGAAAGTGGATGGATGGGAATATGGAAGTAGGCATCCTTGAGGTCCAAGGAAACCGCTAAATCCTCCGGACCTAATGAAGGGAGGATAGTAGCCAGATGTTCCATGCGAAAATGCATGGGAGCTATGTGCAGGTTGATCCTTTTCATGTTGAGGATCATCCTCAACTTCCCGAGCGCTTGGGGATGACAAAACCGGAGAGAGACTCAGACCAGGGTGGTCCGAGACTCTCTCTAGGCGTCCTTCTCCAGCAACATGAGAATCTCATTCGAGATGTGTTGCTGGAAAGGGGCGGACAACGGAGGCGGACGAACTCGAATGGCGCCGTTCGGAAGGGGCTCTACCAGCTCTATGTAGAAGCCCTCTCGCACGACTGAGAGCACGAAAGTGTCTTCGGTGATAGCTTCCCAAGAGGGAAGGAACTCCCGGAGTCGTCCGCCGACCCGGTCTACAAGCGCTCGGGCGAACCTTCAAAAGTGCCGCTTGGATGGAGGGAAGGACTTGGCCGAAGACTTCGACCACTCCAACCTCTAGACGAACCCTGCCACGGCCCGAACGGGCCTGGGGGGCAAAGGGAGGCCGAAGAGGAGCCTGAGAAGGAGTAAAATGACGTGAACCCACGCCAGTCGACCTAGACGGAGGTCTTGAACGACCCCTGGTTAAAGGTTACGAGCGGAAATGCCGCGCCAAATCAGCGGCCTGTTTACGCCTATCAATCTCCTTCTGCAGCATAGCTGTGAACTGACCACCACAAAGGAACTGTTCCGACGAAGGAATGCCTTCACACAAAGAAGGAATATCCCGCTCCAACACCCCAGCTCCGACAGCGCCAGCTGACGGCGCTGAGAGGTCACCGCGATAGAAGTGCAAGAAATTGACGACCACAAGAGGCCCGACAGTAACAAAAGGATATTCTGAAGTACTAACAAACCATCCGCCGAAATTCCCAATTCGTCAGCTCTTGCCAAGAGACTGACCAGAGAACCCATATAGGCAGAGAGCCGAAGGAAATCCCCGTCAAAGATGAAATAGCCTCCAGGGGCTTATCTCGATCCTTGTACGACTTCTTCTTGAGATTAACTCCCAAATGAAGCGCAACATTAACAAGATCAGGTGAAAGTTTCTTCGCAACAAAAAGTTGCGAGTAACCTCCGCAATGAAGGAAAAAGCAGAGCTTTGAGATCTCACATCCCGAGAAACCCCGATAGGGTCAGCTGCAATCCTATCAAATTCAGTCTTGAATTCCTCAGGCAGGGAATAGAATCCTGAGATGAACGCTGTTTAAACAGCGAAGACGGAACACCAGCCCCAGTGCTGGGACGAGAAAAAGTATCAGGCAGATACTTTTCTAACAAAGCCCTCGCATCGGAGCCCAAACTCGAAAATTGTCCCGGTGCTGAGTCCAGCTGCGAATCCTCCGAGACAATGGAGACAGAATCCCAGTCACACTGACGATCCATAGTGACCGAATCATACGGCTGAGGTAAAACCCCCACCGAGGCCAACGACTCCTCGCCCGGCGGAGCGCCGAGAGCAGCAGGCGCCCGGGAGACAAAATCCTGTCGAGAGACGACAATACGAGGTAACGATTCTGACGCCAAAACAGCGGCAGCCGAAAATTCAGAACAAGAATCTGAATCAGAAGACAAAGAAGCGGGCTCCGCGACCACACTAGCACGGGGGACGGTATGTACCGAACCCGCTGACATACCAGGTGACGAAATTGACGCCAAAGTATGTGCACCCGTCGACACAGCTGAGGAGCTCAGCTGATTGAACATTTGTTCCATGAGAACTCTGAGCTCTGCCTGCGCAGAACTCGAAAAGGAAGACACAGGCGTCGATTCCTTTGTCTTCTTTGTTTGCGATCCAGCCGAGGCAAGGACGCTCACACTCTTCCGTTTCTTCCCGTCGCAACGGGGAGGAAGGAGGCTTCTTGGCCCTGCTAGCTCTCTTCCGCTTAGCACCAATGCCAGATAAACTCAGGCCGTCTCGCCTCACTGATTCTAAAGAAACGTGAGCGAGATCTGCACGGTCAGTGTGACCGGGGCTCTCACGCTGAAATGCTCCTGAGAAGCTACAGCGAAACCACTACGGAGAGTGAGACCGAGGCCTGCTCGCTGCAAAGTTTCGTGAGAAACACCAGCGAGGTGTGACCAGGGCCTGCTCGCTTCAAAGCGAGGAGTGACCGGGGCCTGTTCGCTTCAGTGCTTCGTGAGAAGCCTCAGCGAGCTCGAGACCTTGGCGTTCCACTGGCGTGATTATTATCAGGCACCCCAAATGTGGACGCAGGAATACTGCCGAAATGAATCGGGTGCGTAAACCGGGTCTCCTTCATGCTTGAATGCATGGCTCGTGCTTTGCACGGCTGTTGCCTCGCAACAGAGCCCCGAGCCGTGAAGCCCGGGGCCTCTACCGGACGGACAGACCCACGAGGGGGAAAGCCACCAGTAGGAGTCTCTATATTCTAGCTGAGCTGAATTTATAGACCTCGACATACAGGCGCCGGAGCACAGCCCGCTGGCTGGCCCGGACGCGGTATCCGTCGGTAACTTACTACAGGGCAAAACTCCCGACACACTCGGCAAAAATACCCAGTGCGTGGAGTAACCTGCCCCGAGCCTGTACTCGGGGCCCCCCCCCTACCTGCCGCACCAAACTCACTCGCTAGTGAGGCGGTACCGACAACCGAAACTGGGGGGGAGTGAATCCACTCCAAATCCAGACTCCTTGTCCATTAGAAACCTGTGGATAAGACAAAACAAACTTTCCAAGGAAAGCGATAACAACAAAAGAAAAGCAACAGTTACTAAACCAAACAATCGACGAACTAAACAAGCGTCGACTAAAACACGCAACAAACAGCGTCGCTTCAAAACAGTTTAATTAAACTCTTAAACAAAGCTAAAACAAACAGTCCTAGCGTAGCTAAACAAAAGAGCTACGAACGAAGAACGCTTATCTAAGCGTCAAACAAAGGGCTAAGAAAGGAAAACGCTTATCTTAGCGTCAACAAAAGAAATTAACACACAGCGCGCTCAACCATAGAGCCGCACCGTAAACTACACTAGAGGTATGCACAAAGAAATCCCTTAACAAAAACACTAGTGAAAAAGCCCCGGTACACAAATTACTGTGTCCGGGACTGAACTCAAAAGGGAAGTTCGGTCGGCAAAAGTGAACACTAATTACTGCCAAAATAAAGTGACTTAGGGTTAAAAACCGAACCAAAATGTATAAAAACAAATTGGAACTGGAAATGACAGAGAGAAAGCACTCCAAAACGCTGCGAGGAGCAAAAACTCCAAATTTAGCGCTAGAGACTTATCTGTACTCCTTAACGAATGACTGCGAAAAAGAGAGAGGAAGTTTGTATGCGGACGTAGAGTGCGCGTGACTGAAGGGTATATCGGGGTGGGGTATGCACAACTGTGACTTTTTATTTTCGATGACTGCTTTGTCTGGAGGACTAAGCAATAATAGGTAGATACATATGATTTATTGTGGTAAATTATGGATTCCCAGAAAGTCACTCTTTTACTTTTATTAGATCTAAGTAGTGCATTCAACACCATAGATCATTCTTGCTTATCAGAAACTTTAAAGGCCTGTTTCGGCATAGATGGTGTGGTTCTTAAATGGATAGAGTCGTACTTTGAACCCCTTGCCAAGGCTTCTCTGCTCTGCCTCACAATCAAGACTTTGTTTTTAATTGCGATTGCGTCCGGGCAGAGGAGAGGCACGCTTCACGCCCTTTGCGTTTCTCCGGGCCACATTCGCTGGGAGAGGAAGGGTGTGAGACTTATTCCCAAGCCTTCTTTCCTAGCAAAGAATCAAACTGTCTCATCGGGTCCAGTGGAGATTTTCCTTTGTCCTTTGTCCAGTGTCTCCTCAGTCGAGGAAGACAAAGTCTGGTGTCCGGTTAGGGCTCTGAAGTGGTATTTGGACAAGACTAAAGGTGTTCGGAGGAATCAGCAGTTATTCCTGATTACGCGGGAACCCTTCTCTCCTGCGTCTAAGGAGTCCATCTCTAGATGGATCATTGAGGCGGTTCAGGCCGCAGGTCCTGAGGCTCTCTCGGAAGGTGTGCCTCCTCGCGCATGACACCAGGGGTATTAGTACCTCCTGGGCTTTGTTTCATGGTGTCGCCCTTCATGACATTATGAAGGCTGCCTTTGGTTGTCGCCAAATACCTTTATTTCATGTTATCTCAAAGATATTCTGGCAAGTGAGGAACGTTTCGCTTCTACCTCCTTGCTGGCGGCTTCTTCTTCGTTAGTTCCCCGTTAACCCTTTTGTTTGGGACATGCCTCCCGCTTTCATCTGTGTTGGTCTAAGCAATAATAGGTAGATACATATGATTTATTGTGGTAAATTAGTTAAATCATAACTGATTTTATTATTTACTATATAAATCTATGTATCTACCTATGTCCTCCCTCCGGCCCCTCTCCTTGTTTACAACATGTCCCTGGTCTGTCTCTGGGACTGCGTGAGAGAGGAAGTTTGTATGCGGACGTAGAGTGCGCGTGACTGAAGGGTATATCGGGGTGGGGTATGCACAACTGTGACTTTTTATTTTCGATGACTGCTTTGTCTGGAGGACTAAGCAATAATAGGTAGATACATATGATTTATTGTGGTAAATTTTAAATTTGAAAGTGTGGTTTCTTTGATTGTTCATTAACCCCTATCCTGTGTATTTACAAACAAAAGAATTTAGTTATCAGAATCGGGGTCATATCCCTTTTTGAATGGTGTAAAATTCCATCACATTTATATAGACTAAACTTATTATAATTTGAGAAATAATAGCATTGCAATTATGTTCATTCTTTATGGGATGTCGTCTGCTTGGGCAGGATTGGTTCATATTGTGACGGCATTAAAACATCGTTATTTTTCTGGCGAATCTCTCGCATATCCCAGATGCTATGGAGGTGGTTTTATTTGTATTTTTATAAATCATCCGATTTGTAGTTGACCTACAACTTGTACGATGGCCATCTTTTAGCTTACCAGTTTCTAGTAATATGTTATTTGCCATATTTGTGATTTTCTTTGAACCCGCACTTTAAAGTACGAGTAGGCCGATACAATGATAATAGTTCACTTAAATAAGAAGGGGCAATGTCATGAAAGCATTCGTATGCAAAAACTAATAGTTTAAACAAAATACGGGAGTGGACAGGAAGCCAATGTAGATTTCGTAGCACAGGAGTGATTGATTCATAGTCAGTCATGTCAGAGCAAAATTTCCATTAAAGTTTAAATAATGAAATCATGGAATTGTTATATATAAATCATTTTGAAGGTATTGCGGTACCTCAATACATCACCAGAATTGGGAGACGACATACTTCAGGCTGTGTCCGTGAAGAAGTACGCCTTGACCGGAAATTATGCTCTGGTGTCCTTCCGGGTCGACGTAGAACCTGGTGCATCCTTGGATGATTCCAGCCTAGAGCGGATTTTCATGGAATTGCTTCCTGGGTCACGACTTATTGCCCCAAATCATCAAGTCATGGAGGAGGGTAAGAGGATCCACTTATCTTAAGGCGCTGAAAGCATGTTAGGAATAATATATATATACATTTGCAACACCTGGGTAGAGAGCTGCAAATGGGGATAACAAGAAACGTTTCCCTTCACTGAAGGACCCTATAGATTCGCCCTCCATATTCTTTTTTTGTTAATACCTAATTCTTAAACTAATCAAAACTTTATTCAAGAAAAAAAGAACATTTTTGGTAAAGGCGCACAATCCCGCCAGTGTAGTTATCGGAACATGCCATCTGCGTAAGAGCCGTATTCTGTTGGTGTCAATAGGCAGCTAGCACCGTCCGCCAGCGCGTACGTGTATTTTGAACGCCCTCTGGAATACGGGGAACGTGCGTATTTAAGGTTTTCAATGATCAAGTTTAATTATATACCTCATTGGCGGAACCCCATGCTACGAAACGCAGGTCTCTTGGTAAATTATTTTTAATACACATCAAATATTATAATTGCCCAAATTTTCATTTTCTAGATATCAACGAATGTGATCTATCTGCAGATGTTTGCCGTAACGGAAACTGTACAAACACTCGTGGAAGCTATTACTGCACTTGTAACGAGGGTTTCGAAGGAACGGGAAACGATTCTTGCACAGGTAATTACTATTATATTATTAGTTGTAGTAGTAGTAGTAGTAGTTGTAGTAGTACAATATAAATATATACAATTCAAAAGGTAGAAGCTGGGTAGCCCATATCCTGCCGTGCCAGGCACGTCACGGCTGGTCTTCAATAGGATCCAGTAAAAATAAATCACGAAGGTAATAATAATAATTATCGGAAGTTACATTAAATAATACAGAAACTGTCTATTCATTTTTTCTTGTATTTCTTTCAGATATCAATGAATGTCTCGGAACTCACAATTGCAATCAAACGTGCATCAATTCACCGGGAAACTACTCGTGTTCTTGTCGTCCTGGGTTTGAGGTTGAAGATGATGGGTTCACATGCAATGGTAATGAAATAAAAATGTTTTTGATAAGAACACAAGAAATAAGTGAAGACAACAAAACAAGACAAGGCATGAATTTCAACAAATGTTACATGAGCTATTAAAACCTGAAATACAAACCAATCAAAATAATTTCCAAGCTTGTCTTTTTAAGGCAATATTATACTAGGTCTTCTGCTTCATCCGTTGATTGCTCCTGTGTCAAACAATGATTCAAGTTATTCACGTTTTAAAAAATCATTTATCATGTCCCTGGCAATCGACACAAATTGACTTAAATTGTGAAACCTTTTCAGTCTGTACCGTAGACCAGCAATGTAGACAAAGAAGGATGACTTCAAGGCACTTTGCCAAAAGTTTCCATTAGTAGTCTGCGCATCTGGTGGCCCCTTTGTACCAGGTCTGCCAAGACGAATTATGTGTACAAGAATATTTCTACCCACATTCATACAATACAAATGTGAAAACAAATCTACAAGTTGTATGTAATCTTTCTAAACCCTCTCTATACAATGTTGTCACAAAAGAACAGAAGACGTTATCACCTGCCTCCCTTGATTCTCTCTCATTTCGGCTCTTGTTATCTTTCTACTTTCTCTTTCTCGCTCTCTCTCTCTCTCTGACTGTTAATTTAAATTAAAGGACAGGAGGGTGTTCCAAATTTTGGTGCAATAGTGAGAAGAATTAAACTCCTCTTGATTTCGAGTAGACATGATGAATCTGTCAATATTTTTCTTGTCATTTTTATTCCATTCATTGTCTTTGGAACTCAATTTGCTCAGATATCGACGATTGTTCTACCGCTCCTTGTATGAATGGAGGGACTTGTGTTGATGGAGTAAACACCTTTACTTGTTCCTGTGTTGCTGGCTATAATGGGAGTACGTGTGAAACAGGTGAGCTGTTAAGTCAAATCAGATTACTTACCTACATACAAAGACTTTTTTATGTAGAGCAATTGCTCCTTGCTAATCAAGAAATGAAAGATGAAATGAAAAACAAGCAAATAAAAAGAAAGAAACATTTAATCATTAGAGAGAAAAATCTGTTAAGGTTTTCCTGAATTCAATGTCATAAGAAGTGCAAGTACAGACTAAAGACGGGAGGGTGTTTCATATTTTTGTGCACTTATTATAAAAACTACAACTCTCTTACTTTCGAGTAGACGCATGGAAAATGGAAGTGCATGGCCATTTAAAGAGCAAAGTTTATATTGTGATTCCTACAACAAATGACTTTATTTTACACGTTGATATCATGCTTGTTGTTTTGGGTTTTTTTTGGGGGGGTGGGGAAACGGGGAGATTTCAAGGTTATACAAATTGCCAGTAGAGGTTAGAGACTTTTCATTTTTACGAAATATCCTCTGGCAATCAAGATGATTATAATACCTTGTAGATGTTGTGATTCCTACAACAAATGACTTCATTTGACACGTTGGTTTCATGCTTGTTGTTGTTGTTGTTTTGGGGGTTTGGGTTAGAGAAACGTGGATATTTTAAGGTTATACAAATTGCCAGTAAAGGTTAGAGACTTTTTAATTTTACAAAATATCCTCTGGCAATTAAAATAATTATAATACTTTGTAGATGCAACTCAGACCATGTATAGGACGTTTCTGCGTCCATTGTCAACGTTTATTTCACCCCCAAATGAAAGAACATTTGCTTTATTTACCCTCTTTTCTAGCAGGGACACATCCAGTTTGTCAGACCATCAGAAATTATTCCAGAAAATAATATCTTTCTAAGGCCATGATTTAAAAAAAAAATTCAAACATTAATAGAGATATTTGGTTCATTTTCTTCATTTTATGTATATATATATAGTATTTAAATTAGAGTAGTTCATACCTCAGCTGTGATTAATTTGCATCATAAAAGCAGATTTAACTTGATTTTCCCCTTTACGCGGAATAGATGACTCTAGAATTTATTTGTCTTGTCATTTTTTTTCCTATTCATTGTCTTTGGAACTCAATTTGCTCAGATATCGATGATTGTTCTACCGCTCCTTGTATGAATGGAGGGACTTGTGCTGATGGAGTAAACACCTTTACTTGTTCCTGTGTTGCTGGCTATAATGGGAGTGTGTGTGAAACAGGTGAGCTGTTAAGTTAAAGCAGATTACTTACCTACATTCATTCACTTTTTTATGTAAAGCAATTGCTTTTTCCTAATCAAGAAATTAAAGATAAAATGACATACAAGCAAGCAAAAAGAAAGAAAAAATTTAATCATTAGAGAGGAAAATCTTTTTAAGGTTCTTGTTAATTGAGTGTCACCAGAAGTGCAAGTACAGAAACTAGACGGGAGGGTTTTTCATATTATGGTGCAGGTATGTGAGAAACTACAACTCTCTTGATTTCAAGTAGACACATGGAAAATGGGAGTGCATGGCCATTTAAAGAGCAGAGCTGATATTGTGATTCCTACAACAAATGACTTTATTGCACACATTGATATCATGTTTGTTGTTGATGTTGTTTTGGTTTTGTAAGGGGGATGGGAAAATAAATTGCCGGTCAAGCTTAGAGACATTTCATAGTTACGAAATTCCCTCTGGCAATCAAGATGATTATAATACTTTGTAGATGGAAATCGGACTATGTATAGGACTTTTCTGCGTGCATTTACGCCGTTTATTTCACGCCCAAATCAAGTAACATTCGCTTTACTTACCCACTTCTCTAGCAGGGACCCTTCAAGATCGTCAGACAATCAGATTTTTTACATAAAATATTCTCTTTCTGACTCCACGATTTTGGAAAAGATTCAAACATTAAAAGAGATATTTGGTTCATTTATTTAATTTTATTTGTATTTTAATATTTTTTTCAAATGAAGTAATTCATACCTCAGCTGTGATTAATTTGCATCATAAAAGCAGATTTTACTTGATTTTCCCCTTTACGCGGAATAGACAACTCTAGAATTTATTTGTCTTGTCATTTTTTTTCCTATTCATTGTCTTTGGAACTCAATTTGCTCAGATATCGATGATTGTTCTACCGCTCCTTGTATGAATGGAGGGACTTGTGCTGATGGAGTAAACACCTTTACTTGTTCCTGTGTTGCTGGCTATAATGGGAGTGTGTGTGAAACAGGTGAGCTGTTAAGTTAAAGCAGATTACTTACCTACATTCATTCACTTTTTTATGTAAAGCAATTGCTTTTTGCTAATCAAGAAATTAAAGATAAAATGACATACAAGCAAGCAAAAAGAAAGAAAAAATTTAATCATTAGAGAGGAAAATCTTTTTAAGGTTCTTGTTAATTGAGTGTCACCAGAAGTGCAAGTACAGACACTAGACGGGAGGGTGTTTCATATTATGGTGCAGGTATGTGAGAAACTACAACTCTCTTGATTTCAAGTAGACACATGGAAAATGGGAGTGCATGGCCATTTAAAGAGCAGAGCTGATATTGTGATTCCTACAACAAATGACTTTATTGCACACGTTGATATCATTTTTGTTGTTGATGTTGTTTTGGTTTTGTAAGGGGGATGGGAAAACAAATTGCCGGTCAAGCTTAGAGACTTTTCATAGTTACGAAATTCCCTCTGGCAATCAAGATGATTGTAATACTTTGTAGATGGAAATCGGACTATGTATAGGACTTTCTGCGTGCATTTACGCCGTTTATTTCACGCCTAACTGAAGTAACATTCGCTTTTCTTACCCACTTCTCTAGCAGGGACACATCAAGATCGTTAGACAATCAGATTTTTTACATAAAATATTCTCTTTCTGACTCCACGATTTTGGAAAATATTCAAACATTAAAGGAGATATTTGGTTCATTTACTTAATTTTATTTGTAATTTAATATTTTTTCAAATGAAGTAATTCATACCTCAGCTGTGATTAATTTACATCATAAAAGCAGATTTTACTTGATTTTCCCCTTAAACGCAGAATAGATGAATCTAGAATTTATTTGTCTTGTCATTTTTTATCCTATTGTCTTTGGAACTCAATTTGCTCAGATATCGATGATTGTTCTACCGCTCCTTGTATGAATGGAGGGACTTGTGCTGATGGAGTAAACACCTTTACTTGTTCCTGTGTTGCTGGCTATAATGGGAGTGTGTGTGAAACAGGTGAGCTGTTAAGTTAAAGCAGATTACTTACTTACATTCATTCACTTTTTTATGTAAAGCAATTGATTTTTGCTAATCAAGAAATTAAAGATAAAATGACATACAAGCAAGCAAAAAGAAAGAAAAAATTTAATCATTAGAGAAGAAAATCTTTTTAAGGTTCTTGTTAATTGAGTGTCACCAGAAGTGCAAGTACAGACACTAGACGGGAGGGTGTTTCATATTATGCTGCAGGTATGTGAGAAACTACAACTCTCTTAGCTGAAGTAATTCATACCTCAGCTGTGATTAATTTACATCATAAAAGCAGATTTTACTTGATTTTCCCCTTAAACGCAGAATAGATGAATCTAGAATTTATTTGTCTTGTCATTTTTTATCCTATTGTCTTTGGAACTCAATTTGCTCAGATATCGATGATTGTTCTACCGCTCCTTGTATGAATGGAGGGACTTGTGCTGATGGAGTAAACACCTTTACTTGTTCCTGTGTTGCTGGCTATAATGGGAGTGTGTGTGAAACAGGTGAACTGTTAAGTTAAAGCAGATTACTTACCTACATTCATTCACTTTTTTATGTAAAGCAATTGATTTTTGCTAATCAAGAAATTAAAGATAAAATGACATACAAGCAAGCAAAAAGAAAGAAAAAATTTAATCATTAGAGAAGAAAATCTTTTTAAGGTTCTTGTTAATTGAGTGTCACCAGAAGTGCAAGTACAGACACTAGACGGGAGGGTGTTTCATATTATGGTGCAGGTATGTGAGAAACTACAACTCTCTTAGCTGAAGTAATTCATACCTCAGCTGTGATTAATTTACATCATTAAAGCAGATTTTACTTGATTTTCCCCTTAAACGCAGAATAGATGAATCTAGAATGTATTTGTCTTGTCATTTTTAGCTCATCCGGCCCGAAGGGCCCGATGAGCTTATGCCATGGCGTGGCGTCCGGCGTCCGTCCGTCCGTCCGTCCACAGTATACAAAATGCTTCTTCTTCGTTTTTTTTCAACCGATTTTGATTCTGATTGTTTCATATGATAGGGCTAGGAGGGGGATTTAAAACTTCTACACAGAATCGTAAAAATTCATTATCTATGCAAATTTATGCAAATTTATTCGAAATCACCAAAAATGCTTCTTCTCCTTCATTTCTCGACCGATTTTGATTTGGTTTGCTTTATCTGGTAGAGCTTACTTTGGTACACTATAATTCTACACAGAATTTTAAAATTGTTCTCCATTAATTATCTATGCTAATTTACCACAATAAATCATATGTATCTACCTATTATTGCTTAATCCTCCAGACAAAGCCGTCATCGAAAAATAAAAAAGTCACAACAGTAGTGCATACCCCTACCCCGATATACCCTTCAGTCACGCGCACTCTACGTCCGCAAGCAGACTTCCTCTCTCTTTTTCGCAGTCATTCGTTAAGGAGTACAGATAAGTCTCTAGCGCTAAATTTGGAGTTTTTGCTCCTCGCAGCGTTTTGGAGTGCTTTCTTTCTGTCATTTCCAGTTCCAATTTGTTTTTATACATTTTGGTTCGGTTTTTTAACCCTAAGTCACTTTATTTTGGCAGTAATTAGTGTTCACTTTTGCCGACCGAACTTCCCTTTTTGAGTTCAGTCCCGGACACAGTAATTTGTGTACCGGGGCTTTTTCACTTAGTGTTTTTGTTAAGGGATTTCTTTGTGCATACCTCTAGTGTAGTTTACGGTGCGGCTCTATGGTTGAGCGCGCTGTGTCTTAATTTCTTTTGTTGACGCTAAGATAAGCGTTCTTCCTTTCTTAGCCCTTTGTTGACGCTTAGATAAGCGTTCTTCGTTCGTAGCTCTTTTGTTTAGCTACGCTAGGACTCTGTTTGTTTTAGCTTTGTTTAAGAGTTTAATTAAACTGTTTTGAAGCGACGCTGTTTGTTGCGTGTTTTAGTCGACGCTTGTTTAGTTCGTCGATTGTTTGGTTTTAGTAACTGTTGCTTTTCTTTTGTTGTTGTTATCGCTTTCCTTGGAAAGTTTGTTTTGTCTTATCCACAGGTTTCTAATGGACAAGGAGTCTGGATTTGGAGTGGATTCACTCCCCCCCAGTTTCGGTTGTCGGTACCGCCTCACTAGCGAGTGAGTTTGGTTCGGCAGGTAGGGGTAAGGGCACCCGAGTACAGGCTCGGGGCAGGTTACTCCACGCACTGGGTATTTTTGCCGAGTGTGTCGGGAGTTTTGCCCTGTAGTAAGTTACCGACGGATACCGCGTCCGGGCCAGCCAGCGGGCTGTGCTCCGGCGCCTGTATGTCGAGGTCTATAAATTCAGCTCAGCTAGAATATAGAGACTCCTACTGGTGGCTTTCCCCCTCGTGGGTCTGTCCGTCCGGTAGAGGCCCCGGGCTTCACGGCCCGGGGCTCTGTTGCGAGGCAACAGCAGTGCAAAGCACGAGCCATGCATTCAAGCATGAAGGAGACCCGGTTTACGCACCCGATTCATTTCGGCAGTATTCCTGCGTCCACATTTGGGGTGCCTGATAATAATCACGCCAGTGGAACGCCAAGGTCTCGAGCTCGCTGAGGCTTCTCACGAAGCACTGAAGCGAGCAGGCCCCGGTCACTCCTCGCTTTGAAGCGAGCAGGCCCTGGTCACACCTCGCTGGTGTTTCTCACGAAACTTTGCAGCGAGCAGGCCTCGGTCTCACTCTCCGTAGTGGTTTCGCTGTAACTTCTCAGGGAGTATTGCAGCGTGAAGGCCTCGGTCACACTGACCGTGCGGGGTTTTCGCTCAGGTTTCTTTAGATTCAGTGAAGCGAGACGGCCTGTGTCATTTTGACTCTGGTGCTGAGCTGAAGTAAGCTAGCAAGGCCAAGAAGCCACCTTCTTTCCCGTTGCGACGGGGAAGAAGCGGAAGAGTGTGAGCTTCCATGCTTCGGGTGGTTAGCGGACAAGACAAAGGCCGGGAATCCTCCTTTGTTCGTTTGTTCGGGGCTGTCGATCAAGTTTCTATAGAAGCAATGAAGTGAGACGGCCTGGGTCGATTTGCCTGTGGTGCTGAGCTGAAGGAAGCTAGCAAGGCCAAGGAGCCCCCTTCTTCCCCCGTTGCGTCGGGGTAGAAGCATCCATGCTTCGGCTGGTAGCGGACGAGACAAAGGCCGGGAAGCCTCCTTTGTCAGGGCTGTCGATCAAGTTTCTATAGAAGCAGTGAAGCGAGACGGCCCAGGTCAATCTGACCGTAGAGCTCAGCTCAAGCTAGCTCACAAGACCAGGAAGCCCCTTCGTCCCCCGTTACGGCGGGGAAGAAGCGGAAGAGTTTGTGCGTCCATGCTTCGGCTGGTTCGCGGGCAAAGAAGACTTAGGCTGGGTAGCCTCCTTTGTTCGGGGCTGTCACTCAAGTTTCTATAGAAGTAGTGAAGCGAGGCGGCCCAGGTCAATCTGACCGTGGAGCCAGGCTTAAGAAAGCTTGCAAGGCCAAGAAGCCCCCCTTCGTCCCCCGTTGTGGCGGGTTAGAGTGAAGGGTTCGAGCACCCTGATTTCGGCTGGGTCGTGGGCTATTGTCTTGGCAGGTGCGCAAAGTTTGGCGTCAAATTTGTCACCCGGCATGCTAGTGGTTCGGTGCCTACCGTAACCCGTTCCCGGCTGGGGTTTGTCTCAGAGCGGGGCTCTTTGTTCTCGGATTCGAATTAATTTTCCGAATTCTTGGGTGTCGCTCCTGTGGCGTTAAAATTGTCACCCCATGCAGTCGGCTCTCCGTTAGGCTTTGTGTCTACGGCGCCCGTTCTTCTCGGTGCTTCTCCGGGAGTGGAGTCTTTCTTTTCAGTGGTGATTTTACCCCAGCTTTGAGTTGTCAGGTTGTCTGGGACTCTGTCTCCCAGGTCTTCCCTGATTCTCTGCCTCTTCTTGGAGAATTTTGACAGAGTTGTTTTTCTCGGACTCGCTGGGGGAGTTATCCCGCTGTCTGTAGAGTTTACGAGGTTCTCGGCTAACTCTACCGCGGCTGCCTGGGAAGTTTAACGCCAGAGTTTGGCGTTCTCCATTGTGGATGAGGTCACTGTAATTATTTTGTTGCCGAGCGACTGTCGTCGGAGTTAGTCGACTTAGCCCTGAGACTTGGTTTTACGTCAAGTCATAGGCAGGCTTTTACCGGGATAAGCCTTTTCGGAGGCGGCGGATTTGACAGGTTTTTTCTCTTCGTCTCCGCATATCTTGTTCAGACGTTATTTCCTTTGCACCTCGTCGGCCTCCGTTTCAGGCTCCTCGTCGGGCTCCGCCCGCTCAGGCCCCGTTTGCCCCGGGCCATTCGGGCCGTTGCAGGGGTCCGCTAGAGGTTGGAGTGGTCCAAGTCTTCGGCCAGGTCTTTTCATCCGAGCCCTTTTGAAGGTCCGCCCGAGCGCTTAGAGACCAAGTCGTCGGATGACTCCGGGAATTTCTTCCCTCTTGGGAAGCTATCACCGAAGACACTTCGTGCTCTCAGTCGTGCGAGAGGGCTTCTACATAGAGTTGGTAGAGCCCTCCCGAACGGCGCCTTTCGACATCGTCCGCCTAGAGCGAGTCTCGACCTCCCTGGTCTGAGTCTCTCTCCGGTTTTTGTCATCCCCAAGCGCGGGAAGCTGAGGATGATCCTCAATATGAAGAGGATCAATCTGCATATCGCTCCCATGCACTCCCGCATGGAGCACCTGGCTACGATCCTTCCTTCATTAGAACCGGAGGATCTGGCGGTTTCGTTAGACCTTAAGGATGCCTACTTCCATGTACCCATCCATCCACTTTCAGGGGATCTTCTGGTTTTCGCCGAGGAGAGACCTACAGATTCAGGCCCTCCCCTTCGGTCTGAGACCGGCTCCTCGCGTTTTTACCCGAGTGGTCTCGACCCTCACGGCTTTCCTTTGAAAGCAAGGGCTCACGCTGTTTGCCTATTTGGATGATTGACTTCTGGTGGCAAGTTCAGAGACTCGCCGGGAGCAGTTGAGTCTACTGCTGCAGGTCACGCAGTGACCAGGGTTCCTGGTGAATTGGGACAAATCCGTTTTGTCTCCCACCCGCAGGTTGGTTTATCTGGGTGCGGAGTTGGATTTTCCGAGTCAGTTGGTTCGTCCCAGTGGGGACAGAGTTCGGTCCATTACCAAGGCGGCCCGGTCCCTGCGGCGTTCCCGCAGAGTTCGCCAAGCAGTGGCTCCAGTGGCTGGGCTTTTTGGCCAGCCTGGTCGATGTTTGTCAGGATGCTCGGCTTCTCATGAGGCCCTTTCAAAGACATCTTCTGAGGTTCTACAGACCGAGTGTAGATTCCCTTTCGGTCAGAATTCCTTTACCAAAGGAGATCAAGCTTCTGTTGGCTCCTTGGTTGAACAGTGCCTTCTTGACTCGGGCAAGCCCTTTCGGTGCCCCTTTCTTAGATCTCCCTGTCGACGGACGCCCCACCTGGGGTGGGGGTCACTGTTTGGGCAGCAAGGTGTTGGGGACTTGGGATTTTCCGTCCTTCCTCACATCAATGTCCTAGAAATGATGGTGGCCTTCGCCGCTTCATCATTTCAGACGGTTGTTGTCTGGTTACACGGTGCTGCTGTGTCGGGCGGTAGAGATCATGACAGTAGCATCGTTTATTCCTGGCCAGGACAATCTGGTAGCAGATTTCCTGTCCAGAGGGAGGTGCCTCCCATCGGAGTGGGCCCTCCATTTGGAGGTGTTCGATCTCCTCCTCTTGGTCTGGCCTCCGTTGAGATCGACCTGTTCGCCCCCGTTCTATCTTCGGCTTCCGAGATACTGTTCTCGGTGCGGGATCCGAGGCTTGTGCGTTAGACGCCTTTTCGCTCCTTTGGGGGTCGCTACGGAGTTATGCGTTTCCCCCATTCGCCTTGATTCCTCAGGTCTTGAGGAAAATCAGGTCGGACGGGGCTTGGGTTCTTTTGATCGCCCCTCATTGGCCGTGGAGGTCGTGGTTTCCGATCTTCTGGATTGGGTAGCGGGTCAACCGCTTTGTCTTCCGCTGATGGAGGTCTTGGTGGCTCAACCTCTCTCAGGGATACTTCATCCGCGGCCAGCGGTTCTCCTTTGACCGCTTGGCCGTTATCGGGGAGGTTGCCAGAGCTGAGGGCCTCTCGGTGAGAGCCTCTCAGTTTTTGATCAAGAGCCGCCGGGATTCAACGAGAGTGGTGTATAACTCTCGGTTAGAGGCCTTCCACCAGTGGTGTGAAGGTCTTGGCGTGGTACCCAGGATGGCGGCTCTTGGTGTCATAGCCGATTTTCTTATCTCTTTATTTTGACAAGGGTGGATCTCTGTCCACGTTGCGTGGGTATCGTTCGGCCATTGCTGCTATCCATGCAGGGTTCCCAGATGGCTCGAGTATGTCAAACTCCCCTCGATTAGCAATGTTGTTGCGGTCCCTTTTTTTCTAGAGAGACCACCCCAACAGAAGCTGGCTCCCCCTTGGAGTCTGCCCAAGGTTTTGGCGGCTTTATCTAAGCCTCCCTTTGAACCTCTGGCTAAGGCGTCTCTGCACTGCCTCACAATCAAGACTTTGTTTTTAATTGCGATTGCGTCCGGGCAGAGGAGAGGCACGCTTCACGCCCTTTGCCTTTCTCCGGGCCTCATTCGGGGAGAGGAAGGGTGTGAGACTTACTCCCAGGCCTTCTTTCCTGGCAAAGAATCAAACTGTCTCATCTGATCCTGTGGAGAACTTCCTTTGTCCTTTGTCCAGTGTCTCCTCGTTTGAGGAAGACAAAGTCTGGTGTCCAGTTAGGGCTCTGAAGTGGTTTTTGGACAAGACTAAAGGTGTACGGAAGGATGAGCAGTTATTTCTGATTACGCGGAACCCTTCTCTCCTGCGTCAAAGGAGTCCATCTCTAGATGGATCGTTGAAACGGTTCAGGCCGCAGGCCCTGAGGCTCTCTCAGAGGGTGTACCCTACTGGCGCATGCCACCAGGGGTGTAAGTACCTCCTGGGCTTTGTTTCATGGTGTTGCCCTTCATGATATTATGTAGGCTGCATTTTGGTTGTCGCCTAATACCTTCATCTCGTGTTATCTCAAGGATATTCCTGCGAGTGAGGAGCGTTTCGCTACGGCGTCGTTGTTGGCGGCTTCGTCTTCGCTGGTCCCCCGTTAACCCTTTTGTTTGGGACATGCCACCCGCTTTCATCTGTGTTGGTCTAAGCAATAATAGGTAGATACATATGATTTATTGTGGTAAATTAGTTAAATCAGAACTGATTTTATTATTTACTATATAAATCTATGTATCTACCTATGTCCTCCCACCGGCCCCTCTCCTTGTTAGCAACATGTCCCTGGTTTGTTTTTGGGACTGCTTTGAGAGAGGAAGTCTGCTTGCGGACGTAGAGTGCGCGTGACTGAAGGGTATATCGGGGTAGGGGTATGCACTACTGTTGTGACTTTTTTATTTTTCGATGACTGCTTTGTCTGGAGGACTAAGCAATAATAGGTAGATACATAGATTTATATAGTAAATAATAAAATCAGTTCTGATTTAACTAATTTATGCAAATTTATTCGAAATCACAGAAATGCTTCTTCTCCTTCATTTTTCTACCGATTTTGATTTGGTTTGCTTTATCTGGTAGAGCTTACTTTGGTACACTAACCTTCTCCACAGAATTTTAAAATTGGTCTCCATTAAATAATTATGGTAATTTATGCAAATTTATTCCAAAAATAACAAACATTGCTTCTCCATCATTTCTTGACCGATTTTGATTTGGTTTGCTTCTGGTAGAGCTTACTTTGGTACACTAAACTTCTACACAGAATTTTAAGATTGATCTCCATTAATTAATTGTAATTTATGCAAATTTATTCCAAAAATAACAAAAATTGCTTTTTCAACCAATTTTCATTCCATTTCCTTTAGTTTCTATTCAATCTTGTACATCTTTCGGATAGTGACGTTAAAGGTCGGTCCCCAGACGTAAATAATCATATCTGATTGATACACGTCTGTGAAAAACCCAATCAAACACACATAAATGAAATTATGTCCCTTCCAGGTCATCAAATTTTTATTTTTTGACCAGTTCAAAAGTGTACCAGATAAAATTTACGATATTTGTTATTGCGAGATGCGGATGAGCACTACGTCATTGACGTTCTGGTTTATCCTATTCATTGTCTTTGGAACTCAATTTGCTCAGATATCGATGATTGTTCTACCGCTCCTTGTATGAATGGAGGGACTTGTGCTGATGGAGTAAACACCTTTACTTGTTCCTGTGTTGCTGGCTATAATGGGAGTGTGTGTGAAACAGGTGAGCTGTTAAGTTAGAGCAGATTACTTACCTACATTCATTCACTTTTTTATGTAAAGCAATTGCTTTTTGCTAATCAAAAAATTATGGATAAAATGACATACAAGCAAGTAAAAAGAAAGAAAAAATTTAATCATTAGAGAGGAAAATCTTTTTAAGGTTCTTGTTAATTGAATGTCACCAGAAGTGCAAGTACAGACACTAGACGGGAGGGTGTTTCATATTATGGTGCAGGTATGTGAGAAACTACAACTCTCTTGATTTCGAGTAGACGCACGGGAAAAAGGAGTGCATGGAAATTTGAAGAGAAGAGGTGATATTGTGATTCCTAAAACAAATGACGTTATTGCAAACAATTATACAATGTTTGTTGTTGTAGTTGTTTTTGTTTTGTAAGAGGGCATGGGGAAACGGGGAAATTTCAAGGTTATACCAATTGCCGGTCAAGCTTAGAGACTTTACATCGTTACGAAATTCCCTCTGGCAATCAAGATGATTATATTACTTTGTAGATGAAACTCCGACCATGAATAGGACGTTTCTGCGTCCATTTTCACTGTTTATTTCACCCTAAATGAAAGAGCATTCGCTTTTTATACTTACCCTCTTTTCTAGCAGGGACACATCAAGTTTGTCAGACAATCAGATTTTTTCGAGAAAAATAATTTCTTTCTAAGGCTACGATTTCGGAAAAGATTCAAACATTAAAAGAGATGGTTGGTTCATTTACTTCATTTTATTTATATATTAATAGTTTTGCAAATGAAGTAACTCATACCTCAACTGTCATAAATTTGAATTATAATAACAGTTTTTACTTGATTTTCCTGTTATTCGCCAAATAGATGAATCTGTCAAAAAGAAATTATTTGTCTTGTCATTTTGTATCCCATTGATTGTCTTTGGAACTCAATATGCTCAGATATCGACGATTGTTCTACCGCTCCTTGTATGAATGGAGGGACTTGTGCTGATGGAGTAAACACCTTTACTTGTTCCTGTGTTGCTGGCTATAATGGGAGTGTGTGTGAAACAGGTGAGCTGTTAAGTTAGAGCAGATTACTTACCTACATTCATTCACTTTTTTATGTAAAGCAATTGCTTTTTGCTAATCAAAAAATTATGGATAAAATGACATACAAGCAAGTAAAAAGAAAGAAAAAATTTAATCATTAGAGAGGAAAATCTTTTTAAGGTTCTTGTTAATTGAATGTCACCAGAAGTGCAAGTACAGACACTAGACGGGAGGGTGTTTCATATTATGGTGCAGGTATGTGAGAAACTACAACTCTCTTGATTTCGAGTAGACGCACGGGAAAAAGGAGTGCATGGAAATTTGAAGAGAAGAGGTGATATTGTGATTCCTAAAACAAATGACGTTATTGCAAACAATTATACAATGTTTGTTGTTGTAGTTGTTTTTGTTTTGTAAGAGGGCATGGGGAAACGGGGAAATTTCAAGGTTATACCAATTGCCGGTCAAGCTTAGAGACTTTACATCGTTACGAAATTCCCTCTGGCAATCAAGATGATTATATTACTTTGTAGATGAAACTCCGACCATGAATAGGACGTTTCTGCGTCCATTTTCACTGTTTATTTCACCCTAAATGAAAGAGCATTCGCTTTTTATACTTACCCTGTTTTCTAGCAGGGACACATCAAGTTTGTCAGACAATCAGATTTTTTCGAGAAAATAATTTCTTTCTAAGGCTACGATTTCGGAAAAGATTCAAACATTAAAAGAGATGGTTGGTTCATTTACTTCATTTTATTTATATATTAATAGTTTTGCAAATGAAGTAACTCATACCTCAACTGTCATAAATTTGAATTATAATAACAGTTTTTACTTGATTTTCCTGTTATTCGCCAAATAGATGAATCTGTCAAAAAGAAATTATTTGTCTTGTCATTTTGTATCCCATTGATTGTCTTTGGAACTCAATATGCTCAGATATCGACGATTGTAATACTGCTCCTTGTATGAATGGAGGGACTTGTGTTGATGGAGTAAACACCTTTACTTGTTCCTGTGCTGCTGGCTATAATGGGAGTATGTGTGAAACAGGTAAGCTGTTAAGTTAAAGCAGATCACTTTCCTACCTACATACACTTTTTATGTAGAGCAATTGCTTTTTGCTAATCAAGAAATTAAGGTAAAATGACAAACAAGCAACTAAAAAGAAAGAAACGTTTACTCATTAGAGAGAAAAATCTGTTAAGGTGTTCCTGAATTCAGTGTCAATAGAAGTGCAAGTACAAACAGAAGACGGGAGGGTGTTTCATATTTCGGTGCACTTATGAGAAACACTACAACTCTCTTGATTTCAAGTAGACACACGGAAAATAGGAGTGCATGGCCATTCAAAGAGCAGAGGTGATTTTGTGATTCCTACAATTGATGACTTTATTTCACACATTGATAACATGTTTTGTGTTTTTCGTTATTCCGAGGTTTATTTTTCGGGGGGATGGGGTAACACGGAGATTTCAAGATCATACAAATTGCTGTTCAGGGTTAGAGGTTTTTCATTATTACGAAATTCCCTCTGGCTATCATGATGATTATAATACTTTATAAATTCTCTGCTTGCTTAAACAAAACAAACTAAAACTCATACACATTTGTATTTTAATTTCATTCATCCTTGAAATATTCCTATTCAATTTTTTAAATATAATTTTCACAACTTTCATTTACCCAAATCAGACATCGACGATTGTTCTCTTAATCCTTGTATGAATGGTGGAAGTTGTACTGATGGAGTTAACACCTTTTCCTGTGCCTGTTCTACTGGCTTTAGCGGATATAGTTGTACAACAGGTAAATCATCTTTGATATTTATCTAAAAATGCAGTTGATTAGTTTCTATTTAGCACGAGAAGTAGGCCTCAGTCGTTTCAATTCGTAAATGGGGCCTCAATCGTGAGGATTGGTGCCCGGTTTTTATATTTGTTCATCCAGGGCATGGATTTATTAATGTGGGACCACAGTACAGATATTGCATTGTCTTCGTACATGCCTTATGCTAAGCTTGTGCAGATGAAAAAATACCCGGTAGTCGGAATGTCATTTTTTACACTAGGTGAATGAATGTATTATGCCACAGTTCATTTTCTATTAAAAGATATAAGTGTATTGTCATTTAAGACTATCTATTTCTGCATGCACTTGTGATTTTAAAATATCTTCCAAAATCTTCCAAAATAGTGAATTTCTTTGAGTGTCTGTCTTATGAAACACGGATTGTCATGTTATGAATGTTAAGCTTCATTGAACAAACTTAGCTGCAAGGGTTCCTGAAAAATATATAGATATGTTTTTCTGTGTTAAGTTCACTTTCTAATCTAAAAAAAAAAGAATGTATTGTTGATATTTGGACAATAGATTACAGGTCCTCGCAAAGTTGTATGCCTTTGCCTTTGAGAGTTGTAGCCACTTGACTACTACATCCTCTATTGTGCTTTATGATCTGAATCACTTATCATGATCTCTTCTTTTTTTCAGCTGATTGTGGTTCCACTGTTTGCCAGAATGGCGGAGCATGCATAAGCTCTGGACAATGTGATTGTGTTACTGGTTTTATGGGTACTATGTGCGAGATTAGTGAGTACCCTCCCCCCCCCTGCTCTCGAAAAAAGAAAGTAAATATATATATATATATATGAATATATAAACAAATATAAAATAAGTGAACAAACTGTGATTTCGTGTAGGTTAATCAGGTATACATATTAATTTATATATTTTTAATGTGTTATTGCTAATTACTGAACTAAAGATGCAGCGATTCGAATTAATTCAATCATTTTATGTTGGCTGTTTAAGGGGTGAGGGAAATGAAACCCAACAAATTAAATTGTGAACCGGTTAATCGGGCTATCAGTTGAGTTTGTTGGGTTTTTGATTTTCTTTAAGATTAATTTGTCTTTCATTAACTTTCTGGTTGATTGAAAACAAATAGTGATTTTCATGACTTGGACATTTAGGTTTTTTTTTTAAGGCAACAGTTTGGCGCTTGCATTAACAATGTATGTCTTGCAATGGTTTTATCTGTTTCCTTCCTTGAAAAAAGATGTCATTGTTGAATTTTTTTTTAAAGTTACACCTGTCCTTGTGAACAAATTCCAACGCATCGAGTAACTGCTACAAAAACTTCCTGTATCCAATACTTTGTGTAGGGGCTTGGATCATATTATTCTTTTTTACTGGCCATTATGCTAGACATTTTAATTGAAGTGTGATTACTAATGTTAAACCCCTACATATATTGGTGATTGTTCTACTAATCCCTGTTTGAATGGTGGGACTTCATTGATGGGGTGAACTCCTTCATTATACAGGAAATACATGCCAAACAGGATTATCACAAAGTGGGATTTGTCCTAAGTATTTTCATTCCAGAACACTATTTTGGATAAGATTCCAACCTTTTTTTATATTACATACTACATTTTCATGTTGGTATTTTAACCAAAGATATACAGTCAAACTTGCCCAAGTAACCACCACTCTGTAAAGGCCACCCGTCTATAGTTGTAATTCATACTGCCTCCCTTTAGATGGAAATGTTTGTTCATAAAAAAGAACCTGTCTAGAAAGGACACCTGCCTACGTTGTCCACTGTTTGTGTTTCCCTTGGTTAGCATCAATATACAGGTTAGACTGTATTCAGGTCATTCTTATACTTACTGCAAAATGGCAATCACCACAAGGAGTTACCGCTATCTACATGTTATATAATATTATATGATAAAATCATTTATCAAATATCATGTGAAATTTTAACAATTACATTTAAGACAACTTATTGTACTGTTAATAAAGATGTGTTTGACGGTACGATCATAGTGACATATTTTATCCTGATCATATCAATTCAGCTTTTGGCGCTAAGGTGTCTTGAAACTCGGACAATGTATAGGACGTTTCTGCGTCCATTTCCACCTTTTATTTCACCCCCCAATGAAAGATCACTCGCTTAACTTACCCTCTTTTCTAGCAGGGACACATCAACTTTGTCAGACAGTCAGATTTTTTCCAGAATATAATTTCTTTCTAAGGCCAAGATTTGGGAAAAGATTCAAACATTAATACAGATACTGTATTCATTTACTTCATTTTATTTATATATTAATAGTTTTTTTTTTCAAATGAAGTATTTCATACCTCAACTGTCCATAATTTGCACTTAAAATACATATTTTCTCTTGATTTTTCTGTTATCTGCCAAATAAATGAATCTGACAAAAAGAAATATGTTTCTCGTCATTTTTATCCCATTCATTGTCTTTGGAACTCAATTTGCTCAGATATCGATGATTGTTCTACCGCTCCTTGTGTGAATGGAGGGACTTGTGCTGATGGAGTAAACACCTTTACTTGTTCCTGTGTTGCTGGCTATAATGGGAGTATATGTGAAACAGGTAAGCTGTTAAATCAAAGCAGATTACTTACATACATACATACACTTTTTATGTAGAGCAATTGGTCCTGACTAATCAAGATATTAAAGACAAATTGACAAACAAGCAAGTAAAATGAAAGAAACATTTAATCATTAAAGAGGAATTTATGTTAAGGTTTTCCTTGAAGGAGAACTAACCCCAAAGAATAATTTGAGTTGTTCTGAGAGATTTATTGTAATCTTGCCCATCAATCTACAAGATTCTACAAGATTCCCCTCCAAAGTGTATGAGAAAGGCATATAGAAAGAATAAAGTACAGTTTCTCAGCAAGACATGGGCAAATTCGCCATTTTCTTGATTGCATGACGTACTATGCGGAGTCGTTTATCAACTAAATGTATTCAAGTTTATGGATGCTTCCTTCCCAGGTGTTTGTGGTGTTGAAGCATTTCATTCACCTGCTATTATATTTTTTACTCCGATTGCCAGAATGCAAATTGCATAAATAAGTTGGTGCTGTATTGGGGTGAAGGTTTCGCATAATTAAAATAGATTTTCAACTGCTATATTTTAAATAAATGAGTTACAATTGTTACCCTATTATATATTTTTCACCAAATGTAATTTTTACCTTCTTGGCTATGATTTTCCCTCATTGAAAAGTAAAGGTTTTGTTATTGAATTTAAAAGTCCTTCCAACTAAAGCTTGGTGCATGATACGTGTACAACTCCGGCTGGTACTTCACATTTTCAAGAAAATGGCTGCGCCCAAGTCATGCTATAAAAACGCATTACATCATGCCAAGAAATCTTCATTTATATATCTCTTGTACAAGTTCGTAAGATTTATTGTACATCAAAAGGCAGGAATTCATCTCGTTTTTCGGAATACCTACACTTATTCTTTGGGGCTAGTTCTCCTTTAATTCAGTGTCAACAGAAGTGAAAGTACAGACAGAAGACGGGAGGGTGTTTTTTTAAATCTTTATATGAGAGAATGGCGGAGCATGCAAGCTCTAGACAATGTGATTGCGTTACTGGTTTTACCGGTACTATGTGTGAGACAAGTAAGTACTACCCCCAAGAAACAAAAAAATATTAATTAATTAATATATGAATGGATAAATTAATGAATATGGAATTATTCAATTTAATAGCGGATACACATGTACTTTACAACAACAAAGCGCTGAGATATGACCAAATCCTGAAATATGTTGCTATTTTTTAAATCAAATCCGTCTTCCCTCCTCATTACTAATTTCTTTTCCCTTGAAGGGATCCAACCTTGGTAGCAAACTACTCTAGAGAAATGCAGGAATAACAGAGAAGTAGACTGGTGAAAGTTTGAATGAAATCAGACAAAACATGAGAAAGTTATGAATTTTTGAAAGTTGTATTCACTATAAGAATGGGCTCTTCAAATTGGCTGAATCGGTAATGTCTATGTCATGAAGTGGCGGACAAGTTTCCCATTTCTTCCATTTGCACACAAAATTACTAAAAATTTAGATTTTTGAAAAATGCACTTTTCAGGGGGATCTTATCTCTTTAGAAGTCTTACAATAATATGCTTTCCATAATACTTTTCATGTAGTGCCCCAAGGGATAAGGAGCTTGGGAGAAAAAGAGAAATTAATGATATGTGTGTACACGACAAACCGGAGAATTGCCCGTGACTATGTCACAGTCCACTGTCTGATTGCTTTTTTGATATTTGCACAGATGTGGTGATTTCATATTTCAAACATTCATAAATTTCTTATTATTGGTCCGATTTCTTTAAAAATAGTGCCATTCTGTTTATCTTATTTTTCTGCTTTCATGCGAATGAACTTATCACAAGGGTTGTTGGTGTTGTGTATTTGTTTTTCTTTTTGTTTTGGTTCAGTTTTTTTCTTAATATTTTTTGTAATATGTTATTTTCAACAAAGTCTTTGAATTCGTCTTCATTACTGATATATTTTTCTTAGTGTGCCTTAAATCTGTATTTGGTACATAGAACTTAGCAATTTATTTGTCCATAATTTCAATATTTAATCCTATTATTGTCTCGGCCAACAGGGCCAATATGGAAAACAGTTTTGTAACTGACAACGCCACTGTGTTACAATAAAACTACAAATAAATAAATGAATTGATATGGTTTCATTTAGGTAAAATAGTAATTCACGAGAATAGCAATGGCTCATGGATGATATTTCATTTTCATATTTTGATCATCTTAAGACATACTTGTATGAATAGGTGATTTCAAGGCTATGCAATGTTTGTCGAAAATAATACTTGCACCGAAAATCTTGTCTGTGTTGCAATGCTTATATCTAAATAAAGACGATAGAGTAGATTTTCATTTGTTTAGGTTGGTCATATATGAATGTATCTAGACAGTAGTGAAACATTTTTTAAACTACCAGAAAATATGCATTATTACACCAGCCACTTTGGAGAAGGGGTTGGATCATACGATTATGATTGCTTATGTATTTTTATATCAATTTATCTATTCATTCATTTTCTATTTATATATTTATTTTCCCATTCATTGACCCATTCATTAATTCATTCATTCATTAATTGATTAATTTATATATCTATCTATATATTCATTTACATGCATTTATTTATTTTTGTTTTTCTTCAAAAATTAAACCAGCAGATATCGACGATTGTTTCCCCAATCCTTGTATGAATGGAGGAAGTTGTACTGATGGAGTTGACTCTTTCACTTGTTCCTGTGTTGCTGGCTATACTGGGAGTATGTGTCAAACAGGTAAGCTATAATCATACCATTTTCTCGCCGTCATTAAACAAAAATAAAATGGTTATACTTTCTTTCTTTTGGGGGTGGAGGCAAATGACATGGAAACTCTTAAATATATATCTACTTAATTGTGTTAACCTTGATCTCATATTTGTGCAATGAGTAAAGCAATGTTTGAAAACATTCTTGTAATCTAGGCTAGGGATAAGAGTCCGAACGTTCTGAAGTCTGAACTTTCTAATGTTTCAGATGTTTGTTTTTCTTTATTATCATTATCATTATTATCATTGTTAATATTATAATCATTATTATTAAAGTAACTCATCAGATTGTTTCACGTTTTGATTTTACCACTTGGCCATAGATGTTAATGAGTGTGCGATAGATACAAGCCTCTGTAATAATGGAAGTTGTGTCAACTTAGATGGATCATACACTTGTATCTGCAAAGCTGGATTCACATTAGGAAATGCAAATTCTTGCAATGGTATGTCTAAATACAAGTTTTTCTTTTTCCATAATGAATAATATGGGTTTCATGACCAACTTTGTAAAATTGGAAAGACACGAAGATAAAAAAAAACGAATCAATATCAAGTTCGTTCTGTTTCTTGCTGAATTGAACGAAGGCATGGTTCATTATCCAAATAGCTTTTTGTATTAATTTTTGTTGCATGTGATATCATATTTACATATTTCAAAAGTATGTAACAACTATTCAGATTTTAGAAAAAAAACGTGAGGAGCATTCAAATTCACACCAGACAGAATGTGGTAGAAATTTGGCCATTCAATCTGGTGAATAGGCATGCATTTTTGAAATTGATGTGCAATATTTTTCATGTAATGTTAACTGGTCAAACATATATACAATTAACAACTGAATTATTCATACCCCTTATAAATTTGATATTTTTATGTGTTTTTCCTGACTCAAAAATGAAATGTGGACTATTTGAATTAGGGTCTTTGTTTAATACTTTTAGATGTAAGCTTTAATATGTCACATCCTTAAGAAATGTAAATCGGGACAAAACAATTTTTCATGTACTTAAAAAATTACAAAACTTGGTAAGGATATGAATAATTTAGTTGTTAACTGTACATGTACATGTATGCACATGGCTTGATACAATCCCTTCTAAATCATCTGGCGAGGTTGGTATTGCATTTATTGTACACATTCCATGTGTAGTCTCCTTATGACAATCTTGTTTGATGTAAATAAAAAAAACGAATGTATAAATGATTTGTTGGCATGGAGGAAACACATTGAAGTATCTATAAATATCTTGGCTTCGTGCCATTGTTTTTGTTTTTCTCTTTCTGTATATCCAGCTCTCTCAAGCAGTCTGTCCATTAGTCGAGTGTCTGTGCAGATTACAGGACAAAGTCTGAATGGTAAAACCCTGACGTATACACCAGAATTAACCAATATTTCATCGGCCATATTCATGGAATATGAAGTTGCATTCTGTTTCATTGTAAGTATATCTTTCTTCACCAGTAAATGCTAGAAAATTGATGACAATTTTGTAGACGTAAATATGGACAAGTGGGTGCCTCTTTAGCTTGCAAATCCAACACACTACATACACACCATATATATCTCAATTAAGATGTTTGTTCGTATGTCAGGAAGTACAGTAGTCTACTGGAGCTTTGTAATAAAGTGTTGGTTCCTCCTGAAAAATGCTACATGTAGATCCATTCAAAACAAGAGAGAATGTTCTTGTCGTCCTTTTTTATGCCTCCGCCACTGACGATGGTGAGGAAGGTATTGTTTTATCGACCTAACCGCCCGTCCGTCCATCCCAATTTAATAAAACTTGGATGAAATATGTACAAGTATGAGTATGCAAGTTGAACTGATTACAGTTTTAGTGTAAGAAGTCAAAGGTCAAATGTCGCAGGATCATAAATTTGTTTTTAAATACTAAAAGATATCTTTCTACCGCAATCACTTTTTAAAAATATAAAAGCAATTCACACCATATTTGGATGAAGTATGCATGAGCATACAAGGATGAACTGATTAGATCTTGGGTGAAAGATGTCAAAGGTCAAAGGTCACAGGGTCATGAAAGTGTTAAACTTACCAGAAAATATCTCTTCACCGTGATAATTATCATTTCCATTAATGAGCATTACAATTTTAAACAAGAAGAATTGGATTGATGTTAAGGTCAGAGGAACATTGGTCAACTAACATATAGACAGAGGCATATTGGAGACGCAGTCACATTCAGCTTCTATATCCCATAGCAGAGTTTTTCTTATTTCTAAAAGAAATCAGTTTTCCCTCCTCAAATTAGCAACAATTAGTCTGATTTTCCACTCCTTCTGAGTTTGAAAAAATTGAAATGATTATCGAATGTACCAATTTGAAATGAAATTCCAAAATTTAAGTCAAAAAATGACAAATTTGTACACGAAAAAAGGTGATAAGTGATTAGTTGCAATTAATTCGCTCTAATTTGAGAATGGCACAGTGTTCTGCATTGGACTAATTTATTTTTGTGATTTTTACCTTTTTTGCTCATGTATAATGTGTACTTCCTAGCATTCTGGATCTAAAGATAAAACAAAAATGTCACTAAGATGAGACACTGTACTGCTATGGGTTATTAATCTTTTTCTGATCATTTTCTATTCCAGAACCTCACAGTATGCATCAATTCATGTTTACTACATATTCAACCTTTCTCTATTGATTTGAGACTGCTTGACTGGAACAGCGCTTTATCTTTTTAAAAAAGAATTGAAGGAAATCTATGTTTATGAACTTTACTATGTATCTAAGCATACTCTGATTCTCGTTTTCTCTACTTTCTCATTTTACAGTTCAGCCAATATGTAAGGGGACAGTTAGGTTCTCAACTTGTCGGTGCTAATTGCATAGTGCTGTCATTCAGCCTAGGTAGTGTAGTCGGTGACGTGCAAATGGAACTTGCCGCTACCAGCCAAAGTGTAGCGGATGGGCTTGCTATGAGTTTATCTGCCTTATCTACCGACATTGATCAAGCCTTATCAGCTAATGGTCAAACTCTGGTAGCGTCTATATCGGCAAATGGTAAGAGTAAAGAAAGCCTTTTTTAACCTTCCATTCTTCTCTTAAGACACCTTACAAGAGAATATTGTATTTCACATACAAAATATCATCTTTTTAGTTGTCGAAACAAATAATTTTTTTGTTTGTTACTCGGTATCTTGAAATGAATATATTTCAGTTGTCTGCAATGTATAAAAAGCCACTTTCACAATCGACATGTCAATGTCAGATACTTTTTGTATTAGAAAATAGTATAGCCTTGCAACTGTGAATAGTTTGTGATTTTAATTTGATGGTTCTAAATTATTTGCAATATCATATCTAAGTTTAATTGGTAATCAGCTCTCTATCACTAAGGGCTGGAGTTAGCATCTGATCATCGGATGCACCCAAGTGGTAAGATGTTGCTTTCATGATATCCTACAACAAACAACAGATAGCGTGTGTTTTTCAAACTTGTTTGTGACAAACCATTTTAGGATTCAAATTATGATATATTTGAGTGACTTGCATTTGAATCGATGGGTATGTCATCATACACTATCAAATCAAAGTACGTTTATGTATCAATACCAAGGCAAGAAAAGGCATGGGGTTGGGGCACATGGAGCTTTCCATTTCAAATTCATGTGATTCGACCCCTGTGCAGGCAACCGTGAAGAGATGCCCAACAGAAATGGTACCAAAAGAAGCAGGAGGAATCACTCTACTGCTTTATGTCATATTACAATATTTCATACTTACAGTTCTATAAATTAGGAAATTTCAAAAAGTGTACACATATAGCTGTCGAAGCACACGAAGTATTAAGTAAACTGTATTATTATTATCTTTATTATTATCTGTTCATATTAAAGTACTTATGGAGTTATTGTCCTTCTCCTGTCTATACCTTCTCAATAAAATATCGATAACATAATTTGGTCAGTAATCAGAAGTAATTTGAATCATTCATATATCTTTGAAATTAACAGTTCAGTGCGATCAATCGAATTGCCAGAACGGCGGGGCATGTACTTCTTCTGGACAGCCTTGTAATTGCCTAGCTGGTTTCACAGGAGACCTTTGCCAGAATGGTAAGTCGTGTAATGTCTATATCAATGGTGATCCTCAAAGAATGTTGGTTCAGACAATGGTTCGATGCTTTTAATTAAAATAACAAACTTTTACTCGATTGGATTTTGTTATTTTGTTGTTTTTAGTGTTTTTATGCTCACTCTAACTCACCCTCCCTAGACATATATATATGATTATATATACAGTATAACCAGAAATGGATGTGAGGGAACTCTCTCTTCTTTGCACATTCACCACTTCTTTTCATAATTGCATATTTGATTTTAAAAATTCCAGCTCCTCAAGGATTGTCGAATGGAGCCATCATTGGTATTGCTCTCGGAGTTTTGGGTTTCGTTCTCGTCCTTGTAACCTGTGTCTGCTGCGTTTTCATACAAGGTGTCAGACGAAATCAAGCAACAGAATTTATGCTCGCGTGAGTATTATAATAAATTTACAAATGAGCAAGCCCAAGCTATGATTTCCCATAATTTACTGACCACATCTATAATTTCAGTATATCTGACGACTGTAGCAAGATGATAGCTCTACTAGGGCTTGAATCAGACAAAACATAAAATTAAATGGTAGTTTTATGTTGACAATTCCATGGTGACAATGCCATAATAGAATTCAATAATACTTAGTAAAGTATGGGACCTATATGTATTTTGGACTTGCCTTACATGTATCTAGAGGTGCCTTGCCAAATGGTATAACTCTTATTGACATTTTGTATGCATGATAGTAAGAAATTCTCCATAGAAAAGGATTAATTCAATGTTCTTAACTTCCCCGAAAAATATTTGAGAAAAAAAAGTAATTTATTTTGAAAGAGCAAGAAAATTGTACCAAAAAGGTTCATATTTTCATGATGTTTGCAAACATGAGACTGTGTAAGTACATATGCATGTGTTTGCAACAAAAAAGGTTACTTTTTATGAATGAACTCGATAAACCAAAAATATAGTTTAGTACCTATTTTTAGACAAAAAGCATAATTTGTTTTTAATGTTCTTGAAAGTACATGTGATTTTTTACTTCACTAAGAATCATGCATTACACCTCTGAATTTGGAGAGACACCACATTCTTACCCAGTTTCTCTTTATCAGTCTGTCTATCTATGATGTACCTCTTTAAATATGTATCTATATACCTACCTATATATATATCTCACTCCCTATCTACCTACCAACCTACATGCTATTTGTCCATCTATCTCTATACTTTTAATAATATTAACGATATTGTTTACCCAGGGAAGCCGTATTACCTTAAATACTGTTCTTCCCGAGGGCCTGCAATTATTATTTTCCCATTTACCTGCCTATCTATCTACCTATCTATCTATCTACTTATCTATATGTCTATATACCTATATTTCTACCTAAATATCTACCTATCTATCTGCCTATCTACCTTTCAATCTGCCTATCTATCTAGCTATCTACCTGTATATCTACCTACCTATATCTCTACCTATATATCTACCTACCTGTCTACATGTAGACAGTGTGAGTCAAAAAAAAGTTTACACCTAGAAAATTGCTAATTATTTTATAAATCACCTATGAACAGTAAATTATTATACATCCTATGAAAGAGTGTTTTTTCCCGAATCATTTAGTATCATTTTTGTGCGGTATGTGTTCACGCTTGGATGAACAGGAGGCATTGTTTGCGAGAGTGCAAAAATCGACTTGCGCCAAAGTTGCTTATGTGATGTTTGAATAAAACAATTGGGAATTGGGTATTAATTCGGTCATTGCAGATCCAAATAACATCCCTAACAAAATTAATCATGCCACACATATCAAATATCGAATATCAAATATCAACGAACATTTTTGCGCGCGTGTGTGTGACTTTTTTTCTGCAAAAAGCATATGCAATGCATCTCATTTGATACATTCAATTCATTCTCTCTCTTTAATCCCAACATATCACATAATGTAGGCATCACTTTGGCGCAAGTCGATTTTTGCACTCTCGCAAACAATGCCTCCTGTTCATCCAAGCGTGAACACATATCACACAAAAATGATACCAAATGATTTGGGGTAATACGCTCTTTCATAAGATGTATAATAATTTACTGTTCATCGATGATTTTTTTAATAATTAGCAGTTTTCTAGGTGTAAACTTTTTTTGACTCACACGGTATATCTATATACATGTACCTATTTATCTACCTACCTATCTACCTACCTACCTACCTATCTATATATCTTATCTATCTATCTTATCTATCTATCAATCTGTCTACCTATATGTACATACTTCTATCTACCTATCTACATTTATCTATCTATGAACATATCTACCTATCTATCTACCTGTCAAACTGTCTACCTCTATGTAACTACAGATCCCTCTCGATCTCTCTTCGAGATGCAGTGTACCACTTGATTGGCCCATCGAAGTTCTCAGTGATGGTCTGCTGTCTCAGCACATTTTGTAAATTTGGTGATGCTATTATTCACAATCTTAGACTTATAAAAAAATATATAACAATGTGTTTTTTTTTTATTCAGTGAAGAACGGTATGACGATCCAAGTAGACGAAATAGAGACTTCTACAGAAACAAATCTGTGAATGGTTCTCATGAGCATGATTCCCTTAAAGGACGCCGGTATGTTGTTGGTCAAGCATTGGATCGACTGAGAGGAACTGATGCGCCGGTATGAACAGTTTCCTTGTCCATGTGTTTAACGCTTTATATACCACACAAATAATCTCCCTGTTCAATATGGTATTTATCACGGAATAGATATACCATAGGCTTTCAATAATTTACATAAAAGATGACACAATATGTAGTATTCAAACACCTGCACTTCATTTTCCATCGCTCTTAGTACAACATGTTGTGTACAATAGTTATAGGAAATTCGTAACCATTCCTTACGACACAATACTTGCCTACTTTAAACGATTTCATGCATGAAATTCCTTGAGAAATGAAAATGTGCTTCATTTTAGTCCGTTACATTTATGTTCCTCATTTGCTTACTACTGTTTCATATAATAATAGGGAGAAGAGATCCTATATCAAATATGCAATATTTTCATTAAATGTTTAGAATGCATGATTGATGCTCTAAAGTGTGTTATAAATTAACCATTATTTCCTTTTTTTAAGTGGAGCAATGTGTGCTTGAAAAATTTGATTTTTTGTGCAACGATTACAATGAATTTGACCCCGGCACAGCAAAGGTTATCAACATAACCACAAATATTGAAGAAAAAAAAACCTTCAGCATTGAAAATCATCAATGCTAGGAGCTATACCACTGCTTGAAATAACCACAAAAATGTAAAAAGAAATCTAAATATCAGTCAGGACTTCTCAGTAGCTGAACAATGAATCATCACATTAAATAGACCAGTTAACTAACTCTTTCAAATTACGCATGTTTCTTCTTCCCCTTTACCAGCCATTTCATTCACCTGCTATGTGAATAGCTAATAATGGCACCTCTATGAATGGGATCCACTTTGTTTACATTAGTTCTTTCTATGTTGGACAATCCCTTGGCAAGTTGTTGACTAGTCAAGAGAAACATTTGTTCAAAAATTTGCATACAATTAGTAAACAGGTATATTGAATGTTTTTCTTTTGTTGTGTGTTTTACTATTCATGATGCATATAGGTACTTGATTATCTGTTTTTAAATCAGTATTCTTTTGTGTTAATGATTTATAGATTATGTTTGAAAGAAACAAAAGATATCAAGTCATTTTTTAATGTTCGTCTTGCCAACAGTTTCATGAAGATCGCAATTTCAGGACTCCCTATGTGGTAGATGGGAGAAAAATGGTATGTAGAAGATTCTTTGCATTTGACAATTCTCTGCATTCGCAGTGTCATTGATCAGGAGAGTTTGCCCAACCATATTTGAGTTTGGCACACATTTGCGAACACTGCTTTCTTGGGCAAATACAAAACAAAAATACATAAAAGGTTGTGACCAACTGAAATCAAGCTGGTCAAACTATTGTGTATAGATGGCTCTAGGTACTTGTAATAGGGTATGCCACTTATCAAATGTCGCATACCAATTTCCACTTCTGGGCTCTGCATAAAATCTAAGCTACCTCGGCAGCGTTGTTACGTGGCCTTTTCACCCAATGTATGTGGACCTTTGATGCATACAGAGTATTCGAATGAAGAACTTCCAAACATGTCAACTCCTTTCTTCCAAGAACTATACGTGATTGTTATAAGTTACCCCTTTAGATTAGCGGGAAAGTTACTCTGGAAAGTTTTAAAGCTGCCCTCTAAAAATTCTTAATATGTATTAATTAATGATAAAAATATTAATGATAATAATCTGGGTTTGTAATATTGCTTGATACATTGGCAATGTCTCTAAGCACTTTATTGTTATATTATTACCCCAGTCATCGGATTCAGGCTTTCCCGCACACAATGTATGCAAATGCATGCACATTCCCCACTCCTACGGTGCTAGCAATCCAGCCAAGTGCCATTTCACAGATACTCACAATGCTAGGCAAACTACAGTGACTTTCGCATTATGCCTGTTACCCATTTAATACTTCGGTAGAGATTAGTAAATGTAGATTAATTTGTTCTTCAATTTTTTTTTGTCATTACAGAACAACAGTGTGGAGCGAAATTCATTCCATTATTGATCACCGTGAAACTTACCTACGGACAAAGAACGAATATGACAACGGAACTCGGAATAAAGAAAAAAATGGTGAATTAGTTATATATTTCTAATGGATAGATGGGTTTTCTTCTGGATAGGCTAAATATCAAAGTTAAACAATCATACTATTAGATTAATTAAGGGCTTACTTGCATTTGACCGATTGACTGCTTGAATTGATGTAATCATGCTAAGTCTCTGTTACAAACAATCATATGTCTATTACATTAACTAAGGACTTATTTGCATTTGACAGATTGACTGATTGAATTCATGTAATCATGCTAATTCTCTGTTACAATCATACTATTAGATTATTTAAGGGCATATTTGCATTTGACCAATTGACTGATTGAATTGATGTTATCATGCTAAGTATATGTTACAAACAATCATATGTTTATTACATTATTTAAGGGCTTACTTGCATTTGACCGATTGACTGATTGAACTGATGTAATCATGCTAAGCCTCTGTTACAAACAATCATATGTCTATTAGATTAAGGGCTTACTTGCATTTCACTGAATGACTAATTGAATTGATGTAATCATGCTAAACTCACATCAGTCTAAAAAGACTGCTTTTCAGCAAGTCTCGTTTACAAACAATAAACTAATGATATAGAAATAAAATTGAATATAAGTATATTAATACATTGAATATAATTTACTGTATCTGTGAGTGTATAAGGGGCTGCATTGTTAATCTAGAAAGGGTCTGATATCATTTCTTTATTGATCAAGTAATTTATATTCATCTTCCAAAAAATCATGAATGTGGTAACATATGCTTTTAGTCCACAGAAGTGGATGTAAGTTTGCTTACTACATGTTATGGTTGGTAGAAGCGTAAAATACATGTTATAATTACCCCCAACCAATAAAAGTCTTCTGTATCACTTCTACGTTTAGTTTGTAATATAGTTCTCATAGGTCTGTTGGTCTGTCTTCTTTTTTAATTGTTTTCGGCAATTAAAACACTATCATCCATAGCAAAATTCCTTACCTTCTACTTTTAGTAGGTAATATAGGCCCTTCGGGTCTCTTGGAGTGTCTTGTTTTATGTATTGTTGTGGGCAATTAAAGCATCCTAGCCGTAAGCCTAAGGAAATATCTTAGATTGTACTTTATTTTGTAATATACAGGTCACTTGGTGTATCCTTCTTTTCTTTTTTGCTATCAGCATAGTCAGTACTTATTCAAGACATCTTATATAAACTAATGATTGTAAATGTATAGACATCAAGTAAATTACAATGACAATTCTTGTTAAGATGTAAATAGAGCAAGTTTTAAAAAAAGATACAGATGTGATAACTTTATAGCACACTGGTGAATACTCGAGACTTTTAGCTTTTACTAAGTATTACTTATCTAGTACTATTGTATATCTTTAAAATCTGCCTTTAAAACTAGTTCACAAAAACACACGATCGTACATATTTTTCCATTTTACATACTGAAAGAAATGAATGAGTAACTATATAATGTATGACGAATCCTTCGTCAACATCGACATTTAATTATCAATTAGAGCAGAGTTAATTTTTTAATATATTTTTTTTATTATTCAATTTCATTTTTTTAATAACTTTTATGGTAAAATGTTAAAAGTGAACTGGCGTGCAGCTGACTTTGAAAGGTCGATTGAGCCTTGTAGATACAAACTCAATCCAATATTATATGCCTGTTTTGCCTCATGAAACAACATTGAGTTCAGCCACATGATATATCATGAAAAGGTGTGTTAGGTTCCGGTAGAGCTGAATGAGATATAATTTGCGACCTTTAATTCTTACCTTTTTAAATTCTGTTGGAAGAATATCATGTCTTAAAGTTGTCCCTCTCTAGAACTTTAAGACCAAAACTTTGATGACACAGGTGTGTGTAGTCCCATTTTTTTCAGCATGATTGAGTATCTTTTTTCCATTGTGATTATTCCAGAACCTGACTGTATATGTCAGTTCTTATTTCTTATTCAGCATTTGCAAATTATTACCAAACAATCTCTTTCACAATGTAATTACGTGTCTAGTACCTAAGGTCATAAGATAATGTTGGGGGTTAATACGTTTCAGTTATTCGAAGGTCATTCTTTATGTAATCTGTTAGTTCAATTAATGTATGCAAGGATGCAATACATAGTTAAGGAGAAATTTGTATGATCTACTTTTATTTTAACAATAATATTAATATTCGATTCTTGTATATCACATATCACATTATATATAACGTCCCTATGCGCTTCCAAAGAGCTTTGGAAATTATTACCCTAGCTTTAGCTCCGGCAGCCGTTATCAGCGCACAGTGCATTTCAAGGAATAATCCTACCAGGTACCCATTTACCTCACCCGGGTCGAGTGTGGCAAATGTAGATTAATGTCTTGCCAAAGGACATTAGTGCCGCGGCGGGACTCGAACAGCGGACCTTGTGATCCACGGTCCGGTAACATATTCACTCGACCACGACACCTCTACATTTCATAAGCATGCTATGGATGAATAATATTCAAGTCTATTTCATACACGTTGGTGACTTTCTTCTGGATTGTTTTGTTATTTTGTTTGTTGTCTTATAGATTCTTTATCTGTATATTACCTTGATTTTTTAATCACTCTCAATCGTTTCAATACAAGGTATATTGTATTGTAATTTTTTTGTATTGAATTTGCACCTTTAATAAATGTACTTCAAACCAATCATGTGTATATGTCCTAATATCTACGGACATGCAGGGGATTACAATATGCTCCATACTATTAGGTAGGTGTCGTGGTCTAGTAGATACGTCACCGCATTGTGGATCACATAGCTCGCGGTTGAGTCCCGCCGCGGCACCAATGACTTAATGTCCTTTGGCAAGACATTAATCTACATTTGCCACTCTCCACCCAGGTGAAGTAAATGGGTACCCGGTAGGAAGAAGTTCTCTGAATGCTTTAGCGCCTTATTAAGGTGGCTCAGCTACAGCCGGGGTAATAATATGATACTTTGTATTAAGCGCAGTAGAGTATATTCATATAGTAGCTGCGCTATATAAATAGACCTATTCATAAGTACACAGAATATCGTGCAGGGTAATAATATGATACATTGTATTAAGCGCAGTAGCGTGTATTCATATAGTACCTGCGCTATATAAATGGACTTATTCATAAGTACACAGAATGTCTTGCATGGTAATAATATGATACATTGTATTAAGCGCAGTAAAGTATATTCATAAAGTAGCTGCGCTATATAAACGGACTTATTCATAGGTACACAGAATGTCTTGCTGACAAAAAATAAGGAAATGTATTTTGGTCACAAATGGCAGCTACTGCAGCAGAATTTTTTGATTGTCATTAGATAAAGTCGTTTATCTATTAAAACATATGCATAATTGTTTTCACGTATTCAATGTATGAGAATTATATTTTATCTCTTTCCTGTTCTTTTATCACGATTATTCATGTTATTTTCCTGTTGATGAACTCCTTAACCACCACTTGTAAAGACAAGTCATCTATCCGCAACTGTATTTTTTCATCTTCCAAAACAGATTGATTAAATATTTTGTCACATCATTTGGGTAGAGTCTTGAAAAGTGGCTTGAGGCTATTTAATGAATGTGTCGTAGATAATTATTATTTGTTTCTTTTTAGATAACTGACTATCCGAATCGCTCATTTCATGTATAAAAAGGGAAAGGTTTTTCAAACGGACAATACTTATCGTTGCCGGTTTCCTTTGTAGTGTGCTTTATGTTTACACAGATATTCCAAACCTCAATAAACTGAAGTAGCTGGCTTTAATCCTTGGCTATATATGTGTTCATTGCATTTTTGTCAGATTGTTTCAATCATTTATCTTGGCTTATGTGATCACATTGAGTCTTCATTTCATTCAACCCAATGGGTGTATTGAAGAAGAAAAAAAGTACAAATGTTTACATAATTATTAATAATACTCCATTTATCACATTAATGTGTTTCTTTTCTAGTTAGCATTTATTTATTTCATTCCTTTAATTTAAAAAGAATCAATTAAGTGATATTCAGATACCAAACCACAGCATTGTACTACCAGATTTTTTGGGGGGAGTGTCATAAGGCTAGTCTTATCGGTGGAATAAGATTTTATGATAAGCCAGGAGCTTCTCCAATTCAAGTTCAAGTTCAAATATACTTTATTCAATACTTTGATTTAAGGAATTTTAAAGAGTTACCAAAAACGCTTTCAAACATATTTATACACGGCTGGTAAGCAATTCCATTTGTGTTTTGGTTTTGCTGGTCAAGGTGACGCAACAATAAGCTTGTTTACATTGTTGTCAAGGATTTGGCGCCTTTAGACAAGGCGCGCTTTTGTGGCGCGTTTCCGAATGCGCTCCCTTTTGCACACGAAACGCATAACACGCAATTTTGAGAGCGCTTACGTACGCGCACGTAGAAATTGTGTCATTCTCTCGTGGCTTTTGGTAGAGGCAAGACCTGTTGATTTGGACAATCAAAAATATCAGTGGATTCTGGAATTAACTGACGTTGACTTTGTTTTGCATCGGCAGTGGAAATTCCGTTATTTTCCTTGAATACCGTGTCTGAATTTTGGTATTATATTCGCTTAGTATATTGTCAAATTTGTTACTAACTCCTCGTCACGGCATCGGCACTGCAGTGGAGAGGAGATTACATTTTGGAGCTGCAGTGATTTCGTTTGTAGTATTGTACGGTAGACTAGGACCAAGAGCTGGTTAGTGCTGTAAATTGGAATCAGCGACCGGCATTCCGAAAGTAAAAAGAGGAAGACGGGTACCCTGTCAAGGCGAAGGAGTCGGTACGAAATGAGCGACCCCGTAGGCGAGGGAGGCCTAGAGTAGGCCTAGACCTACAATGTAGATTCTATATCGGCTAGTTCTGCAGGCCCAGAAACATCACAACCTCAGGCTCAGGCAGCGGGCTCGGATCTTGCGGACCAACAAATATGACTAAGGCCAAGTCCAAGCCTTTAGGACCGGAATCTCAACATGTATCCGGTGAGTCGTGAAACGGCATTGATGAAGCTAGTTCTGTAGTTAACGTCGCTTCTAAGTTATCATGTGGAGCTTATATAGGGGCTCCCTGGCCTATGCAGTCAGTGCGCTGCTGCACCGCATGGGCTGTAGCCTAGCTAGGCCTACTGTACATAGGCTTTATCGTAGGCCTAGTAATAAATAAAGCCCAGTGCAGTGGTCAATATGCATACAAATTACAATTAAATGAACACACGAGCTTGAAAACAAAGACATGTTTCCACCTATACAAAATGGTATCTTGTTATCAGTTTGCTTGAATGATATGTCAAATTTGAAGAGGAAAAAGTGCTCTTTCGATCATTTAAGGCCTAGAAGGGTTTAGGCCTAGACCCTATCTGAATTAAAGATAAACTGGACTCAATTAATCATTACCTATGAATACTCAAAGACAATAAGGAGAAATTGTTACGATGGTTCTAATGCTACTTTGCTAGACCTAGATCTACTCTTGATCTCAGTTTAAAGCCTGGACGGCTGGAGAGCAACTAATTGTTAATGTTGTGGAAAGTGAGGGAATTTCTTATTAAATCTCACGTTAGGCACCTGTGTATGTTAATTAATGCAACTTTCTCAGTTGCTTTGAATAGTATTTTACATGAAAATCACTTGGTCGGAATTGAATTGTAGGCCTACGTGTAGTCCTATGGTGATTATGATTACATGTCCCTAGTGCAAGATACTCCGAAAAGTTTATCTTAATTTTTGCAGCCACGGCCGTATGGATCGTAGGGGACTCAAAAGTGTATTGGACGGCTCTGGGTGTCCAGCAGACGGGCACGGAGATCTCAGCTGTGGGGCGGTGATTATACCTGGCACAGCAGAAGAGGCCTCCATCTAGACGAGACAATATGGCTTTCATTTCGCCCCTTTTCCTTGGGTTGGACACCGCCACATATTTCACGTGGGGACGAATATGGCGCGCTGTTTGACCAATAATTCAGATAAACACTGTTTATCGACGATAAACACTGTTTATCGTCGAAAAACAGTGTTTATCGACCGATAAACACTGTTTATCAAGCGATAAACACTGTTTATCGAGAGAAACTATGTTTATCGACTGAAAAACACAGTTTCTCTCGATAAACAGTGTTTATCGGCGATAAACATTGTTTATCAAGCGATAAACACTGTTTATCGAGAGAAACTATGTTTTTCGACTGATAAACACAGTTTCTTTCGATAAACAGTGTTTATCGGCGATAAACAGTGTTTTTCGGCGATAAACACTGTTTATCGAGAGAAACTGTGTTTTCAGTTGATAAACATAGTTTCTCTCGATAAACAGTGTTTATCGCTTGATAAACAGTGTTTATCGGTCGATAAACAGTGTTTTTCGACGATAAACAGTGTTTATCGGCGATAAACAGTGTTTATCTGAATTATTGGTCAAACGGCGCGCCATAAGTGCGCGCCATTTGCCCAATAAATCAGATAAACAGTGTTTATCGCCGAAAAACACTGTTTATCGCCGATAAACACTGTTTATCGAGAGAAACTATGTTTATCGACTGAAAACACTGTTTCTCTCGATAAACAGTGTTTATCGGCGATAAACATTGTTTATCAAGCGATAAACACTGTTTATCGAGAGAAACTATGTTTTCGACTGATAAACACAGTTTCTCTCGATAAACAGTGTTTATCGGCGATAAACAGTGTTTTCGGCGATAAACACTGTTTATCGAGAGAAACTGTGTTTTTCAGTCGATAAACATAGTTTCTCTCGATAAACAGTGTTTATCGCTTGATAAACAGTGTTTATCGGTCGATAAACACTGTTTTTCGACGATAAACAGTGTTTATCGGCGATAAACAGTGTTTATCTGAATTATTGGTCAAACGGCGCGCCATAGACGAACAGTATCGAGGCAAAGAGTATGAGGGATTTTTTCAAGAGAGCTGAAATGTATCTTGAATTCGTGAGCGGCCACGTGGGTGCAACATCACATGGCCAGATATCTTACATCGGCTGTGCTGTAAGGAGTTTACAGGTCAAAAGCAGGGCCTCGTCGACCGCAAGCGGCGGTCACTAAACAGGCATATGCAAGGTCCCTAGCTAGGAGGTTGAATAAGAGCACCCGGAGATACCTCTTGCGAGCTTTTTCGTCCGTACATGTACATGCATCTTTCAGAAAATATGGCCGTAGACTTACGACGCAACGATTGTGTGTATATTATGAGTGCTGTAGCTTTAAGCCAGTTGGATGCTTTAGAAGTTTAGTAAGGAGCTACATTGTGTTTAGTGTAATTCTTTTTTAAATGATCGTTTAATGGAATACTTTTAATGTATTGTTTCTGGCAAAGGAATACTACTATTCATACATGGGTTGTTCAGGGTGACATGGTAAAACTGTGTTTGAAACAGTTCATACCCCCTTTCATATTTGATTTTGGCTGGTTGGATGGAGCCTCAGGGTAATGACATACAGATACTCTGGTATTTTATATATTGATAGGAGGGATTACATTATCTGTGGAGCAGGTATAAGCCCTAGTATTGGTAGCTTTGTCACTTAGGAATGGTTGGAATGTTCCTTTATTTGAAATTGAAAATTGTTGAGATTTAAAGTTCAGCATGAGATTCGTTAAAGTTTGGGTAACTTTAGTACTTAGGTTGTTTTATGAGTGCTGTAGCTGTAAGCCAGTTTGATGCTTGGGAAGTTTAGTAAGGAACTACATTGTGTGTGTTGTTTAGGGTAATTATTTTTGAAATGATCTTTTAATGGAATACTCTTAGTGTATTCAGGTTAAATTGTTTCTGGCAAAAGGAATACTACTTTTCATAGTATACATAGGCTGTTCAGGGTGCCAGGGTAAAACTGTTTGGAACAGTTCATACCCCCTTTTCATATTTGATTTTGGCTGCTTGGATGGAGCCTCAGGGTAATGGCATACAGAGACTCCGGTATTTTATATATTGATCGGAGGGATTACATTATGTGTGAAGCAGGTATAAGCTCTAGCATTGATAGCTTTGTCACTTATGAATGGTTGGAATATTCCTTTATTTGAACTTGAAAATTGTTGAAATTTGAAGTTGGACATGAGATGTCTGAATTTTGGTTAGTAATACAGCACGGCATGATATCGCGGTTCGATACGCATGATGTATAATTGTGGGATTTAGAGGCTGCTTTTGAAAAAGTAGGGAGCCCATGAACATGAAATTTTGTTTAATCTTGGGCCAGCAATTATTCGCAGTAATTGCGTGCGTAATCACATGGTGCACCCGCAAGCCTACTGTATACGTGCGTGTGTTGTGTAATGGATATTGTAATGTTTTATACTGAGACTTCTGGTATGTAACTGGGATTTGGCTGGAATTACTGTTGGATTTAGCCGGAATGAAGTATTTAATGTTTATTCCAAGAATATGGGACCGGAATTGCATGGAATAAATACTGGGGCGACTATTTAGGAACAGTAGGATTGATCTCTTTACCTTTGTGTTTCGGTTAACCTCACGGAGAGGCCGGAAGGGGCACATTGGTGGCGGAGAGGATTAGCCAAAAGTTCTAAGATTTCTTTGTATAATGCAATGGCGATTTTTTTTTGTATCTTAGGAGGTTGCTAAGATTTGAAAAGAATGTCTGTGGGGCAAGGTTAAGACGAAATGACAATTGTTTCATAATTCTTATTCAGAATATGTGCGAATCATATTTCTTTGAAGAATGTCCATGGGGCAAGGTCATGACGAAATGACAAGTGTTTCATAATTCTTATTCAGAATATGTGTGAATCATATTTCTTTGAAGTACAAAGTTTGTAAATGAGTAAACGTTTTGTTTATGGTTCTCCACTTTATGTGGAGCTATTGATTAGTTATTGATAGAAATATAAATTTATGGTGGTTATTGGTGGCAGTTATAAAGTAAGGTTTATAACATGGAGTAATGCGAGTTACGGGAGTATGTCTGAATTTTGGATAGGTAATGCAGCATGGCATGATATCGCGGTTCGAAATGCATGACGTATAATGGCTGGTTTTTAATACCGGATCCCGGTTGGGAACACTATTGCTGGAATCGTTGACGGAGAGTTGGGAATGGGTGGTGTACCCGGGTTACATAAAATTTTCCCCGTGTAATCGGGCGGCATTCCTGATGGCTACAAGCTTGGATATCAGGTCATATATGGGGTGCAAATTTCCTCATTTTCCAGCATTGATTCAGGCACTATTTGCTAAGATTTGAAAATAATGTCCGTGGGGCAAGGTCATAACGAAATGACAAGTGTGTCATAATTCTTATTCAGAATATGTGTGAATCATATTTCTTTAATATATATAATATATATATAATATGGATATCAGGTTATATATGGGGTGCAAATTTCCTCATTTTCCAGCACTGATTCAGGCACTATTTGCTAAGATTTGAAAAGAATGTCCGTGGGGCAAGGTCATAACGAAATGACAAGTGTCATAATTCTTATTCAGAATATGTGTGAATCATATTTCTTTAAAGTACAAAGTTCGTAAATAATTATGTAAATTTTTGTTTCTGGTTCCCCACTGTTTGTGGAACTATTGATTAGTTATTGATAGAAATATAAATTTATGGTGGTTATTGGTGGCGGTTATAAAGGAAGGTTTATAACATCATGGAGTAATGCGAGTTAAGGGAGTATGTCTGAATTTTGGATAGGTAATACAGCATGGCATGATATGCGGTTCGATATGCATGACGTATAATTGTTGGTTTTTAATACTGGAGCCCGGTTGGGAACACTTTTGCTGAAATCACTGACGAGAGTTGGGAAAAGGTGGTGCACCCGGGTTGCATAAAATTTTCCCCGTGTGATCGGGCGGCATTCCTGATGGCTAAACGCTTGGATATCAGGTTAGGTATGGGGTGCAAATTTCCTCATTTTCCAGCATTGATTGCAGCACTAATTGCTAAGATTTGAAAAGAATGTCCGTTGGGCAAGGTCAATACGAAATGACAAGTGTGTCATAATTTTTATTCAGAATATGTGTGAATCAAAGTTCTTTGAAGTACAAAATTTGTAGATATGTAAACATTTTGGTTTCTTGTTCCCCATTTTTAGGGGAGCTATTGATTAGTTATCAATAGAAATATGTATTTATGGGTGGTTATTGGCGGTTATAAAGTAAGGTTTATAACATTATGGAGTAATGCAAGTTTAGGGAGTATGTCTGAATTTTAGTTAGGTCATACAGCATGGCATGATATCGCGGTTCGATACGCATGATGTATATTTGTTGGTTTTAGAGGCTGCTTTTGAAAAAGCAGGAGCCCATGAACGTGAAATTTTGTTTCATTTTTGGTCAGCAATTATTCACAGTAATTGTATGCGTGTGTTGCGTAATGGATATTGCACTGTTTTATACTGAGGTTTCTGGTATGTACCTGGGAATTGGCTGGAATTACTGTGGAATTAGCTGGAATGAAGTATTTAATGTTTATTCCAAGAAGCCTCAATATGGGACCGGAATTGCTTGGAATAAATACAGGTCCGACTATTTAAGAACAGTAGGATTGATCTCTGTACCTTCATTTTTATGTTAACCTCGCGGAGACGGAGGCCGAAAAGGGGCACATTGGTAGCGGAGGAGATTAGCCAAAAGTTCTAAGAGTTCTTTGTATATGGCAATGGCGATTTGTTTTTGTATTTGGAGGTTGCTAAGATTTGAAATGAATGTCCGTGGGGCAAGGTCATGACGAAATGACAAGAGTGTCATCATTTTTATTCAGTATATGTGTGAATCATATTCCCTTGAACTGTACAAAGTTTGTAAATATGTAAATTTTTGTTTCTGGTTCTCCACTTTTGTGGAGCTATTGATTAGTTATTGATAGAAATATTATTTCTGGGTGGTTATTGATGGCCGTTATAAAGTAAGGTTTATAACATTATGGAGTAATCGAAGTTTAGGGAGTATGTCAGAATTTTGGTTAGGTAATAGAGCATGGCATGAGAAAATGAGAAAGAAAAAAAAAAGAAGAAGAAGAAGCAAGGGTTGCCTGCGGTACCGGGTATATGGTTTCTGGAGTGGTTATACATTCGTGCTTGGTAATTAGTTGGCTTCAATTTTGGTGAGAATTTTCACCTCAAGCTGATTTATATGCTCTCCAGCGAAACCGTGTTCTTTGGCGGCGAGCTATTTAATTTGCTCGTTGGCGGAATTTATCAATTTGGGCCTTCATCACACTTACATATAATAGCAAGAAATTATATACCATTCGTAAGACAAGTAATTCCCGGAGCCTCGCTCGATTTTACATGCGGGGAGGTATACCTGGAGGGAAGTGATGGAGCCCGGTTGGGAACACTTTTGCTGGAATCGTTGATGAGAGCTGGGAATAGGTCGTGCACCCGGGTTACTTAAAATTTCCCCGTTTGATCGGGCGGTATTCCTGATGGCTAAACGCTTGGATATCAGGTTATGTATGGGGTGCAAATTTCCTCATTTTCCAGCATTGATTCCAGCACTAGTTCTGTAATCGGGTTGGATACTCAAATTTGTGTGTAATGCACTTTTGCTGGAATCGTTGATGAGAGCTGGGAATGGGTGGTGCATCCGGGTTACATACAAATCTTCCCCGTCTGATCGGGCATTCCTGACGGCTAGCAAGGGGTGCTCGTGGCAATGCAGAGGGGACATTCGTTTACGAGAAGGGTTTCTAGCCGTGGTTTAACCCTTCTCTGGCTACACGATTGGATTTCACATATTTGATTTTAAGGTTTATGTATGGGGTGCAGATTACAGCTTAGATTCCAGCACTAGTTCTGTAATTGGGTTGGATACTCAAATATGTGTGTAATGCAATTATAATAATTGGCGTGAATTCATGTACCGCCATGTTAAAATGATACATGTACAAATGACAGAATCCAATGTTAAATAAAAGCCACGCAAAATGCATAATTCGAACGGTTTGTCGTTTCCTCATTTATCAGCCGTGTATAAATATACCAATGTTAACAAACATATAAAAGTTACATAAAAGGTCAATATATAAATGGGAATAACATAAGCGGAGAAGACGAGAAGGACAAGGGGTGGGGTCTTAACATGTACATTAATGAAAGTATTTGGAGACAAGACAGGAGGCTGTGACTTATGTAAAAGTCTGTCTGCAGTGAGTGTATCACTTTATACAACACCTACGTAAATCCTTGTCATTTGATTGGAGGATTGTTGGTCACATGATATTCAATAAATGATACTATTGCACGACCGTGCATTTTTGGTTATATTCGCCGTGCATTTGTGGTTATATGCAGACTGCGACGCGTACGTACCTCTCTGCCCTGCACGTATCCCATTGTTATTAGCTGCGCGCATCTGACGCGGAGGCAATCTGAATGTAATCGAGAAGGCCTGACTCCAACTTTAATTTATCTTTAATATAAGGAGCAAAGCATAATTTGTTGAAAGATGTATAAAACAAATAATGATTTTTTTTTTCATTCGTTCAATAGTGCAAATATTTTCATTCGTTGAAAGATAACGCTAATTCTATTCAACTCGGCTGACGCCTCGTTGAATAGAACGTTAATCTTTCAACTCATGAAAATATTCGCACTATTGGACTCATAAGCATTCATTATTTGTATAATATTATTTGAATTATTTATTATTTTTTTTGATAGGAAGGGGGAAAGAGGCAATAATTTAAGTCGGGTCGATTTCACCTCATCTAGCCCATGCACTAAACTTTGTTAGTAGGAAGTAGTATCACTGAACATTGCAGAACGAAAGAAACTGACATAAATAAATAGTTAGGCCAATCAAATTTTGACACTAGAAAGAGGTAATTCTGGTTGTACATTACAACAGATTAACAACTTTCAAAATTAACCATCGGGAAGGGGGTGTAAAATTCCTTTTAAAAAAACATCAAAGAGCCCTTAAACCCTAACATACCCTGAATGGAAAAAGGGGATTTTTTAAATTCCAACCCTGATTGTTTCTGGCTTTTCTTTTTTTATACAAGTTCAATAATGCCAAATCTTACACACAAATGTCTGCTACCTGTACACACTAGTCAGCATGTGCCTACTAGATCACACACACTTTCCCCTATTATCTGTATGTACAATACACCAAGTGGATCTGCATGTAGAGTCTACATTTACTGCTGGTGTGGAGTTGTGTAACCATGGCAAAAATTGATCAAACTTTCACAAATGAATGATAGTATTCCTGAATATCCCACTTAATGGATATTGGGGTTACAGGGAACTTCAAGTGTCCTCATCTTTCCTATTGAAGTTCTATATAAAAATGAAAATGAAAAGGCAACATACCAAGGAAGGTATTGGTCACAAAAAATTGACATCATAAATTGCTCATTAGTATAAATTATCAAATTGGCCAGTTTTTTTTTTATAACTCAGGCTCTATTGAATGCCTATCACTCTAAAAAGCTATATTCGGGCAACAGATATTCTCTATATTTTTAGGAGGTGAATGAATCAGAATTTTCATATTTTACTTTGTTTCTATTTCATGACACAATTTCTTTTGTTGTGTTTTTCATTGTTTTACAGCTAATTATTTATTCATGACAGTATTACAAGAAAATTTAAACTGTAAATAAAGTAAAATGTGAAAATTTCAGATTCACTCACCTCCTTTGTTTTTAAGGAAAATTTGCAGTTTTAGTTTTCTTGTAATAATATAATAATTTAAGAAGAATAAGAAAAATAACACAAGAAGAAGAAGACAAGAAAAAGAAGGAGTAATTATTTCAAGTTTATGGGCAACACGGTATGTTCTTATTATATACATTAAGAAATAAATACAATGCAAGGTTACGTATATGTCATTCAATCGCTATGATTTTTGTTTAGATATAGGATGAAAAGGAGAAGATAATCTCGTTAAGAGAGGTCAATGGTTAAAAAGGTGGATTACTAGAAATGCTTCCGATCATCCTCGCTCCAACGATAAGGCGGTTTTCCGTTCCAATAAATTTTGCTTTTCAAAGGATACCATGGATTACCAAACTTGCACGTGTTCAATGCTTGATAAATATGTATTTTTTTAAAAATCGTTCATTATGTAAATCTATAGAATGGTATAGTCAAAGGAAGAAGTCAAAACACTGATTGTTGTAATGTAAAAGGCTTTTTGTACAATGCTTTGATTATATTTAAAGAGAAAGTTTAGTTCTGGTCATGCGATTGCATTGTGAAAGAAACGTTGTGGAATCGATCAGAAACGGTTGATCATCTAGCATTTAAGTATTGGTGTGTACTGCAAGGTTCTGGAATCACCAAACTGATAAGAAGTTTGGCCCAGTCTTGGCAAAGTTACAAGCAATGTACACAGAAAGATGTATATGGGACTACACGAACATGTGGCATAAAAAATCCGTCCCGATTTTTATGATGTACATGCCATATTTAGAATATTAAGGCATTTGAGGAGCCATGCTTTTCAGGGGACATTTTTTATCTGGTGTTCTCCCACACTTGCATAATACAATGATAACGCTCACAAATTATTTGTCACCTCTTCACAGAACTCAACCTTTTCTTTAAATCGGGACCCTTATCCTTACTCAGTACTCAAGGACAGCATCAACAGCTCGTTGACAGCATGCCGCGACGGCTCGTCGCACTGATCCGTGTCAGGGGTGATCATATCCGATATCAGTGACTGATTGACATTTGAAAGAGAAAAACAAAACACATTTCATACATAAAATTCATTTCAATATTTGTTATCTGTTATGCCGACCAATTTTGAACATTGTAACATAATCATTAGTTTTGCTGTTTCCTTGCCCCCCCCCCCTTTTTTTTTGTTTTTGCCTTGATACACCCTTTGCAAATGATAATTGTAGATTAATTTCATTGAAATATGACCTGAAGGAATAGATCAATAAAACATTATGATTGTATACACCATAGAGATGATAACAAAATGGGTAATGTCTTATTTATTGTACGTTAAGTTGTAAAAAAAAATCCAACTTTATGAGTAACAGTGCATATATTGATTTGATTCTGTTATCTTTATAAATCTGGTTCAGTAGACACAGGGGCTAAAACAACATTTCATTTATGGCTTTGTTTTGTCCTAGGCATAATTTCGTCATGATATTATGGATATTGAGGAAGTTGGCTAAAGAAAGATCTATGATCAAAAAAGAATATCAAATCAGCAATATCTCGATAAACAGTATTCACATGAGACAACCGGTAAATGACGCGATTAAAGGCATCCCGTTGAAATGATAGGATTACCTGTATACAAAGTCCTACAGGAGGAGCGATGGCTCAGTGGCAAAGCAGTTCTTAACCAAGTTGATACGCTATGGCCATTTCGTAAGGCATTAATCCTCATAACCAAGTCCCTAGGAGAGGATTTAAAGCCGTTGGTCCGCTGGTTGATTACTTAAAAGCCTACATAGTCTTTGTTAGCAGTCATGTGCAACCCTCTTCAACACATGCACAAAAATCAACGGCAGAATATTATTGCCCTACCTATACAGAAACCACAAACACTGCATATTCATGCCGTAATTAATATATGACTTGAATCCAGCTTTTCATGCATGGCATACAGAACACAAAGAATGACTTATTCCAGACCTCCCGGTGTCTACAGAAAGTTTCCGGTGTACAAAAGCGGAACTCATATTTCAAAAATATGACTAAAGACAAACGATCGTCACGCTCTGAATCAGTCGATCTTTGGAATGCAGTTTGTTGATTGTTGTTTTAAATCATGAATAGTTCAGTCTTGTGTGTAGGTCGTACTACAAGATGTACAGACCAGGAAGCAATTGCACTCTGTTTTTTGGAGCATCGGTGGTAGCTACACTTTTCCGTATAAGACCCACAAGAAAGTGAGTATGAAGATAACTACGGGGATAAATCTATTGTCTGTTTCACAAGCTTTCTCTTCAGAGTGATTTGTAGATTGCTTTCATCTCGAAATTACCAAAAACGGTAGTGTAAGGATTTTAGCCGATCAAGGACCTCTGAAGTTTCATTGGTCTTCGTTTCGACGATTTGCAGGTTATGGGTAGACACGTTCCTTTTGTTCGGCTACATTCTCTTTTTCATTATGGCATTACTACTATTAGAAATATCAAATTTAAACATGTTCCAAATAGTCTTAGGAAGCAGCCATGCTGCGTAAATAAACATTTATAATGTATTTTAAAAAGTATGCGTATGGTTTTGTTTTTGCCGATTTTTTAGTTGTGTAAAATAAATCTTTAGTAGATGACTACGGTTTCAAAAACCTTTTTAGTTTTTCGAAAGACTTACAAGCGTGTCTCCCGCAAATTTTCGCCTTTAACTTTTCCTTTGACTTCTAAGAAAAGTATCTTATAACAATTATCTTACAACGAATATATGCATAGGAATGTCTTTTATGTGTCTATACCTATACTTAATTCACGTGCTTTGAAACCTAAATGCTGTTTGGTGGTATATTACCTTAGCAATTAAGCGGTTTGTGGTAAATGAGCTGTATATGTGATTTGAGGTTTAGAATTTTATGTGTTTATTCGTTCTTTAAGGGGGCGTAAAACAAAAATATAAAAAATACCAGGAAACAAGAAACAACATGATGATATTTTGGCCTAATTCCATTGTTGTACTGATTATAATGAATAAATAATCATTATAGAATTAATAATGATAATAAATATAATAATGATAATACAAATAATAATAATGATGGTGATGATGATAATAATAATGTGTCTCGTTTACCCACGGTAGCCTCATAAATATTAAATAAATTCTCCGTGAGCGCCTTACAATCATATAACTCGGCTTGATTGTTGTTATTACTATCATTATCGTTTTATTTTAATTATTACAATAGTTATAATTATTATCATTATTATTAGTATTATTGTATTAGTATAATTATAACTATTAGTATTATCATTATTATTATGATCATCATTATTTTTATTATTATCAAGTCCAAAAAATCATGTATAACCGGTCAAATAATTTTGGTTATTGAATTACATTCTGACATTCTGAAATTACATTCTTTGTATAGATCATAAACAAGTAAAAATATTCAGGCAATCAGGTTTTCTAAATGAAAACAGTCATGTTATCGTTTATCAAATAATAAATTGCTATTGTCAATGTGTAATATTAATTGTTATCAATTTAATTTCATTACTAATATCATTTTAACGAGTATGAACAATCATATATCAGATAGAAAGTCTTGGAGATGGAATGTACAAGCTTCAGCATGTCCCACGGTGTTAAACAACAATTTTTCCTGTTTTTAATTATCTTAACTTGGTCGCATTTGTTTTCAATTTTGTCAATAAGCCCTTAGTCTTTAGGTATTACATAATTCTAATGACAGAAACTTATGTAAGAAAGTAATGCATTGTAGCATTTGTATAGATTGTTTTAAAGGGTAGTAAATTCGTGAAATGAAAAAGACCTCTACTTTAAAACGACCACTCACGATACGGTTTTTCTCCGAATGAAATGAGGAAAATCGTGTTGAATTGTCAATAAATACTTGAGAAATATCCAGCTACAAATACAACTATAATTTGGAAAACCGCATTTTAAAAATATTAATTCATTTTTGTAACATCTTACCAATGATTTTACCCATATTCATCAGTTAACTGCACATTCAAAAAGTCTCATACTTATTTAAACGATCAATTATCCAGCAACTAAAGACAATTTTAATCAACCTCGATTTTCAAAATTTTGACAGTTTTATAGGCATGTAGGTATCAATTCTTATCAAAACGACTCATAAAAAGAACTCATCGAACAAAAAACTAAAAGCGACAAATTTATGTCATAATGCTAATATATGTCTTCTTTATAGGACTTCACTTTAGGAGTGACAATGGAAACCTCATCTGTAGGAACTGCCATTTTCTTTGGAATTCTGGTCCTCCTTTTCCAGTTGAATGCTGTTATAAGCAGTAAGTATTATCAAAAAGTAACTAAATACCGTCTGTTAATGGAGCTGTCACGGTTTAGTGGTTCATTCACTTGACTCTCAATGTAAGGGTTTAGGGTTTGAATCCAAGTCCGGCACTTCTGTCCTTTGTGAAGACATTAATCCACATTTGCTACTCTCCACCAACTTCAAGTTTGTAGTTGTAAATGAGTACCTGGCAATGGTGATGATGCTGACGAAAATTATTATCACGAGCTGCGGTTACTAGATATTATATACTGATAAGAATTATATCAAGCTCATTCATGAAAGACGAAAAGGGATGAAGACAGTCACAACTGTGTGATCATTTTCATGTTCCATATATTTTTTTTTCTCGTAGTAAAAAGAAATGTATAATTTAAAAATCCATGTTATGTGTATTATTTTTGGAAGAGGTGACTCTGTTAGTTCACAAGTTTTCATCGATTGTAAAGGTAATGATCAAATCTTTACAAGTTTATTATTTGTTTACACATTATTCATAATCCTAAAAATGTGTCAGTGACTCACACTTTCATTACGTCTTTCTTTATTGCTGTCGAATTCAGTTACAATATCTTGTATTTTATTCGGGAACCTATGATATAATCATTATAATAGGTTCCCCATATGTCACATTATTATTTCTCAATGTTACTTGTTTGTAATTGCTTAATTATGCATTCTCTTTTTAAATATTATGTATGAGACAACCATTTTATGTGGAATGTGGAACAATAAAACAAACAAACTGAATAAAGCATTATTTTGACAATTTCTCTCTGACACAAACTAATTAGCCTGTGGCTACATACATTTCAAGGAAATGGATAAACTAATATTGATCTGTTGAAGCATATATTGATGATCACTATCATGACTAAATCTCTAAAGCTGAGACATAAGAGCTTAATTATGTTTAGCCCGACTCATCAAATTTTGAAAAGGTAGTATAACGTGCAAAATCAGTATCATTGAGGAGCGCTTCAATTTACGTAACTTGCTGCCATAGAGCGCATCATAAAATTCAATAAATAAAATTCAATAATAAAACTAAAAGCTACATAAATCAGACATAAGGAACATGGGAATGTTCCTGTGTAATCTAAGATGTATATCTAATGATAAAGAATTCCAGATCATTTTCTGTCTTTAAAAACACCTAAAGGAACCGAATTTAACAGCATTTTCACTAACTTTTGGATGAATAGGTTTTCTGAAACTTCCACTTCAGATTTTGTATTTTAAATCGGTCAAGTGGAATTTGTTGATCATATCTTTGGAATGATTTTTAAGAGGGATAGTATGACCTATCCCATGATGTATAAATATGTGAACATAAGCAGAAAATGAAAAAGATTTGCATTTATTGAGTACTTATCACATAAAATAGGATTTCCTTTTTCCAGGGACACCCATTTTTTTCAAAGTCAACTCATCGGTTTCTGATCATCACCCTGAATGGTCTAATCAGCTCCATAAAAACTAGCTACCCTCAATTGTTTCAAAAGTAGCAGGTATTATTTAAATTGCATTCAGTTGCACAGCGCCCTCGACAGGTTTTGTTATGTTATCTTATATTATGTTATCATGTGTACATGTCTTCTCTTTTTTTTTAATGAAACATATACATGTACATAATCCGAAATTGATTGTTTTCTTTTTATTTTTATTTTTTACTTACAATGCATTAGTTGATGTATCTTGCTATTCTGTGTTATTTATTTTTGAAAAAACACAGCATTTTATTTTATTTCATTTCATTTCAAGTTCTTTAGTCGCTTAAAATTCAAAAGCACATAGAAAAAAAAATCAAAGTTACAAAATTGAAGTTAACATGATATGAAAAATTAAAAAACATTCATAAAGTTCAGTCTTACAGGCCCCGTCCAAAATCCCTCTATCTCTCTTTCTCACTCTGATGAGAAGCGGTGGGATTCTCCGGAATCACAATTTTCATCTAGTCATTTATCCTAGCATTGATTATAGTATTCGTGAGAAAAAAAATATATTGGACCGTACACGTTGAAGTTATGCTGGATTTCAGCTTCCCTATTATTCTTTGTTATGGGCAGTACGTTGGAAATTATGAATCAAAACTTTAGAAAATTTGATAGGTGGATGGAAATATGTTTCTCGATTATTGTCAAAGGCCTCTGTCTCTCTCTCTCTCTTTACAAAACAGGATCGAAATATGCACCTCTGATTTTTGTCTGTGACGAGGAAGCTGGAGCTATCTTCGAAAGCAGTGCAGATTCCTTAGATTTCCGCCCACTACCAATCCCGAATGTTCACCGTCCTGTAGCTGTGGCCTATAGCCCGGAGGAGGACCTCATCTTTTGGATTGACGCTGAAAACGGCACTCTTAATCGTGTATTCCGGAACGGTTCTGGTCACACTGTACTTTGGGGAGCGTATGGGGGTAAGGATTTGACGCAGTTGAAGATTACTTATAACGAATGGAACTAATTCTGTGACTTACATTTCAGGAAGTGGTTGATAAAATATTACATGGTTATTGCTTGTATTGATTCAACACAACGAAACATCATTGAATATTGAATTGTATACTGACTTCTTGTCAAAATTACTGTTCTGTTGGAAATGTTAAAAAAAACTGAATTTGACTAAACTGATCATCTGTAATTGAGAGTACCTTTTCGGTTAAGGATTTTGACGCGGTTGGAGATTACTTCTAACGAATAGAACTAACTCCTTGACTTACATTACAGGAAGTAGTCGATAAAGTATGGCATGGTTATTGCTTGTATTGATTCAACACAACAAATAATCACCCGTAATTGAGAGTACCTTAACGGGTAAGGATTTGACCTGGTTGAGGATTATTTGTAAAGAATGAAACAAATTCCATGATTTATACTTTATGAGGTTGATAAAATATTGCATGGTTATAGCTTCTATTGATTCAACACAACAAATAATCATCTGGTGACAGCATGTTTACCATGACAATCAATCTTAAATATATATATATGTTATTTTTTATTCTCTGAACGTGCATTTTTCATTCTGTCAAAGCTACCAAGACCTTCCTCTCTGGCCCCTTGGATGATTATTTATTCATTACTGCATTTTGTTTTATAACATGCCCAAAACAATGTATCCGTTTATACGCTCTTTCACGCACTTTCCCGATTTTACGTCAATTGTAATTTATTTTGATTCTTTTCTTAAATAATTTCCTCCTAGATGTCAGCGATGTAACAATTCATACCCAGTCAGAAATCCTGGGGCTCATCGCATATCAGACTAATTTAATACTCCAGCAAGGCTACAACTCAGCGCCCTTTGGTAGGACTAGCTATAATACCACCAATAATCTGACGTCTGTATGCCTACATCCGAACACGTAATATATGATTTCTGTGTTATCATTGTTGTAAACATGCAAAAAGAAATTAATCCAATAAGTTTCTAAATTCACTTGATTAAATTTTATATAATATTTGTCATACTTTTCATACTGTTATTGTCATCGCGCTCTTTTTTTTTTTTCTTACTTTTTGTATATTCAGTCATCAAAATTCGATGATTAAAATCAGTATAATCTTATAAAATAAGTGTTCAATATCAATATCTAACACATTCATATTCATTCACAGATTCATATTTTTATTCATTGTCCATAATCATCCTGAATAGTTATGATTACACTTGAATTTTCAAAGAAAATGTCATATCAATAACATCTACTTACGTCCAGTAACATTATTAATTGTGTAGAGGTGTTGTGGTCTAGTGGATAAGTCGCCGAACTATAGACCCATGTTCATATCCCAGTCCGGCACAAACGTCCTTTGGAAAGACGTTAATCTACATTTGCCACTCTCTCCCAAGGTTTGTAATGGGTACCCGGTAGTATGCTCAGCATTGTGAGCGTCTGTAAAATGGCGCCTGGCTGGAATGCTCCACAGGGAGTGGAGAATGTGCATACATTGTGTGCAGGCAATCCTGAATTTGTATTATTATTGTACACTTTGGATAGATTATGTTGCTATGAATATGGGGCTTCGATTATTTATTTGGCTATATAATTAGATGGAAAGAGTTGTAAGAAGTTTGAAAGTTATGAATTTATCGCGTAAACCTTCATATTCGGGCTGCAACTTTGCTTTATTAAGTAGAGATTTTAGTTTTCGATTTTCCTATATCTTGATAACTAAAAATAATCTTAATTGATCTCTTTTGTTCAACAATGTTATTTCATTTGAGGTTCACTTGATTTTTGTCTTCCAGAGACCTGTATGCATTGGAGAATGGAATCGTTCCTACAATATTGAGAATAGAAGGCAATTTCACGACGGCACAGCCGATTGAGAAATCATCCTTATTGTCTCCGTTAAGTATGGCATTTGATCGGCATGGTGAGCATGATTTGAAAAGTAGCAATTGATGATACGTGTCCAAAATTCAAATTCTCCTAAACTGAGTTGATTATGTTATATTTAATTCTAATCAAGAGTACCATTTTCTATTTGTTTCATTACAGACCGTTGTTCATTGTTAAAGTCAACGTATAGTGGCCGACTGACACAAATAGACAGCAATCATATTTATGAACACGGTGACTATCAACCATGCCTGTCGTAGAATTCATCATCCCCGGCTGTGACTACACTACTCCAGACCTCGATGCCGCCGTCGTGGCTGCACTCATCACAACCCACAGTGCTTTCCACACCTCTGGACATGCCGCCAAGGTGGAAAGGGTTAAACGCCTTATGGTTGCTGCGGCTAACTCCAGTGAGGCATGGGCGTACTTCGTGTCACGGTGGGCTGATTATGTCGCAGCCACAAAGATCACAGGCAGGGACAAGGTTATCCAGCTGCTCGAATGTTGCGACGAACCCTTGCATCGAGACCTAACTGGATCAGCTGGTGGGAGTCTGACAGGCAAACCCGTAGAGGACGTCCTGGCAGCCATCAAGCCCCATGCAGTCTGGGAAGAGAACTCCATGGTGGCCGAGTCGCACTACACAACATGCGTCAGAACCGCAATGAAACGGTGCGTAGCTATAGGGCCCGCCTACGTGGTCATGCAGACATCCGAAGTTTCTCATCAAGTGCCCTAGCTGTGATGCCGACGTTAATTACACGGACGCTATCATGCAGGACGTACTCACTAGGTGCATCAACGATCCTGAAATCCAGCTCGATCTCCTTGGCGACAAGATGCTGGAGGAGGTCTTCCAGTTCGTTGAAGCCAAAAAGGCTGGGAAACGATCCGCCTCCTCACTCCTGGACTCCCACTCAGTGGATACGGCTAGTAGCACATACAGGAAAGCCAGGCAGACGAAAAACCAAGGAGAAACAGAACATCTGTGGGTACTGTGGCAAGAAATGACATGGGAAGAGCGCTCGGCCCGCATCTCCGATGCCCTTTGCTCCATCAACACTATGGAAAGGTCTCATCGTGGATCAGCATCCCCTAGGCCACCACGTGTATGACAACCTCTCAGATACATGGCTCAGGAAAAGGTCAACGCCACAGCCGTTTTTTGACATGACCGTCAGGATTGTGCCTGACGACTGCAATGTCTTTGGTTTCGGCTTGTCTACCCCCAACAACGTCCTGCTCTATCTCTGCCATGGCAGACACAGGGTGCCAGAGATGCCTTGCCGGTATGAAGGTCATTTGCCACCTTGGTTTACGCCAATTTGATCTCCTCCCGGTCAAGTTGCAGATGCACACCGCTATATATGGAGGCATCCGGATCCTTGGGGTCAACATCCTCCGCTTGTCTGGAAAAGACACACAGGGACGGGTCATTGAAACTAGGCAAATGACCTACGTCACGGCCAGTTTCGACAGATTCTTCCTCAACGAGGAGGTATGCATCGCCCTTGAGATCATCCCTGATAGCTTCCCTACGTTGGGTACGACTCAGACGACATACCAGATGGCTGCCCGGGGCCAAGGGGCTGGGAATGCAACATCTGCGGGGCTACATCGACGGGTGTCCATGGCAATAATGGCGCAACATCCACAGACGTGCGACAAAGACGAGGAGACGACTTGCCGTGTACCATTCTGGACGAGGCAGCAGGGGTTGTTAGTGCTGTCCGGGCAAGGGGTACCACAGGTCCTAGCTGGCCAGTGGCGGAGATGGCAGGGTATGTCGATGGTGGCGCCATCGGTAAGCGGCCCACACGGTAAGAAGAAGACTGTCTTTGATGCATTGAATGGTTATCACAGCGTGCCCATCTGCAGTGAGGACCCCCACCTGACCACCTTCATCACATCCTGGGGTAGATACCGATACAAGATGGTCCCTCAAGAATACATTGCTTCTGGTGATGGATACACTAGACCCGGAGTGGCCAACCTTTTAAAGCTCGCGGGCCACAGCTAACACGATTGGCATAACTTGGTAGGCCGTAGGTAGTCATCTCCCCAAAAAAAAAAAAAAACACACACACACTCACACAATACGTGTACAACACCTGCAATTTTGCAAACATATTTCTTGATTCACAACATTTGTATAGGCCTAGACTATTTACAAACGTTACAGAGTGCGGAAATTACAAACTGAAATTAACACCGCGAGTGATGGTAATGTCGTTACCTAATACCTGATGTAATGTAATGAGAGTGAATTTGAGGAGTTTTGCATCAACCACGTAACGAGTCCATATGTTGTGAATGATGAAAACAAATTAATAGAGATAGCTGTGTGTAAATGTTTTACCCTATTTTATCGCTGGTATGCGGGCCGCATTTCATTTATGAGCTATTTTTATAATTATTTTTTCATTGCTCCGCGGGCCGCTGCACAGAAGAGCTCGCGGGCCGCATGTGAGCCGAGGGCCGCAGGTTGGCCACCCATGCGACTAGACGGTATGATGAGATTGTGTCGGACATTCCAAACAAAAACAAATGTGTGGATGCGTATCCGGACACCTACCCCCTGGACAACTACCCCACAGACAACTACCCCCTAGGATAGTTGTCCAAGGGGTAGTTGTCCTAGAGGGTGGTTGTCCTATGGGGTAGTTGTCTGGGGGTAGTTGTCCAGGGGATAGTTTTCCTGGAGGGTGGTTGTCCTAGGGGGTAGTTAGCTCGGTGTAATCATCCTAGAGGGTAGTTGTCCCGGGGGTAGTCGTCCTAGAAGCACGTGGATGACATCCTGCTATGGGCGGACACATTGGAGAATGAAAGTGTCCCTCCGTGCAGGTGCGCCCGTGAAGCTACACCTACCTGAAGATGTCGCTGCCATAGGTTACACTCCCATCATTTACAAGTCTCCCGACCCTCATGGCTGGCCTTCACACTCGTGCGTTGCACAACGACGCCATCGAAGCATGTGATCTCTTCTCTTCTGTGTCCTCCCTGGACTCGCTTTGCCTCAAATCAGTCACGTGGGACAGGGTTCGTACTGCTACAGCCAGCTACGACAACATGCATTCCCTCGTCGGCCTAGTTTAGTCCAGTATACCTGACTTCTGCCATAATCTCCCAGGACACCTACGTGAATACTTCCAGTTTCGGGGTGTTCTATATACGGTTGACGGTGTCGTGCTTTACAAGGACCGCATCGTTATTCCCCCTTCTCTCAGGGAGGAAGGGTTGACCCACCTCCATGCTGCCCAACAGGGAGACACCTCTATGACCGCCAGAACATAGGCATCTGTCTTTCTGGCCAGGCATCACCCCTGCCATTTCAGCCCTCCTTGTTGGCTGCAACCATTGTAATCGGATCGCGCCGTCCAACCCTAGTCCACCGCCTACTCTACTGATGCCCCCAGCCTACCCATTCCAATGCATTTGTGCCGACTTCTTCCACTACAAAGGCTGCAATTATTGAGAGGTTGAGAGGTCTACCCAAGGCGCGGATGGCTTCACCACTTGTCTGTGACGCACCCTTGTCACATTAGGCATCTCTGACCAACTAGCATCAGATGGTGGGAATTCACAGCGATGGCCACCAGGAGTGGGGTATCCATCATCGCCTCTCCTCTGTCGCATATCCCATAGCAACTGTCACGCTTAAGTATGTGTGAAGACTGCCAAGTATCTTCTCCTGGACAACATCGGTCCTACTGGTGCCCTCGACACTGACGCATTCCAACGCGCAATGCTTCAGTACAGGAACACGCCTGACAGAGACACCAAACTCACCCCTGCCATGTACGTCTTCAGTCGTCCGATTCGGGACTTCATCCAAATAATGCCAGGCAAATACGAGCCTCACAACACTTGGCTGCGAGACCGGGAAGAAGCGCGCCGCAATCGCCAAATGAGAGGTGCTGGTCGGAACACACCAAGCGACCCTTGCCCTTTTCTTTTGGCGACCATGTCCGCATTCAGAATCAGACGGGTCCACGTCCTATGAAATGGGACAAGACCGGGGTTGTGGTCGAATTCCGCCAATTCGACCAATATATGGTACGCGCTGACTGTTATAGTGTTGGAAAAAAATATTTGTAGTAATAGTACAGTGTACAGCATGTGTGTGGGCGGATGTGTGTGCGTCGTGTAGGCACATGCGTGTGTGTAGGTATGGTAGGTGAATGTGTAGTCGATACAGACGTGTATCAATGAGATATCTGATTATCTTAGGCCTGAGGACCGACCAGGATCCATCATGTGTCAATGTTTACTCTCCAAGACCTTACCATAGCTCAACTATCCTTCACATTCTCATTTTGCATTCACTCTTTCTTCCTCTTGCGATCAGTTAACCAAGTTAACATAATCATTCTCCTGGATTTGGTATTTTTTATAGGTATTTTCATCTCTATCTCTCTCTCTCTCTTCGCCTGTTTTTTCCGTTTCCCTCATTGAGCGCTGTCTGTGTTCTCGCCGTCGCCTTTACTTCTCCCCTTCCCCCGTCATATAATAGAGAAATAATTGTTAATTACCTCTTTTGGGTGGATCCAGGATCCCGTCTCTTCATGTTGGATGACATGAAAGGAACAGTGGAGTCATGTGGCCCGCTAGGTGAAGACCACCAGATTCTTCTTCACTACAAGAATACCGAGCCTGTAGATGTTGAATGGTATGGCGGGTTTCCCATCTGGACGGACGACAGCTCCTACCGAGGCATCGGGTTTATGGCGAAGAGAGGGGGTCCCTCGACCGGCATTACGAGCTTGAACCAGTTTCAGAAAGCAACAGGAATCCATGTTTACTATGGTGAGTACCCACGTATCATCATATTGTGGAGCAGTCGGGGTACAGTGCTTCATTAACTTGACTCTTAATCCAAGAGTTGAGGGTTCAAATCCCAACACGGCATATAAAATATTTGAAATTCAGAGGAGGCAAAAATATCGTTTTGAATATGAATATGAGAGTATCAATTTGGTTTAGTGAAAGTGTGGGTTTTCACATATAATAAAATATGAAAATTAGAATTCTGTTATACTATACTGAGGACAAAAGCACCAACCTATGTTGATTAAAAGAGTCGAACAGATTTGAAGGCAGTTTGATAATGAAGAGGTTTCCTAGACGCAACGACAAAATACAATACAATATAAGGAATACATGTAAATATGAAATCACATAGCACTTTAGTAATTCCATGAATACCTAACCCATAAGGTGTTTTAGTATTTATGTTCCTAGTTACTGTACGAATCGGGGAGTTCATGTTGAAAGGGTAGAATTATAAAAGAACCATTCAACGTACTATCAGCCAGCTCAAAAACACTATGAAAATCCATCGATACAAATGCTGCATACGTGTTTATGAAGGTTATATAAACACCATTCATTTACGGACCCATGGTAAATGCTCAGTTTAGGTACTAGTTGTGACGGGATGTAATACGTTTTATATCATGGGTGGCCAACCTGCGGCCCGCGGGTCACATGCGGCCCGCGAGCTCTTCTGGTGCGGCCCGCGGAGCAATGAAAAAATAATTATAAAAACAGCTCATAAATGAAATGCGGCCCGCATAGCAGCGATAAAATAGGGTAAAACATTTACACACAGCTATCTCTATTAATTTGTTTTCATCATTCACAACATATGGACTCGTTACGTGGTTGATACAAAACTCCTGAAATTCACTCTCATTACATTACATCAGGTATTAGGTAACGACTTTAACATCACTCGCGGTGTTAATTTCAGTTTGTAATTTCCGCACTCTGTAACGTTTGTAAATAGTCTAGGCCTATACAAATGTTGTGAATCGAGAAATATGTTTGCAAAATTGCAGGTGTTGTACACGTATTGTGTGAGTGTGTGTGTGTGTTTTTTTGGGGGGGAGATGACTACCTACGGCTTACCAAGTTATGCCAATCGTGTTAGCTGTGGCCCGCGAGCTTTAAAGGGTTGGCCACTCCTGTTTTATATGAAAATCTTGATACCAGACTACTTTGAGACTCAACATGGCATATACTAACAAAGGGTTCAGCATTAAAGTTTCGTTATTTTCTGTTGTTCTGTACTACACTCAGGATAAGGTCCGTAAGAAGGTCTAAAAATTTTCTTCGAGAGGACAAACAAAAATGTTCATAAAGCACTTCCATCTGTTTGGCTGTGATTATAATTATTATTATAATCATTATTATCATCATTGCTTATGTTATTACCTTACCTACAGGCGATGCTTACGAAAGGCAGGCAGGAGAAGATTGTCTTGAAGATGAGTTCTCATGCAATGATATGGTCTGCATACCAATGTCATGGAGATGTGATGGACTGGTAGACTGTGACGACGAGGTGGATGAAGCCAGCTGCTTTTCTGATGAACCTGGTCAGAATAATAATGATATTAACCTTTAATTTATGTGCTTGGTTTTGTGTACCAAACTTAGAAAGGAAAATGAGAAGCTATGTTAAATCCCACCCAAACTGTTCAACTTGTCAATCCTTTCAATGTATGTTTATTCACTTGACATTCAATCCAAGAGTTGAGGGTTCGAATCTCACCCCGACACTAACGAACGCCCTTTGGCAAGATATTCATCCAAATTTGTCACTGTTCACCCAGTTGTAAATGGATACCTGGCAATAGCTGGAGTAATAATAATTGCTGGACCTGCATGCAGGAAGAACAGTAAAAATACTAATGCAGCTACACTGGGTAAATAAGATTCCATTAATCTGAATAATTATTCTTATTATCATTATTATTACTACCATTCTTCTTTTTCTTTTTCAATTGCAGTACAGGCCATCAACGTCAGGTGTATCATTGTCATTATTATTATTACTATCATTATTTTCATTATTATTAGTAGTAGTAGTAGTGAAAGTAGTAGTACCATTATTAGTATTATAAGTATTAATATCATAATCATTACAGATTCCATCGTCTTCGTGACCGATTTAGACGAAAGTGCGATATTCATGGCAACAGCGACTAACCTCACCTTCACCAAGCTGCCCCTGGCGGGTCTACAAATTCCCGTGGCCGTTGACTATGACCCAGTGGACGGCATCGTCTACTGGACGGATGTATCTGCTGCTACAATAAGCTCGGCACGCATTGATGGGACTAACCAGGAGATAGTTATAGCTGGGCTTGGAAGTAAGATGGTCAACATTTTTTGTCACTCATTTTCGATCTGCAATTTTATCTTTGTTGATTAAATCTTTCATACTTGGCCTAAATAGTTTTGATGATTAACATGGTATTTTGACGAAAGGAATTCGTGAAATTGAGTTAAGTTACGTCAGTCAAAAAGTGGCGATAAAGCTAACCAGGGAGATAACAGCCTCTCAAATATAAAATGAAAACTGCATGGGTCTTTTTGTGTTAACATATTCATGTAATATGTGCATTTTTTCTCCCAATTTCTTTATTCAACCCCTATCTCTCTCTCTCTCTCTTTCTCCCAATATCTCACTGGAATAGAATAGCATTTTCTTCGATGAACATTGGACTTCTTCGATAAAGACAGGAAATTAGTCTCCACTCTACAATCTAATCAAATCCAACAAAAGTTAAACATTGTTAAACACATTCAAAGCACCTCTATACCTGTTCATAAACGTTCATAACCGTGCCTCAATTTTTTCCCTATCAGCACCTGATGGAATGTACTTTGATGTTCAAACCAAGACCATATATTGGACTGATGCACGTAACAACACGATAGAAGCAGTGTACCCCAATGGCACAGGCAGACACAACATTCTTTCAGACCTGGATAAACCGAGAGCGATAATCATCGTATCAACCAACAGGTTTCATTTTGATATTGCTTCCCGTTTTGCCAATGACCTTATGAAAAGTAGAGGTGTTGTGGTCTATTTGATAGGTTTGCCGGACTGTAGTTTGCATGGTTCGTGTTCGAGTCCCGCCGCGGCACTAATGTCCTTTTGTGAAACATTAATCTATACTGGCAATTCTTCATCCGGGTGTAGTAAATGGGTAGTTGGTAGGAATTTATTCCTTGAATGCTTTTAGCGCCTTAGTGCAGCTGAGCTAAAGCCAGGGTAATAATACTATACTTTGTTGGAAGGATCGAGCCATGAGCATTCCTTGGGATAGATATCAATATGAGCGCAGTATCTGTCCAGAGCCAGAAGGGCGTTAACTCTGTGTTAAAGTATGTGAATTAACACCCTTCTGGCTCCAAAATTTGGGAATTCCCTGAATTATAGCAGGAACTGCAGGCTTCAATTGTTCTCCAGTCACCTTTCATCCAGTTGAACTGGATGAAAGGTGACTGGCAGTTGTTCTCGGATAAGGCTTTAAAAGTGCCGCTAGCTACAACAAGAAAAAAAATAAATTGCATTTTCATAAAACCTGTGCAGCCTCAGCTTTTGAAAAATCTTAATTTAAGAACAAAAAGAACAAAAAGTTTAGGCCATTTGTCAATTTAAGCCCTTTTTTAATAGCCCTTATTGCCTGATTCGACAAGCCAGCGTCATATTTGTCGTATCAAAAATCAAATTTTCTTTCAAAGAAACGTTAATGTTGCAACTCTTCCTCAAGAAATGCATATTTACCCAAGGCGAAGTATGAATTACAGCCTTTTCAATTTAGATTATCATCTGTACATAAATAAATTCAATTTAATTAACTACATAATAAGATGATAAATAAGCCTTATCTGATTTCAGAATGATTTATTGGACGGAATGGGGAGAAACTCCAAAAATAGAATTGTGCGACCTCAACGGCAAGAATCGGCAGGTTGTTATCGACACAGGTCTGGGCTGGCCAAACGGTATGACATATGATAGAGAAGGTGAGTAATCACCAAAATCAATGGAAGCAGGATTAATTCACTTAGATTTGCTAATTTTTCTGATTCAGGGACTCTTCAACTATTACTCTCCTACAAATTTGGGGTTTCCAAGTTGAAAAAGAAATTGTAGATAATTGTTTTCCTCCCCCCATGTGTAATCTACCCTGGACCCAGCCCCCGCTATTTATTTATTTGTTTATTTCTGATTTATACAGGGTGGCACATATCACCAATTTGGTGGTCTTCCATGAGGCCCACTTTGGTAAGAATAAAAGAAATAACAGCAGCAAAAACAAAATAGATATATACACAAGCATATAAACGGGTAAAATACAAATTCATTGGTATCCTCATGAAATAACTCATCATTCAAGAACTATCGTTAATCATTTACAAGAATTATGTGCATGGAATTTTCAATTTAAATAGAAAATACATTAAAAAATGAAAATAAAATAAAGAATAGATGATAACCACGTATTTAAAAGAAAGGAGAAAAATTATTGAAAACGTAATTTTTTTATAATCTGATATAGCTTAACACACGGGATACCACAATTGTTTTTTCTAGGGGAGGGGGCCCGGGCCCCCCCCCCTGGATCCGCCACTGCAAGTTGATTCAATACTCTAATTCCAGAAATTAGAGGACTATTTTTATATGTGTCCGTCCTAAATTTGGGTACACGCAATGTATCCCTTACAGCATGTCTTGTGTTGTGATCATGTAGTGAACTGACATGACGTAAATCTTTTGTTTTCAGTAATACACACAAAACCTAATGAAGCCTCTTATAACGGGAACAACCATGCTGGTTTTCAAGCTTATTCAAGCTTATTTCATGTAAACTTGTACATGTAAAATTTGTGTACAAGAACATGGAAAATGGAATTGAACAAAAATTGACGACTTTTTCCTTGACTGTCCAGATGTGATTTCCATGAAAGCTAAAAGGTCTGAAACACTGGGCAAATTCAATAATTTCCATATAAATAGGTTTGTGGTATTATACATACGTGTCTTTACACGTACCTACATTTCCGGCCCTTTTAGGATTTTTTTTTTCTTAAGGCAGAGCCTCCCGGGCAGTCCAGAATGGCACGCCCTGCACTGCGGAGTTTGAGAAGCCAAGGCATGGAATTAAGGATAAGAACATGCCAGAGGGCGCTGTCGTCCCTTTCCCGAATATTAAAATATTAACGTCCAGTTTTATACATTATACAGTCTCTCACTTATTCAGGTTCAATGATATTTAAAATAATCCGACAGTCTCTGAGCTTTGAAAACTCTTACATACTTCCATTATGCAATAATTGCTTGAATAGTGAATTACTTAGCTTTTCAGAAATGTACATCTTAAAAGCTGTTATTTATCACCGTATTCATATATTTGAGATATGACCCAAATAGCTGATAAGTTTGGACCAATCTTTCATACCACATGCATATATAGTCCCATATACTCATTTATGTGTCCAGTGCATGTGGTTTTCAAGAAGATGGAGTCAATTTCTTTTCATTCTGATCATTCCGAGCCTCGCATTAAATTTCAATTCTCATATTCTCCATTACCAACTTGTGAATGTTGTTCCTTCTTTCCAGTTTCTTGCAATGCAATGGCAGGATCTGGGCCAAGTAACACGAAGTCGATTGCTATTATTATATCATGACCATGATTTTAAAACAATTGACTGTACGATTGATACATCGTACAATCAATCACTAAATGTTGTGTTACAGGGCCCGGATCTCAACTTTATCTTGACTTTCTGTCCAGGTTCACGGATCTATTGGTGCGAAGCTCTCCTGGACAAGATCGAATCCTCAGACCTCTATGGCAGTGACCGAAAACTTCTTCTAGATAGTTCCCATGGTACGCTCCATCCATTTGATATTATCTTCCACCATGGAACTCTGATGTGGACCGATTGGCAACTCGATGGTATAGGGGTAAACGAAGGTTCTCGGCATGCATGGCCAAAGACCTATATTCTACCAGGGGGATTTTCGCGACCAGGAGGCTTCCATGTTTTTGAGGGTAAGAGAAGAATCATATCAAATTTTGTTTTAGCTGTCTTCTACAGTATTTTACATTTAGGGTACGGTGTGACATTTAACACTATATCATTCACCTTCAGATTTAATTTATGTGATGGAACTATACATTTAATGAAAACACCTGTTTCACTTAGTATAAAATAATAATTATATAGTGTTTATGTAGAGGTGTCATGGACTAGTGGTTTCATCTTCCGACTGTGGATCACGTGGTTGGCGGTCCTTGTCCTGCCGCGGCACTCATGTCCTTTGGCAAGATATTAATCTGCATTTGCCACTCTTTACCTATATGTGATGTAAATGAGTACCCGGTGGGAAGAAATTCCTCGAATGCCAGAGCGCCTTATCAGGGCTGCTCGGCTAATGCCAGGTTAATAATAGTACAATGCTTAAAAACATCATTATTTAGCGGTTTATGAATTATACTATTTTTATTATTTTTATAATTAAGATTATTATTAGTAATGAAATTAATGATATTGATAATGATTATAATGATAAGAAGAAAAATAATAATATATTAAATTTATGAAGTTCATTACGTAAATGCTTCAATGTACTTTTAAAAAAATATTATTACCCGTGGTCACTGGATTTCAAGCTCGCACACGAGTGTGCACCATCTCCACTCCTTAAAGAGTATTCCCTACAGTTTTGCACAGTTTACAGGTATGCAAGTTCCCTTGTTATTTTAAAATGAGGAAACAGCTTTTATACATCAGTTTTGCTTGTATCGTGCAGAAAGCTCCGTTTTTCTTTTAAATATTTGGTTTTAGATATCAATGAATGTGAAAGCAACCCCTGCATGAATGGTGGAAACTGTGAGGATGAGGCCAATATGCTCACTCGTCTGATATTTTGCAATGGGAAACGGCCGTTGTTATACGGAAATCAATCTTGCCTCACAGTGTAGGTTATCTTCAATAATGCAGAGAATTTCGTTTTCATTATTTGATTTGATATTAGATATCAATGAATGTGAAAGCAACCCCTGCATGAATGGTGGAAGCTGTGAGGATGAAGTCGACATGTTCACTTGTACTTGTGTACCTGGTTACAACGGAACCACTTGCGATTTAGGTAATTAATCTAAAGCACAACTCGGTGTAATTTCTTTAAGCCAACTTCACTCCTGAAACGGTTTGCTTCTCATTGAGACAAATATGATTTCAAGCAGAAAAGAAGGGCAGCTCATTAAATCAACATTTATGAATGAAAATCGGACGATTCATAGAAATCTGTGATTCAGGATCATTACTCTCTGGTATACGTACCTAAAGTAATATGAAAAATGCTGATGGTAGGTAACCTAAAGAGAAAATGTAGGAGCAAACTTTTAATAAAACATATATTATTATATGCCCAGTGTATTCCATTAACAAGCCCCATTGGCTTTTACGGATGCTCTTTTTTATATGAAGTGTTTGTTCATAATAATATACTTCTTTACATTTCTCCCAGTCAACGAAATAAAATGTCCTTTTTTTACGTGCATTTCAGTACCTTTCGCTCGATCATTGATATTCCATTGACTTACTATTATCCATATATTTGATGTCATAATGGAAATATGTGATTTATATTTCTACTCCAAATTTTCCGACACCATTTTGTATCTTATAAATGAAGGAAAACTATTTTTTCATATAATTCAGTTTAGCTCCTGTAGTTCAATGTCATATTAGATGGGGAGAACGGGAGTAAGTATAAGAGGGGGAGAGAATGCGGATAGGGAATGAGATTTTTACTTTCAGAAAGCCACGAATGTGCCATTTTTAGCTTAACATAAATGTATTTAGGAGATAAAACTGCAAGAGATCGAGTCCTAATGGTTTATAGTTGTTTTTTATGGTATACATAATTAACGATTTGAATGCAATATTATCATCCAAAGTATAACATCATTGGTAGACTTACTTTGGACAACTGGTCATGCTGTTAGAGAAGAGGTAGTAGTAGAAGTAAGAGCGAGAAAGTGATTTAGAGACCGTAATAGAGCTATAAAGCCAGAGAGAAAAAGGTGAGGATAATTGTCAATTGTTTTATTGTTAATAATTCCAGAATTCTTCCTCCAAATTTAATTTCAGAAATCGACGAATGTGCCAGTCTTCCATGTCAAAACGGCGCTACCTGCAATGACTTATTGAGCATGTACACTTGCACCTGTGTACCGGGCTACGTAGGACTCACCTGTGAGACAGGTATAAATTTACCTTAGAAATTCAACGGAATTTTCATTACAAATATACATATTCAAGAAGAGCAATTGGAACATATTATTAAAATTCTTTGTGACATATACTAGACGCTTACGATTTAAATAAATGATGCAATTTGATTTAGTTTTCTAAAAAAATGACTTTACTTTATCATTAACCGAATAAATTATTAAGTGTAGTTGAAGATAAGACGATAAGTGACGTTTGTCCTATTTGTTTTGCAAGCAATTTTAATATTCTGTAATTCTACTCTAAATTTCCCTTCAGATATCGATGAGCAATGATCATTTAGCTTAGATATTCATAGCTGATACACTGATTTTTATTTCATTTCATACTATTTCATCCTTGAATGTTCCTCAGAGTCCAACATAAATTTTGACCTATGAGTGATAAATAAACGAAAATAAGTTGGTTAAAATTTACTTTTCATTTAGAACCCAACATTTACATATCATATTTTTCTCAAAACATTTAGATTACCGAAGTTATCGACAAAAAAATGATCATGCAAACGATTTAAGCATTTACGAAACCTTGAGACTTGTTTCCATATCACAGAAAATAACTTGGATCTCAAAATATAAATTATACGCGGGAAATTGGTCTGTGCCGATGAAGCGATTTTTGACAATGAATATGGCACTGAAGCTAGAGACACAAGACAGTGTCTCATGAAATTTGGACAAACATCCACAAACAGTGCTAGAGGAGTGTCTTAATCCATGGATGTTCCATTTCCAGCAATACCTGGTATTGGTGTTGAAGCTGACAGTCAAATGTTGCACTGTACTAACATTTATTTATTAACTGCTTTGGTATAGTTATGTTTAATATATCATTCTTTATATCCCTCATGTATAGTTTTTTGCATTGCCATTGTACAGAGCACGAAAAAGGGATAGTTTTCCTATTAAATTTGAGAGAGTGAGATCATTTACTATTCGGCGTTGTATCACCTGATCCACAAACTCTCCAATGGTTAATCCAGGGAGATCGCAGTGCACTCTCCCTGGATTTTCCTTCTCCAATGCGTCTATTGGTCATTAGTTGCTGGATACTCCCAGGATAATCCAGGGAGGTTGGCAATCGTATTCTCCGTGTACACAAGGCTGCTCCCGCGTAGGTATACGCGCGCATGCATTGCCCACGTTGCATGCATGCCATCAAGACCTGCGAAATTCCGGAATTCCGGCTAGCGAAAGCCCCAGGAAACCTGCATGCAGGGCTTAATAGGGAGGTCGCTCTAGCTCACAGTGAGAGCAACGGAGATTGTGAGGCCTGACCCGGCTGAGCCCGGCGCGGCTGCTGCATGTAAACGAACTGTGGTAGATCCACTCACGGTACCTGCGAGAAGCAGTGCAGTATAGACGACAATATCTCAGCCTTACACAGGATATAACGTGAGTTTCTTTAAAATCTGTTTGATCTAATTCTATGTCTGGAATGTAGAAAAAATCACTGTCTACATGCAGTAGATCTACAGCCTAATTTAATGTTAATTGATGATAGATCTACTCGCTGTCACTGTATGTAATCATGTTTGTTATTGTTAATTTGTAATGGGAGCTGAGAAAGGGGCGCCGGGGGGGTGGCACCCGCTATAGGACCAGGCATAAACAGAAATAGCCATCTGGTATGGGGAATTCTTTAATAAAACTGACTCCTTTTCCGTACACAGACGGTACTGTTTGTAGCTACACACAACTGGGGGATGTGGATAATGGCTGACTTTTGTCACAATCCGACACATAAAGTTTTGTCTCCGCGCCCCAGTCTTTCTGGTCTTGGTTTGATTTAGAAAACAATGATTAAGACTCTAAATTTGAAAGCAAATAGGTCGAGATCTAATTTTCATTAAAAGGGTCTATATAGACTACTATAAAAATTATCGGCACTATAATGATGTACTTTCGCACCGGCTTGCTTCATTCCATCACATGCAAATTGTGTGTACAGTATAAGGAGTGGGAATGAGAAACGAATACATGCATGTGCATGATGGAATGAAGCACACGGTTGCACATGCACCTATATGGTGGGGCAAAACTTGGCAATAGTTCATTAGCGTCAATCCAAGGGGGACATGTCCCCACCCCCGATTTTTCAATCCGGGGACATCATATTAAATGTCCCCCATGTTTTGTCAGAAAAGAACGGGCACCACCAGGAACTACTAAAGAAAACGTTAAAAATGTGTTCTCCTTACCCCCGCTGATTTGCCCCTGAATATTTGTTCACGAATTGCCCCCCATGCTCAAGCTCGGATTGACGCCCTTGATTAGCGCCAACAATCGATATTAGAGACTGAAGTGTGAAGCTTTGCCTTTTTCTAATATAAGTTTAGGTCAATTAGACCAGCACCAGGCAGAACCAGGGGACATAGACATATTCAAGCTACATTTTAGTTAAACACTTACACTGAACTCCTTTCCTTTACCTGGGGTGGTGTTATGCTGCACAATTAAGGCATTCTCATGACATAAGCCACTTTACTGCTCATTCATTTTGTATGTACATTTGCAGGTGTACTTGTTCATTGCATGTCTGGCTAAGCCAATGTGACCCTCTCCATGCCAATGGCATTCAAAGATTTATAAAACACTGTATGTGAACTTCTTTGAATTACTGTTTGAAATCAACTGTCCAGGTATTTATGATTTTTGTATTAAAGTATTCAGGAGCCAGGTGCATGCACACTTAATTCTGTATTTTATGTAGTGTGTTATTTATTAAGTAAAATTTATTATTATTATTAAGTAGGCCTATTAGCGTCACCTGTGCCTGAAAGGCGAAAAGCGAACTGAATCACTGTAACCCTTGCTCTTGGGCCTCTCCTCCCAGTGTAACTGATTGGGGTGTGCAGGTGGACCACTACACCGGGTTTTCCCCTACTCTTATACAAATAGTACAGTGGGTTCTTACCATGCAAAGGTTGTGACCCCCCACTCAGTGTTATTTAGGGTGCAGCGTATGCATGTTCCCTCCTTTGAAAGCACCCCTAAGTCCGGTGTGTAAAGTCAATACGGGCCGATATGTTGTGTATTACGAGCCAGACTTTGTTGCATGAAAAGTACCCCTTTACCGTAGATTTTGGGAACATGAATGCGGTCCCTCCGTTCCCGGAGTGGGGGCAGGGAGTGGCACGTTAACACACAAGGCGGACTTCAGTCATCCGCCTTGTTGGAATCAAAATTACGATCTTTGGTTTGACAGGCAGAGGATTTACCAACTGAGCCAACTCCCCTCCTCCAGTGTCAGAGTGATGCAAAATGATTCTTCTGTAATTGAATTTGAGATTGGGGTTACACAAAAAAAATTGTTTCGTAAAGGTTGCTGTGCATGACCTAAAAGAGGTTGAAAATGCTGAATTAGATAACATTTCAGAGTACAGCCCGGCCCAGGATTGTACACAGGGCGCCGATCCCGGGGACACCCCCAAATTTTTAGGGGAATCGTCCTCCCAGAAAATTTAAAAAATTCCCCCCCCCCAAAAAAAATGTATAACAATTAAACACTGACTAAAGACTGCAACACACTTTTAGGCTCTGGAGGGCCCAAGAGAGCAGCGTTTAGACAAATACAAATGCAAAAATCTTCTCACTCGGTTGCTACGGTCCTCGCATACTATCCTTCAAAATGTACACATGCATATTGTAGAAAATAAAAGTGCAGTTTGAAAAAAGTATATTGCTTGTTTTTATACTATGGTTTTGCTAAGGAATGTAATTTTTTGTAATACAACAAAACTTCAAAAACCTGTGAGGGGGTAGTAATTTCCGCCACCTTCGCCCCTCTCGTTCGCTATATGCTCCCTCGTCCCTCGCATGTCGTCCCCGGTCATGAAAAGAAATCGCCACCCCTGATTGTACATGTTTATTCAGAAGTTGAAGTTATGACTCACAAATTTCAATAAGGCATAGATCTATTTTGAAGTGGATTATTGATGCATGTGTACAGTGTATGATTTTGTTCAACCAAATCAACCATGTCATTAGATTAGGTCCTGAGTTGTTCTAGTAGTTTAAAATGACATTTATTACTTAGTTGTGAAGGGTATAGGCCAAAGTTTACACGTAGACTAAAAATTAATGCAGAATATTGATTTTGCAGTAGATTGATGTAAATTTCATCCCAATTTGAATCCAATAATAATACAAGAATCTTTAAAAATGTCTAAAATCTTAGGTCTCCCTTATTCTCATTGCACAGTATAAACCTCGAAAGATTGGCACATCATACATGTCCCATTGTCTGTATTTGTATTATCAGGGTGCATAGAAGCATAGACATATTGACGGATGTTCTTCTGAGAATAGACTACGTCTGGCTCCACTGACCGTCTTGTACAGAGACTGAAGTGCGTCATATGGCATAGTGAGGGGAGGTTACGTCTGTGCATTCCAAGTGTGATTGGCCGTCTCATCATGCTCAGCAGCTTCACGAAAACCTGACAGGTAAGTCCTTATATTTATTTAGTTTAACATTGATTTTCATTTTTCAATATTATTTTTATAGTGTAGGAGAACAAGATATAGGCCTAGTTCCAGTGATGTTGTTGATTTCTTAATCAAGACATAAAGCCGAGAAAAAGAAAAACTAGGGACAAACTTATTGCCAGATTGTGGCAAAATCGTCAGTTAAATCCACTGTAGTTATGGCCACAAGGGAACCCATACCAGACACTTTTTATGGACCCTTGGTCAGATGGAACTTTCAGCCTCTGTCATATCTATAGTCTCTTTGTCATGGCTCATTTCAATTACATGTGTATGGTTCCGGGGTGTGGTTAATGTCAGCTCCAGTGTCCTACATAGTACATGTGTATTAAACTACATACATGGCTTCTGACACAAGTGCAAGGTTATCCATAACCCTGACTAACCTTGTACTTTTTCACTGCTGTGATACCCTACAAGCCGTATCAGGACAATCACCCCCTTGACAATCCCCAGAATCCCCCGAGGACAACCACCCAGAGGAAAACTACTCCCCCGGAAAATAACCCCAGTGGACAATTATACCCCCGCACCCGTGAAAAAACCCTTATACAATGGATGACTAGAATTTCATTTATGGAGAGACGGTGCCAGGTTTAAAATAAAATGTCAGAGGTAAAAATGTCAAGGTAATAATGTCAGATGTAAAAATGTGAGAGGTACAAATAAATGTAGGGGGGGGAATTAGTGCCGTCATAATATCTAAGCACTTTATCACACAAAATTTCAAGATGTAAGCTACTGGGCTAGTCTATTATATTCCCTTCTTCCATATCATAATGTATATTTTATAAATGACTGTCACTGTGGTGTATTGTACTTAATTGTACATGTCCTGAGGATGTACAATGTGGAAAAAATTGAAACTTATATTTTGTGATCAGGTTTTCATATATGAATTTCTAACATTTGTTTCGATTTTCTCAGTTGGTTGATGTTTTGATGTTTATTTGGTTTTGAGGAAGTAAGTACATAGAATATTAAGATTGAATGAGATAAAACAGGGAATCAGTTATAAAGATCGCACAGAAATTCCACAAATTCAGTCATCAGACCCGGCCATCTTCATGTTCATCTCAGCAAAGACTGTTATGACAAGAAAATATTAAGAAAAAGACACAGATGCTTTTCCCCTCATCAATACTTTATTACAAAAGTTTAACAAACAATATCAAAGCTTCACTTGAAGAATGTCAGATACCGGTAGTAGCTAGGCCTACATGTACCGTAGTAAACGTTGAGACATATCTAGCCAGGTTTTTGTAATGTGCTTTCGACTTTTATGCAGTACGTTTCGAAAGGCAGAAATTATTCTATTTGTTGGTTTAAACGTGAGAGAAATACAGTTTAAGTCCCTCAAATTAAAACCTTTTTTTCCTGCCAAATTCGTGGTGACTTGTACGAATATGTACCTGCTGGAATACAGTGTATGCCAGCACACATTTTATAAATCCGCACCAAATGTCGGAATATCCTTCAAACAATATTATCATGTATACAAGCAGTCTCATGATTCTATGAAATTGTACAGTAAAACTATGTTTCTGATATGTTGCTCATGAATTTGTCAATTTCAGAGTTTGCGCATGATCTCTCACAGCAAATAAAACTGACATTTTTCTCCTGACTTATGTCTTTACTTCTGACATTTGTACACCGAGCCGGAGAAAAGAACGTGCATGTACCCATGGATCTAAGCATGATAGACATGGTTCTGCGAAATTAACCATGAGAACATCATGTATTTTGGACAATATGTCAACTTAGACCTAGGAGGTGCAGCCCAGCCCAGTCAGGGCATCTGATTACTTTCCTTTGAAATGCCAAAACATGAATAATATTATTCAAAAGCTACATTTTTAAGAGTTCCAGTGAGAATCTACTTATTACATGTACCGGTAGGTTGTGCAAACACGTGCATATATATGGAGTTAAACTGCATATGAACCCAAAGCTTTAGGACACTGTAGCATTAAAAACATTTTTACAGAATTTGCTCCAAAGAAGTAAGGTACATACATGTATATGTATATCTTATAACATAAGATTTGCTAAAGCCCCTTTTGGGAAACCTTTTTTTTGGGGGTCAGTTTTCAGGAAGGGTATATAGGGTTTATGTGTGCCTTTATGTTTTAATTGTAATAAGGTCATTGGCCCTCTTGCTCCTCTTTTTCTCCTTTTAAAAAAAAAAATAATTTCTTTGGACCCTTAGGGGAGGGGGGGAGGGGCGTCCGCAACTCGTTATTAAAGGTGGAAAACTGACTATGGCCATCTTTTTTTTTAAATTCAAACAATTGTACCAGAAAAACAAAAAGATAGTCTAAATAAATCAATGGGTTTGTCTAGAACAAAAGGATATATATTAGATACAAGTGTTTCTGTAAATTTCATACTGACTCTAGATTTGTGCAGCTACATGAACATTGTAGTCCCAAAAATCTGCAGCTAGATTATGTGAGATTTAATTGTTCAATTAGTTTGAATGCAGAACTGAACAAAGTCTCTCCAAAACACCTTCCTTTACCCTTTTGCCAATAACTCCCACGTACTTGTAAGTACACAAGGGGTTAAACTATGTAGCAGCAACAGTTTTGAATTGTGAGTGTACAAGTTTGAAAATCATCACTAGGTTAATAGTCCTTCTCAACCAAAAATTATTTTCGAAATAGTAGTCATAAAACTTGTTTGAAAATGCTTCATTTTAATAGATGGCACATATTGCACTACAATACATCTAGGAACCTGAGAACCCTTAAACAAGCCCTTGAGCCCCAGCCACAAGAGACTTTGTCATTTGCATACATCAGTTCATACTGATTCCACATTCCAATTTTACATGTTTGAATATTTGTTTGTGGACCACCCTGAACATGTGAAAGAAAAGCCTGTTTAAAGTCTAAATTAGTCTATAACAGTATTATAAGAGAGTTGTGATGTTTTAAAAGTGGTGATGGATTCCCTTCTGCTTTCATGATAGTAATTTCATGAAGTAATTTTTGGAACTCGACTTATTTAAGTCAAATGCATCTAGAATGGTCTAGAAATCAAATTTGCCAGAAATTGTTAATATTTCTTAAGCTAGATAAATAAGAGGACCCAAAATTCCTTTTTAAGTATATATGTTTCTATACTAGGAAAGTTAGGATACTCAGGGAGAAGGGATTTATAAATCCAATTATAAATCCCTTCTCCCTGAGTATCCTAACCATTGAATAGTATTAATTACCCAAGATGTAACTAACCATGGTCAGTTATCTTCCCATGGCCATGATATTTTGCAATTTCTTTCAATATTCATACAAATAGAGCAAACTAAGGCATAATTTTTGTTATTAATTACGTGTGCAAAGTTATTCTTTGCATAATTTTTTACTTCAAATAAGCAGTTTCTCTATTTTGATCCCATTTCCACTATGTTGCTCTACGTGATAAAGATATCCCTTCTGCAAATACGATCTCCTACACATAATAATGGGTCTTCCTTTTTGGTTTGATATATTATGTAATATGTAGAGCCATCCCTTGGCTTTAGTCTTTTAAGGGGGCATTTGTTTTCTCCACCCCTCCTCTGTGCAAAATTAATGACTGCGATGGATTGGAACAAGCTTTATAGTGACTTTGAGACCAAATTTGTGGACCGTCCAAAACAAGGTTTGGCAAAACTTTATTTTATCTATAGTTGCCATGTCAAATGATAATCACAGCTGGCACTAATATGATAGGATTTTACAGGGCATCTCCAAAAATATGCAACAAGATGTTGATTGGCAACAAGATGTGGATTGGCAACATCTTAAACAGCACTTAATATTCATCCATTTCGTTGGTAGTGCTGTCATAGTATCTACTGAATACTCTTTATGAATAGCACAAGGATCTAAAATGCAAAGTTAGGATTGTTTTTGCTAGTTGTATCATATTTTAGATGTTACAAAGAAAGCATGGTGCATGGCATCAGAGCACAAGAAGTGTATACTGTTGCTTCTGCATGTCACAACAAACATTTTGATTGAATTAATTCTAACTCATTGTTTCGTGGAGAAATCATCACTGATACATTTCAGATTGCTATTTCATTAGCAATGTCTGAAATGTCATGAATATATATTTGTTGAAATACATAAGTACAGAACCAAAAGAAAGTGCTCCAAGGAATTTCTGATGCAAATAATTTTGCTTACTTCTTATTTATGCTTTTAAACTTACATGTAAATAAAATAATGCAGGTCCAAAATTCTCTTTGGTTTAAAATATGTTAAACCATATTGCAGTGAAGTACATGTTGAGTGGAATTGTAAATGTACCATGGTAGTGGGCCTACAATGTATACTGGATAGATGTGATCTGAAGATTTTTGTATAGTATATTATTATGGAGATTCATCTAGCGGTCGTTATGAGTAGAGATCTACACGTCTTTGCAGATTCTACCTTCCCTCTCTCTCTGTCTACCATTCATCCCTCTTTTTCTCTTTTTCCTCTTTTTCTCTCTCTCATTTGCTCCTACTGTCTCTTCCTCTTCCTGATCGGAAGAAGTTGCGGTATTGTCAGTTACATCAGTTTGTTATTTATGTATGAATGCATCTATGATGTGACTCAGAATGAAGTTTTGTTATGTATTGTCTGCTGAAAGCTGGAATGGTGTACACTCATTCTTGTTCAACATTAAATTAACACCTTTTGGCTCTCAGCATACAAAATCATGTTTATGCCTATGTCATATTGTATGTAACACCAATGGGATACAAATTTCTGTATTACAAATGTATTATGAAAAATAAAACTTGAATCTTGAAACTTGTAAATGTATATATACATTGTAGACTAAGCATGCTTAATTAAATTCCTTTGCCTTTTATTTATTTTACATGTTTTTACTGATTGTATCTATTTCTATATTTTTCGTTTGTATAACCCTAACTACAGTCTTCTTTGGAGCCAAATGACAGACGTTTGCGGTGGTATACAGCTGAAATGGAATTTCCCTTCAACCATACAACATTTCAGGGCTTATATCTCAGAAATTAGGGTTAGCTCCAAGTAGCAGTAGCAGGTACATGTAATAATGCTATGTTTTATTTTATTTACTTTTTACATTTTCTGAAGACTCTGAAGTCCTTTCCCTGAAGATCATTCGAAGCAAAAGTATGTTCATTTAATGTTCATACGACCTGTTTTCATAAAGTTTTCCTGTGAAATATCCAAATGTCCAATTCCCCCTCTTTTTTGTTGCTCTTCTTGCTCCTTTATATGTGAGCTAGCCCATAGACCTACTGTACGCTGTATGTTTAGGTCTTTTAATTGAAAATGAAAACATTGCTTTCTTCAGTCAATAATATGCAACATATGCATAATTCACATATATTGGGGATATGTTACCCAAAAATACATAAGAACAAATTGCGATAATGAAATAAAGTGTGGAGGAGTGGATCTGAGCTAGAAAACCAAGGAAAATGCTGTCCAGGCTACGCACTTATAGCAATAGGAAAAGATTTAGGCTTCACTCAAGTCATGATGTAATTATTGTAATGAAGTGTTAAATATCGGGTCTGGTGCTTGCAGACTAATAGGGAGCTAGAGAGGGACCTTGTATACCATGGACCTATGTTGTATACCCATAGCAGAAACAGAAAGCGAATAAATTTAAGTCATGTTATGATTAATGGTGTAGGAAGCCAAATAGAAATCGAATCTCAAATGTAACTTGTCATCTTTTATCTCATAGAGCTACAATTATAATAACAGCTATGGTTGTAGTCTTATTTAAGAAATAGCATATGGAATGTCACTAAAATTAAGTCAAAATTTGTTTACTCCATTCACAAGTTGCTAATTTGCTTTTAATACCCTATTGTACATTCCATAGAAATCATGTTCGCAATACAGCTTTGTGATGAATGCACATTTAAAAGGTGATGTGCAAGGCCATTGAAATTGCCTGTGTTTAAGTAGTTGCTATGGTGTCGTTTGGTCGATTAAGACTTTAAGCATTCATAAATTATTTTATTTTGTATAGGATTTTCCTCAAACTTTTACTGAGTTTTGTCTGTCATTTCTCGGCTATCAAGTTCATCAGTGTGTGTAGTGAATCTTCCCTCTCTTTTAAATACACTTTTTCATTATGATTAACATTTATAGATTCTCTAATGCATGGAACTAGCCTCTTTGCAAGTAATTACTTACTTATTTTTATGATTTCAATACTTGTTTTACAAATATTGTAATGCTGACTCTAATAACACAGTACTGGAATTGTTATGTACCTACTTTACGTCCACTCGTAAACTTTATCATAGTCAGGAAGATAACCAGCTAAACAATGATCATGATTCTATTAAACTATAATTATGCACATGTAATGTAATGTTTCAATTAAATCTTATTTACAGAAAAGGAAAACAACAAGTGGCACTATTCATGTATTCCTCCCAAGTACTCATGCCAATCTTGCCTTGGCTGAACTTTCCTGAAAGACTGAGTCAATGACAAATTTAAGGTAATTGTATTTTGTTTAACTGATAAGTGTAAAAGCATCACTTTATATGTTGTTGTCATGATCTCTTGATAGATTATACATCAATGGGGTTACAGCATAAGAAAAACTTTTCCACATTTGTAGGAGGATACCCATTAGATATATATTGAAAATAGAATATCCAATCACATTCTCCATACATGTATATGAAGAGTTATATCTAGGGATTTGATATAATGACATGTTCGATATTGATCAGTTTGTGTACTTAATTAGATGCATTAATTCACTCCTAAAATAAAGGCTTTGTAGCATACATGAATTTGAAATAGAGATCCATCCCACTTAATTGCTTATGTGTACAGAATTCATTTGATTTGGTTTTTATTCAAGACTTTGTGTAGAACCCCAATAGAATCCATTTCATTTGTTTGCATGATTGTATTTTACCATCCATGCTATCGTTTTTTTTTCATTATGCAGGCTTCAACACATGTGCAGCATTCCAGTCGGGAGTGAACACCGTCCATTGTAGTGTTCGGCAGGCTTTTCACTTGGAGATTGGGCTGATTTCAATCTTAATAAATATGTTGATTAGATAAAGGACTCTGCGGTCTGCTCATCAAAACATCAATTAATTTTCTGGCGAAGTGCTCATATATCCTAAATCCTGAGATGTGCTTTCATTTGTGTTACCTTCTTTTTGTCTGACAGACAGTTGAACTAATACGAAGGTCATCTACAAGCTTACTGGTTTCTAGTGATGAATTAATGGCTATAATTGTAATTATCATTGCATGTCTAATTAAAGACGTGATGATTCAGTAGGGCTACAGCCTAAGCTCAGCTTGATATGCTTCCAGCCCAAATAACAAACTATTTAAATGAATTACAAGGAGTAGAGAGAGAAGAGAGAGAGAGAGATGGGGGAGGGGTACTAATACGAAGGGATTGGATTGGGATTTTCAGCTATCAATGAAATTCTTAACTCACATATATATGACATTATCATTAATATTTCATTCACAGGTTGCAGGAATTATAGATTTTAAGAGGTTCAATATAAATAACTTGTGGAAGGTAATTGATTAATAAATGTCTGATGTTGAAATAACATGAAAGTGAAGGTACAAAGTAACCACCTTGTGTAACATATTTCCTAGTGAATGGTACCATATATATGTAAGTGTAAAAGTGTTCAAAATGAATAGTCCCATCATTATTGTGGCTTGATAGCTCTGAAACCATACATCAAAAATTACAAAGTGAGAAGGATCAAGAAACACTCTTAAGTTCAAATTTACAATTCATAAAATCGAAATGGAAATCATCATTTCACTGTCTAACTACCTGATGCTTGGCTTCAAGATTAAGCATTTAAAAGTAAGTGCAATTTTGTTCTCTTCACTCCAACCACATTGATTTAGTGAGCATGTTACTGCATCAATTGATGAAGAAATGTAACAATACACTCTATAAATTTGTTGAATTTTAACAATTAAAGTTGCAAGTTTCTGAAAAGTAAAACTGACATAGGCCCTATAAGGATTCATTTGAAATAAAATGTTTGCTTTTAATTTAAAAAAAAAAATTAATACTTCAAAATTCTATAGTAAGGATATTTTTAGATTGATGTGAAGGGATAAGGACTCAAGATTGGAATATATATATTTTATATATGTACCTACTAAGATGTATGTACATCTAGTTAGATTAGATATTTGTCTACAGATGCAATGTGTAATGGGTTTTCAAAATGTGATCAAATTATTCAAATGTACATGTATATATCCAATCTTGTCATTTTTATGGCTTAAATAATTTGGAGGACTAGGAGATATAAGAACTGTTGATTAATTACTCTTCTTTGCATTGTTCACTCTAACTGGCAAAGCGAAAATTAGTAGACACAAAAAGTATTTCCAAAGCAATTATCTTTTATCATCCTGTAATGTATTTTTCTCTTCAATTTTTTGCAGTTGCAATGATTAGAAGTTGATATTGCTTCCCATGTATGAATCTAAATGAGCAAATTCTCATGCAGTATCATGAATTTCAATTGTTCTTGCAAGCAACATTTTAAGTTCTGAAACATCCTCGATTATAAATTACCATGCTCAGAAGTTGGCAATTATACATGTATTTTTTCCATTTTTATTTTGTCTATAAAAGCGTATGCAAGGGTTGTCCACATCACATCACAAGTCAGTATAAAACCGTTTATTTAAAATTAACATTCATATGTGTTTTGTGGGAAAAAATTGAAGATTTTGTTATTTTGTATTATTATCCATTTCATTCAATTTTCACCAATTTAGTTTTTCAATATTTCTATTTGTTTTCCTCAGAACATGTGTTGTGAAGTTTTAATATTCCTTCCCGGTTTCATCATGCTATGTAAATAAGCTTATACATGTAAATGCCTTTTTTGCTCTCATTTACCAAATTATTTAGCGATATTGTTTTAGATATACACATGAATTATTCATACTCCTTGTAAATTTGATTTTTGTTTGTGTGTGTGTGTTTTTTGTTATTCAAGAATAAAAGGTGAACTGGGTAAATTAGATGTTGGCTTTAATATTTTACATTCTCAAGAAATATAAATCGGGACAAATGTATTTTTACATACTAATTTGAAAGTTGGTAAGGGTATGAATAATTTGTTAAATGTACATGTAGTGTAACATGTTTCAAAGGAATGAAAGGTGTACAGTGTAATGGTTAAAATTTAGATTATTAAATCTTGTTTTCACAATAATTAGTTAAATACCCCTCGATCCCCCATCACTTTCCCCCTCCCCTAGGTAATACAAATACACCCACACCTGACAATGGCATAGTCTGTAGATCCAGCCATTGATTTGAGTGTGTATTCGTGTCAGGGAGGAGAGAGAGGGGAGGGTGGGGACACCAGTAATGTTTTCGCCACTTTTTGAGAGACAGGCACCGTGGAGTTCTTGTTAGTAATACATGTATGTAATGCTGCTTCCTGGAAATTTAATTCATATACATTAGAATCGTTCTAGAGTTTTAATAAAGTTAACCATTTTAGTTTCTTCTGTTTGGAGCCATAAGGGTGTTAACTCTGTATATTAGTTTTATGCTCTTGTGACTCCAAACAAAATTTCATGTTGACTAAATTTGTAATAGAATATGTGATTGAATAAAATCACCAACCATTTAAATTTCACTCATTAATTTTCCTATTGCCTTTTGCTATATAAACCTGTATGAATGTGACACAAAGAAACGGTGTTTTAAAAAAATTGTATAAAGTATTTGCCATCACCTAGGCCTGGGACATAAAATAATCTATTTGAACAAATAGTAGGCTTATATGCATCTTCTCTTTATGTTTTGAAGAATATTCTTCAAAGAAATACACATGACATGAGATCATAATGTATCTCTATACATCTCACAAGTTTCACTTGCTTTGTTTAGTTATTTCCATTTAGTATTTATCGATATATTATAACTCCCTAGGAGCAGACATCATATTTTGTAACCCCTTTCATATTCAAATCTTAAATATATACGGGCTAGTATCGCTCCACTTTATTGGTAGACCAATAATATTGCTATAAGAACAGTTAAAACTAATAAAACATGACACCTTGAAACTGGACCCGCCTGTATAGTTGTGAATATGCAATATCAACAAAACAATATCATGTTCTTCAAAGTATGAACCACTACATGGAGAAGAACGCTTTACAATGGAACATGCTTTGCATATTTCGGCTTATGTTATCTGAATTTAAAGCTAACTTTGGCCAACAACACTAAATTCATGGCAAACTTTACAGTAAATAGATAACGATGGTGTTGATGATTATGATGTATGTTGAAGGTAACGTTGATGGCCATGTTGGTGGTGATGATGTCAGTAGTGATGATGATCGTGGTGGTGATGATTATATAATGATAATGACGATGCAATTTCCATCATCAAAAAGTAAAATTGTCATGCTTTGTAGGTGTGCATTAATTTAATTGTCAATTAAAATATTTTCAACACAGGACTAATGTACATGTACCTGAAGAGGCAAACAAACCTGGTCATGCAATTCAACAGGGCATATTTGTGCATCATGCATAAGGGTGTGTGCACTAGCTGTGGCTTTGCGGTATAGTATAGGATGTATCACTCCTGATCTCATCACACGGGGCAGAGTAGAGTGTAATGAGCATACAATATTGTCTGTCAAGAAACTTTTCATGAATCAGGGTACGGTATAAAGATTATACTTGTCTTAACCCTTATATACGCTGAATAATTCAAGGTTACAAATGCAACTCGGCTGCAAAGTAGGGAGGGGTGTGGTTGTAACTAATCCCCAAGTGCGTTCTATTTCATTATTTTTCGTTATGACTTTAGTGCAGTAAAACTAAATAAAAAACATGAAAAATTATAAGGGAAAAAAATTATAGAAACTATACCAACGAAAAGTTAAGAATCACCATTACCATCACCATCGTCATCATCATCGCGCCCTCCCCGTTTCTGTGTGTGTCTCTCTCTCTCTTTCCGTTTCCCGAGGCGGTAGTCAACAAAAGAGTCTCGATTTTTTTTCATTTTGGGATGAGAAAGATATGTTAGTCGCGTATTAACATAATGTTGATTGGCGCTGAGGACCAAAATATACTCACCGTAGTCGTCCAAGAAATGTACTTTAAATTTGTGAAAATGCAGCTACTTTAGAAACAGCAACTTACCAGTTCTTTTTGTTTTCTTGCTTTCTGTCTTTCTTTCTTCCTGTGGTTCATTTTTCCCCCTTCTTCTTATTCTTCTTCTAAGACAATAAACATGCACCCTTGTACAATTATGTATCTACGATGATTTGGTATATAGTCAAAGTTTGATATGGTACATGGCTGCCGATAGGCGATGGGGCCGTCGGTCCCGACAGGTTAAAAACGTTAATTTTACATTAAAAACAAGTTTTAAAAAATTTGCCCCCAGGGGCCCCATTTTGTTGTTGGTTATTTTGTGTTTTTTTGGCTCAAGGGAGGGGTGGATGTTGAGTTCACCCCCCACTGGCCGAAATATCGGCCGGCGCGATTTTTAAATTTCAGGGGGCAAAAAAGAAGAAAAATAAGGGCTCACTATAATCCCCCGCTTATTTGCCGGCTTGCTGATTCGGCGCTAAAAAAGTCTCGAATAGGGGCTGGATCCGCCCTGCTGATGTTGCTAAAGTCTGAATTTTCGTTACGCTTCGTAATGAAAAGGTCAGATGACGCTTTGTGGTAAATAATCCTGAAGAAGAAGACTATACGCTACTGATCATAGTTTAATTTCTTTATTTGCTTTATTTGCAAAAGAGTCGTAGAGGGCTTTTTCCACTTTGGGCAGCGGTGCAGAGTCTCGTAATTCTGTCGCTGTACAGTTGAAAATAAAATATCCGAAGAAACTGAGCCAGACGCCTTATTTTTCTTTAAATTTGCCTTTTTAAATGACAGTAGGTGAGATAATTTAGTTTTGCAGATATCATATATTTAGGAAATGGTCGCACATCATGATTAATAATGAATAATAGCACTCTTTCTTTATCTAAAATTGCATGCGTATTTATGTTTTGATTCATACCCATGGCTGCTGTAATTTGTACTTTTCCGCTTTTTTGTCGCCATGAACAAGAGAGGATTAAAACTTGTCTATTTAATTAATTTGAATATTAATTCATTTGAAAGATTGTTTCATGTTATACATGTATTTGTTGCATGGTACCAAATCTGCAAATAATTCAACACAATTCTTTTCCATTTCTTAAAAATCATTGTTCATTCTTGTTTTAGAATTTGATCGTCGTTTTCTTTTCTTCCTTTTCTCTAACCAATATCAAAATGTTTTCATGAATCTTTTGCCCAAATTATCGCATTGAAACTGAACATGAACCTAATCCATAATTTTGACCCTAAATCTATCCCTAACACTATAACTTAATAGGCTAACACCCTAAATTTAGCCATAAATCGCCAATTTAACCCTAACCCCGCCCATTCCATAGCTTACTCATAGGCCCCGACCCTATATAAGCCAGACGGTATAAACCAAATTATGAATAAAATAATCATAATCATAATCCTTTTCAAACTTTGAACTTATCTATTTATTTATTTATTAAAACATATTTTTAACAGGATAGCATTTATCAGCTCGCAGGCTGTTTTCCATAACGGTCCTGCATAAAGAAGGAAAATACAAATTTAAGAACTGACAATAGGAGTATTTACAAGGAAAATAACAAGTGTGATATAATCAATTATAAAATAAAAATAAAAGTAGAACACGAAATGTCTTAGCAGCTGCATAGGCCTCGACCAAACAATTATATAAGATAGATATCAAATTTACAACGTAATGTAAGTATATGTAATTTCCTAGATAATAGGGTTAGCAATCATTTTAGTTACTTATTGCGTGTAATGTTGTAGTAGTAAGGAGAAACGGCAGTGAACAAACTTTATCGATTAAAGGAAGATTTTTATATTGGTATTTAAAACTGTCTACTTAATTGGCATTTTGGATATCATTGGGAAGCTTATTCCAATTAACCGCTCCAGCATACTTAAAAGATTGTTTGAATAAGGTCACGTTGGGCTTGGGCAATACTACATTAGGAGAGTTTGCATTTCTTGTATTAAGGCCATGGCGGTCGAAATACATTTCTATTTCGTTTGATAAGCGAGGTGGAGCAATGCCCATTATACATTTGAACATAAGCATAGCCAGAAAATAATCACGGCGGTGATCAATAGTTTGCCAGGAAAGTTTTTTTTATCAATGTGTTGCCGCTTGCAATTTCATAGTCAGAGATACCAGTTACATATCTAGCAGCTCTTTTTAGCAATCTCTGAAGGGGCAGCTTGTAGCTGGCTAGGCAGTTTCCCCATACAGAGATTGCATAGTCTATACTGTTGGAGCGCCTTGAAGACCTAATTGCAAGGTCGATACGTGCGCTATACAAGAAACCAATATTATTATTATCATTTTTATTATTATACAGGGTTGGATTATACACTTATAAAGGGTGTTCAATAGTTCTGAAATTAAGAATTTACTCAGCTTTCATAAAAGAATAAATTTTATAGGCAATAAATTTACATAAGTCTCTTAAATATACATTCCACTTCAAATTTTCATCAATCACTATACCTAAATATTTTATAGATTTTACCTGTTCGATCAGTTCATCTTTTATGAATATATTTAATATATCAGAGGATCTTAATTTTATTAGCATTGTTTTGGTTTTACTTGTGTAAATGCGTAATCGATTTTGTTTATACCAATTATTTAGAGCATTAATATATTTTTGTAATTTCTTTGTAACATCATCTAACTTACTATCTGCAACCTATAACTTAACCTATACAAGTAACCGTACCACCATAAACCCCAACCTTTGAACAACGGACATACCCACTATTATGCTTGAGGTGGACATATAGGGGTATTAAGAACATAAACCCACTAGTGGGGATTCACTGCAGAATAATCAAACATCCATAATAATGAATTAGGGTCAGTGTCAGAGTCAGGAATACGGTTAGGACTAGGGTGAGGGTTAAGAGTAGGGTTAGGACTAGGGTTAGGGTTAGGGTTAGGTTTAGGACTAGGGTTGGATGAGAGTTAGAGTTTGGCCCAGGGTTAGGGTTCGGACTAGGGTTGTGGTTACAATCAGGGTTACAACTAGGCTTACTTTCAACACATTCAGCTCCTTTTGGATGACCAACAAATCCAGCTTTCAAAAAGTGGAATAATAGGCGAACGATAATAGATGAAAATTGACCTCTCTATCCAATCTTGTTTATCAAAATTAACCATCTTTCACACTAAATGCAACTTTTGATGAAATATGCATTCAGTAGAAAAGTGAAAACGGCAGTGGCGGATCCAGGGTGGGGGGGCACAATTTTTAACAAAAATTTTACCTTTAAAAAAGGGGAAAAAAGACGACCCCCCCCCCGGTAACAACAACAAAATTTTAATTTTAAAAGATAGTAACCACAATATTACCTTTTTTGCTCAAGGGGAGGTGTTGAGGTTTTTAAGTGCTCACTACTCCCTCCCCGCTTATTCGCCGGCTGATTCGCCTCTAAATATTTTATTACGAATTGGGCCCCACCCTTGCCGCCGGCTGGATCCACCCCTGGACAAAGGTATACAAACATTGCCCCCTTAACACATATCCAACACACATCATCACCCCACCCCGATCTCTGGTGTAGAAGGAAGGCCTAATCAAATATTGAAAAGAAAAAGAAGAAAAAACGGAAAAGAATAAACAGAGAAAATAGAGGAAAGAGGGAAAGGGAAGGGAATGTGAAAAGAAGATATTACGACACCCTACCGCCCCTCCGACTCTCTCCTGTACACTCAAACTGTCGCTCTCGCTATGCTACATCACTGAATGCGCCCTCATTACAACACACAGTGCCACAAACTCACTTTTACACACAGTAAGGGACACAAACATGTAAACTAAACCGTTTAAACAAAAAAAATAAAGCACAGATAAAACAGACTTTGTTGGGCAATTCATGATTAAATGCTATGTATAATACCTCCTACAAAATCTGAGAAAAGTTTGGTTGTACGACACATGCCCATACCAAAATTGCTCCACAAAAGTTTTCTACACTAACTGAAATCCTAACTTCAAGCCTGAACCTGAACCCAACAATTTTCATAAAATAAAGCCCAGAGCAAATGTCAAATCACTGCAAACCGATCATCGTGTTCCTGAAATCGTGTTGACTATCATATTTCAGCATGACCTACATACAATAAGCTGATTGCATACTTTGAATGGAATATATTGCAGTATTATCCTAACATAAAAATAGAATTTCTTATTAAAATAATATATATAACAATATATACACAGGTCATATATCTACAGCCTCATACAGAAGCTATACTGTAAACATGTTGAAAAACTTTAAAATGCTTCCATTTGTTACACATTTAATTTACAAAGAGCATTACTGCAGTCGGGTAATACCCCAAATATGGATGGGGCATCACCTGAAAGATAGCACATCGGGTAATAAGTCCAGGCAAAGTAAATAGTAAGAATGAAGTGGGTGCTTGGTCACCTTTGAATACAGAAAACTTACATAGATTTGAATTAACTAGTGTGTAAATTTGACATGGGTTAACACAAAAAAGGAAACCATCAAGGAATTTAGATGATGACCGGGACTTATAATTGTCACCTCTCATATGTTTAGTACAGTATTAAACTTTTGGAGGATAACCGAGGAACTTGTACAATGGTGATCATCTTGCTATCTCTCGACGCAATATATGAGAAGCGGAAAAAATGGTCGGGCAGGGGTTACCAACTTGTGCATGAGCTATAAGATACTACATGTTTGTCTAAGGGATCTTGTGTACATGCCAATGTAACAAAAATAGTATGGTTGAATGCTCAATATTTTCGTTTGTTTGGTTAAATCATCTTGTCCTAAAAGCTTACAAGTGGTATTCCATAACCATTTTCAAAATCTGTCATCATTATTCTAATCATGCAAACTATTTACATCTCATATTTGGTACATTAGTTGGAAGATGAGTGTACAGCTGTAGTAGACTTTTGAATGTGGATTGCCACTATGGTAATTACATCAATTATTAAAATTGTTTCCTTCAACTGAGAGAAAATAAATGAGCAAATATATGTACTGGAAATAGCATAATTATACAAAGTTAACCATATAATTATGTGTATTTACATGTGTACGATGAGAGGTTTCATGTTGCAATGCCCTTATTTTATAACACTTTGTATATCTATGAATAGTGATATTGAATTCAGACTGATGAAAGAGAACCTTTAAAGCACAACATAACCTGTAAAACACTACATCAGAACATAAGCATGTCACCATGTATACTTATATTATATTCAAACCACAGCTAGTTAAGGTATATAGATTGAATCTGGTTGAAACTACATGTATACTGAATTTTCATGTTACAACTATGCTCAGTGATCTGCACACATGCATATAACGAAGAGGTGGTAGAAAAATATATTAAATCGAGAATTAAATTTGGTTGCTTAAAAAAATCAAGGAGGGTGATTGTCCTCTATTTTTGTTTGTTAAATTTAGAAATTGTATTGCTTCATTAATGGCTTATTTTGTTCATTCCATTAATGGGAATATCTATAAAAAACAACAAAAAGAAATTAAACAGCAATGAACAATGAAATATAGGTTTCTTGCGTTGTCAAAGATAGTACACATGGAGTACTGATTAGACAGGGTCAATGATAGATTTCCCTTAGTTAGTAGTTACCAAGTTGTTGATAATAATACAAAGTACAAAAGTTGAACATATTCCACAGAAATTCATTTGCATGTTATGGGACAATACCTCAAAATCACTCTTTATGATTTTAAGATATTTATGGTTGAAGAAAAAACTTGGTTATAGGGTATCAGGTTATGCACGCACATACATGTACATGCATATACTACCCTAAAAAGACACATCTGTTAGGACAATGTTAAGTGCATGTGAGCATGAGCCAACAGTTCCAACTAGCAACTTTCATGGCCAATTACTAATGTTAAGGGTGAATAGCTACATAATTACTTTAACTCAAATAAGCTGAATATTATGCATCCCTCCACACTCTATCTAGCACTGGCTAATATAAAATCTGTAGTTTTACTACTTGTACACACTACATGGTAGTATAAGTTATTCTTAAAACTTTAAGCTTTATTATTATACAATATTAGAACAAGTACATGATTCCATCAAGAGGAAAATTTTGGTTTGCAGTAGCAGTTATACAAATTGCCCTGAAACTGTAGTAACAAATGAGAAGTAGAAAATATGCAATAAGTACATCCATTTGCAAAGTGCCTAATTATTACCCACTGGCTTTGGCCGAGCCGTATCAGGACAATTACCCCCTGGACAACACCCCGGAAAATTACCCCCCAGATCCACCCTGATAATAAATTAGCTTTTATAAAGCAAATTAGTTTTTGTTTTTAATATTTTGTTTTGTTTTGTTTTGTTTTTGTTTTGTTTTTCTTGGGGGAATTTTCCGGGGTATTTTCCTTTGGGGTAACTTTCCGAGGGCTAATTGTCCCGCTGGTGATTGGTCGGGGGTGATTGCCCAGGGGGTAATTGTCCTAGAAACTGGCCGAGCTACTATGATATTGTGCTCAAGGATCTCTTTCGGCACAATTTACTTCATCTCATGGGAGAGTGGCAAATGTAGATTAATGTCTAGCCAAAGGACATTAGTGCCACACGAGACTGGAATGTTGGGCCATGTGATCCACAGTATAGTGATATATGCATAAGACCATGTCACCTCTACATAATGATAACATAATGATTAACATATATTACAATGCACTACAATTCAATTCAAATTTAATGATAATGCAGATGAACTATTATTCTACAAGTACTATCAACCTCCTAATCTATAACCTTTCAACCATTTTAAAAACATTTTTCATGGATTTATACCTTCCATCATATCTAATGTCATTTTACCCCTTCCTCTGTCACTCTCTATCCTGATATAACTATGTAGTTATGGTAGGAGAGAAGAATACATGTATATAGTTTATATTTTTGCAGGGTACTTGACGTTTTTCTGTAAATGGGCATCTTTGTTGTAATGGGCTTCTTCACAAGGAAAGTGTCTGTTCTGCTAGATCTATACTCCATAGTTTAGTGCAAGTCCCATTGTAACTTCTGAATTAAATTTCTGCAGACCTCCTCATTTCATTTTTGTATACTCATGGTTGTCTTTCCCTAGACCCTCATACAGGTGTACTTGGCCGTCATCATTTCATAAGAACCAAGAGCCATGCCGTTAGCCTCTGCCAGATCCCTCTCAGTGCATGTGGCAAGCAGCAGATCACCTTGTACTTGGAATCTGTTGGTTTGAGAAAAAAGAACAGAGCTTTCATTTAATTTTTGGGGTCTCAAGAACAAGTTACCTTTTTCCCCTTCATAATAAAACTTTTACCAGATAAAATGTGAAAATCCTTCTTTGTTTCAATTATCTTTATCTAGGAAGGATGTTTCCAACC
>CP137674.1:1865796-1909302 GCA_037976565.1 Mesocentrotus franciscanus
AGCCTTCCAAAGTTGCGACTGTGCCCCGACGCGTCGGGGCGCAGAGCAGGATATGAAACAAAGGAGGCGTCTTTCTGCGCCCATTTGCGCCCATTTGCGCCGGGTACGAGAGGACGCAATTTGGTTTCCAGCTCATTAAAATCTGGCTATTGTTTGGAGTTTCATTGTTACGAGATTGCCCCGCCGCGGCAGGTCCCGGCGAAGCACTTGACATTTGTGAATGGGAGCTAAAACTTTGAAAAGCTTTCGCGCGCCCGGCGACTCTGAAAAGATTTACTTTGGCTACTGATTTGTTTTAATATTATTTTACGTAGATGACATTGGTTACAATTTTTGTTTTTATTGTTTATTTCCCTCTCAACATCGGAGTTCTGTAGGCGTCAATGTTGGCATGATTGTTCATTATTTCATCTCCTCCTGTTCTGTCCATGATTGTGTTCAATATCAATTTTAATACAAATTGATCTGTTCACGAAAAAAATATTATTTTATACTTGCAACTCTCTCTGACATTGTTTTCCTCATGCATGTTTTGACACTGTATTTGTTTCATATTACATTAAATTTGTGTATATTTCCTTTTTCTAGCGATGTTATCGCATGTTTCGGTTTTCTTGTTTTGTTTTCTTAAATTTTCGTTTATTTTTCGTTGTATCTTGTAAACCGTTCCGTCGTATGATCATTATAAATCATATAATTGTATCGATCATCAATCTGTTATTTCAATACATAGGTCCTTTAAATCTACGTAAAATTAGAGAACGTATTTTTAAATCCGTGATTTTGAAAATGATACTTAATCAAGAACGTCGTAATTACTTTCTCCTTGAAATGAATTTATAGAGCGTTTTATATGTCTTACGATTTTTTTTTAAATGCTAATTATATCCGTATTGTCATGAACATCATCAATATATTTCGTTAGAAAGACGCTCATTTTCAGAATGTTGTTTCTTTGCAAAACACTAATGTTACGAACAAAATTAAATACACCGTACCCGTATCATCGGGGAAATCGCAAAACTCCCAGGAGATTATCAATTGCAAATCAACATAGTAAATTATGCCTAAATCGTAAGAATAGAGCATGCATTAAAAAGAAGAGCGTTACCAGGAAATTGATGTTTGAAATTTCACGTCGATCATTTCAAGAAGAAATTAGTTTTTCATTCTGTTCCAAAGAAATTTTATCAAATATTTCTTTGCGAAGAAGGGGTTACAGCCGCGGCCAGTTTTAGATCTAGGTCATTGTTGTGAAGAAATAAAATACGTATATATTGTGCTAAATTGGGGCCACGTGGTATCGAAAGAGCGTAGTGCGTTCTAGAACAAATACAGGCCATGGCAATTCGTTGATTTGCTTCTCGTAACATTGTTACAGAACTGTCTCGCTGTCTAAATAAGGATCCATCCCGGGGATCCATCAGGCATGTGTTGGTATCAAGTAGTAGATGGAATTTATAATGATTGCGTTATTTTGGGCCATTGATTTTTTTTTGCTAGCCCTTATTCTTCTAGTTCTACTAGGTTATCGAGAAACACAAATAATGTTGATATTTTCCGCAATCCCTTTAGCGCCGAGGGTAGAAAAGCCTATAGAAAAGTCAGCTGGACAATAGCAATTTAATGTTGGTCGAACAATCAGGGAGAAATACTGGACAAACGGGTACACGATATTAGCTCACGTCTTCAATATAACCAGGGAATCCTGATATAACTATTTAAGCACATGCTCACAATATGAATATAAAATCTGGCTATTGTTTGGAGTCTCATCGTCACGAGATAACCCGCCGGCGCACTTACCGGCGAAGCGCTTGACATTTTGTGAAAAGCTTTCGCGCCCTTTCGCGCCCTTTCGCGCCCGTTCCGACGCATTTAAGTTATTCCTGTATTAAATCCCCGCGTGTGTGTCCGCTCTCGTCTTGAAAGATTTGACTATAAAAATATTCACTTTGGCTTCTGATTTGTTTAATTATTATTTGACGAATATGACATTGATTTAGATTGTTGTTCTGATTGTTTATTTCTCTCCCAACATCGAAGTTTTGTAGGCGTTAACGTTGGCATGATTGTTCATTTCTGTTCATGAATGTGTTCAATACTTGTATTATATTAATTTGTTCACGAACAAAACAGAAACGATATGTATAATTGTATTCCTTCTGTATGTTTTGACACATTATTTGTTTCATATTGCATTTATTTTGTTTGTTTCCCCTTTAATGGTTGCCTGATATGTTTTGCAATATTTTCTTTCTCATATTGCAGCGAGTTTATCAGATGTTGTTCCGTTTTCTATTTTGTTTTATATTATTTTAGTTGTATATTGAAAAGCGTTCTGTCATCCGATCAAAATAGGTCATATATCTAGATCATCAATCTGTTCTTCCACATGCAAGAACGATTTAAAGAATAGAAACGTAGGTTCTCTAAATCTTCGCCAAATCAGCTATTGTATTTCAAAACCCGTGATTTAAAAATGATACTTATAATCAAGGACATTGTAAGATTCTCCTTGAAATAAGATTATAGGGCGTGTATAAATATGTCATACGAAACAAACAAACATCTGCTAATTAAAAATATTACAAAAATGATACCCGTATTGTCGGGAGCCTGCATCATCAAAACGTTTCGGTAGATGGAAGACGCTCTTTTTCGAAATGCACTCACCAAAATTCTGCTCGAATCATAAGGAACACTGTCTCCTGCAAAATCATAAAACTAATTTTACGAAAAAATGAATATCTGCATCATCGTGGAAATCGATATACTCCCAGAGAGATTATCATTTGCAAATCAACATTGTAAATTATGTTTGAATCGTATGGGACCTTGAATGAACAGAGCATACCGATTTCAGAAGAAAAAACAGTGTTTATCGGACATGATGTTCGTTATTTCCACCTCGAACAATTCGAAATCGCTTATCTGTTCCAAACATGATATTCGATCGAATATTTCTTTGCGAAGAAACTGTATTGATGGTGGCATTTGTCGTAACAATTTGTTGTCATCAATTGCTCGTGAGGTTTTGACGTTTCATATTTATTAGCTAGCGCTAGTAAAGTCTTTTTAACGTGCCCTGTATATAGTTATAAGGCCTGAACACGTCATGTTCACATTGGGTGTTATATAGCATACGGATATTATAGTAACTGTAATTACATGTAACTTTTACAAGCACTTTGTTATTGCAACACAATGACAAAGACAGCTCTTTGAGCAGCTAATAGTTGTTGCGCCCATTGTTCCGCACATAGGCGGCTATTACCCTTTAATCACAATAGCACCCGACCCTACCCACGCACACATACACAATCACCATACTCGGAATAACCTATTGTAATCAATCAATATGAAAGTAAAATAAAGATGTTTACGCTTAGTGTTTGGATGTCACACTATCTACTGGATAGTCATAACCGTGTACAAAATCAATGTCAAGTGTTAGTGCATATCATTTTGCATTTTCACTTCATTACTTGGCCAAATTACATCCAATGAAAGGGATTTAGTAACATTACTTTGTGGACATAGCGGATCATACCAATACATATTTTATTAATCACCCATCACTTTTTGCAATTGTCAACAAAGTTACTAAATCCCTTTAACTTGGATTTTCTCACATTACCTTATCAGTGGGCATATTAGCTCACAATAATGTAGTTACTTGATCCCTTCGATAGTGCGTTTTTTCCATTGTAATTGCTGATTTGCAGAAAATGCGTTCGAATAGAGCTGCGCTCAAATTTGTGAAGATATCGTTGCGTTTAGATCTATTTATTTTCCATTAAACATATAGTATTGTACTTGTTCTATTCTTATCGATGTTAGTTATTCTATAGCTTTACATAATTATGAGAGGTTTTCACAATTATTGGTGACATCCTATATAATGAAATATTTATTATTAAACACGTATTCGGACTCCTTTTTGCGCAATTTGTCAAGAATTTTAAAAACTTATACATTTGCACGTTATAACCTCGATATGAAGATGGAAAACACGGTACGAGCGCCTGATGATATCGAAATAAAAAGAATATTACTGTACAATAATTATAAAAAGTAAAATTGTTGAGTGTAAATCATGATTAAAAAAAAGAAACTGAAGAGGAATCCACAGCGGGGCGGTTGGTGTTGATCGGAGAGACAAATAGCATAATAATAAATAACAATACGTCCAACTTTCTCTCTCTCTCTCTCTCTCGTTTTCAATGTCATTTTCTATCTTCATCTCTCATAGTGTTTTCTGTTCCGCGATTTTTGATGAGATCGCGTTTCGACTTACTCCTAAATAAAATTAGATGATCATAATTATAACGTAGAACCAGATTTGACCCTATCTGAAATATTCATTCAAATATATAACAATCATTGAAAGATAAAGGAATAATACAAATGTGACTTAGTAAAATGTCACAGACGAAAAGATGACATGAGAAATGATTGTTTCTCTCTCTGTATGATGTCTTAATTTCTCTATATCTCTTGCTCGCTTTCTCAGCGCCATTTTCCATCTTCATCTTTGGTACTGTTTTCCGTCCCAAAGTATTCCTTTCGATCTTGAGATAAATTATTATACCATAACCTCGATATGGAGAAGGAAAACACAGGACGAGCGCCTGATGATTCATATTATAAAAAGTAAAACTTTTAAATGTAAATCTGTGTTGCATCAAAATGATATGAAAAAAAGTTTATTATGCTATGATATTGACGTTACTTATATACGTCGGACATAATACTTTAGCGAAAAGATATAAATAAACCCCAAAAAGTAACTAACAAAAAAAAATCAGAGCTGGGGGTGATCGGAGATTCGAGAGACAAATATCATAATAATAAATACAGTACAGACTACGTCCATCTTTCTATCCTCCGCCCTTCTCTCTCTCTCTCTCTCTTTCTCTCTCTCTCTCTCATTGTCTGTCTGTATGTCTGTCTTTCTCTCTCTGTCTTTCTGTCAATGTCGTTTTCCATCCTCATCTTACATGTTGTTTTCTATTCCGACATTTGCTAGTATGCCGGCATCATTCCTACCTTGAGACAAATTATTATAACATTTCCCTGATAATGTACACAAAATTATACCTTATATTTATTATAGGAAAGGAAAATAGAGAACGAGCGACTGATAATGTCGAAATGAGAAGAATACTACTGTATAAAAATTATAGAAAGTAAAAGTTTTTATTTTGAATGTAAATCTTTGTTGCGTCAAAATAAAATGATACGTTCATTTACGATATTGACAGAAATAATATACATCGGACATTATACTTTAGCACAAAGGGTTATCTAGAAGAAGGTGGACAACATTATAAGAAAAAGAATAAAATTTTCTCTTTTATTTATAAAAAAATAAATAGCATAAATACCCTACCAAAACCGAAGAAATCTTGAAGAGGAGACAAGAAAAATAAGTATGAAAAGGACACAACAAATTACAAAAAGGATAGGATTCTAGAGCGGAAGATGATAGGGAAACGTAATAGTTTGTAAGTATTGGCAAATTTTGACAAAGTATATACAAACAAAATGACACAGAAATATTTGAAAGTATTTTAGACCTATATAGAATATACGAAAAGATTTATGTCTTAGGCCCCTACAGCTAAGTTACGTAAGAGGAACAATGAACGTGGCCAAGGGTAAAGTTCGTTGTCATGGTTGTAAACTCAACAATAGAAGAACGGAACGGAAGTTACGTAAGAGGAACAATGAACGTGGCCAAGGGTAAAGTTCGTTGTCATAGTTGTAAACTCCAACGGAAGGAACGGGTTAACAAAGTTTTATTGACATGATAGGTTGAACGAGAACACAGATGGAGACGAAGACAAATACATTAAATTCTTACGTTGTTTGCACTTCTTTCTTTATTGTTTCGTAACATATAATGAATCACTATATTTTCAATATCATTTATTTTCGAATAAACAAAAGACTACCAAGACTTGACGGCGATTAACTCCTTATTAGCCACACCCTTTAAAAAAACCACACTAAAACGCGATGCGGAAATAAAACACACTGAGGCACAATGCCAATTTCACGAAAATCCTGACGTATTCAGAGAGGGAGGGGGAGGAGGGAGACAGAGAGAGACAGACAAACAGAGATAGATAGATAAATAGATATAAAGAGAGAGAGAGAGATGATTGTGATGAATTATGATTTTGTTCTAATCTCTGTCATTCATTTAAGCTCTTTCCATTAAAACAAAACAAATCAAATATGCGTACAAAATTCAATAAATATTTTATTGATACAGCAACCTCATATCAAAATAGGGTTCTAAGAGATGTATAGATAAAAAAAAATTAACAAAATTAAGCGGGAGGCAAAAACTAAAACAAAATGAATATTTCAAATTATGAGAAACGAAGTCGAAAGCATTCAAAGTAAATATATTTTTTGTCGAGAATAAAACAATGTTCATCTCAAAATTCATTTCCCAAATAGTCCTATATTTGATTTGCACATTTAAAAGAAAGGTCATTTAGTGTAGATCATGACATAATGTTGGTCAGAATATAGTTACAAAATGTGTCGAAAACCCATGTAAAACGAAGGTTTAGGCCTATTATGTATGGCTCGGTTGATAATCGGCCGAGCTTTAGCAGACGACAATCATTGACAATGGGGAAATGAATGGAGGTATCGACCGATCTGCGCGTGCGGCGGTGCTTACGCAATTTGTATTGTGAGTGTATTAAAAAGGAAAGACGTGAAGCTTCAGCAAAATAAGACGGCAATTTCCCTCCAAAAAAACAGACCTTATTTTTTGTATTGATGAACAAAACTTATATTTTTAGAAAGAAAAAAGTCTGATCTTTAATTTTTACATTTACTAAAAATCACGAAAATGACTGAATGAGGCGCAATGAGCAATGAAAATAGAAAGCACCGCCAAATTTTCAATTACTGGCGATGTAACCGAAATCGCTCCGTCACAGATTTACGACGAGTATGGAAGGCCGTTCGTGCCATTATTCGTTTGGGGCATACGTATGGAACGCGGCATACGTATGCATCTGCCTTAGCAAACGTATGCTAATTGACCAATCGCCGCCTGTTATTTAGCAAACGTTTGCACAGTGCGATAGCATACGTATGCAAGTTTATTAGCAAACGTATGCCCGTTTCCATACGTATGCGCAGTATGCTAGTAAATTGATTTTCAGGCAACCAATCAAGTCCGCTGTTACAAAGCTGCTCAGCTCAGTATGTACAGGGTGCGTATTTTTATTTACACGAATTTCTCGATTAATTCCAATGAAACCGCTCGCGAAGAGTCTAGACTGGATAGGAGAGCTCATACGCTAGTGTGAATTTACATCGAGGACAAAGTTTGCTTAACTTTTTCTTGAAACACTTGAATGGTTATGGAATCTGTTTGTGTTTCTAATCTTCAAATATTAATATTATTCTGCATCAAATATAAAATATTTGATTTCTACTGTGGTATGTAAAGGCATGAACTTACGTTAATACATGTACAGTACGTACAAATATATCTTTTTTAACCAAGAAGATGCACCATGGTAATACATTTTAACAAACACATCAACATATTACCTAGACATCTCATCACCATAGCCATTTTAAAACCATATATTAATGATACATGTAAAATATAGATTGAAGCAATTCTAGTCCATTGGCTGTATCCTGAGTGTGATTTATATAATGAATTTTGAGTAATATTTGCATCTACCTGTAGTTGAAGAATAGATATAGTTCTCTACTAGAATATATGGAGATGTGGAGAAATCAAGTTGGAGCTCAATTGGAAGGAAGTAACGAGAAATATTAAAGCAAGAGAAACTGAGAGATGAGGAAAGCAAGAAGTTATTGAAATTGAGAGATGACTCGTGAGATAGCCTTGCATTAATGAATCCTTTATATAATGTTGTCTTGAGAGGAAGTAGACGTTTTTTAAATTGGAGATTAGTGTAAGTATTAGAAAAAACGGAAATAGAATTAATGAGAAAGTTTTTTAAATCTTAAATCGAGATCAATACATGTAATTAGACAGGAATCTGCAACTGGCATTTATGTGCGATGTCACACCAACGCGTAACGCATGTCACACACACACAAAATGGAAAAGAGACAATAATGTAAAAGAGAAGAAGATAGAGGATAGAGGAAAAGGAGAGAGACAGAGAGAGAGAGAGAGAGAGAAAGAAAGAAAGAAAAAAAGGAGGAACATGAAACTTAAATTTACACTTAGGCCTACAGATTACATTTCCGACTGCGAGTGAGTTGGCTTGACATATTATGTGCCTAAGAAGTCTGCGGACGAAAGTACAACAATACGAAAACAGAAGTTATATAAAATTGTCTTTAAAGAGAAAGAGAAGTTATTTCTAGAATGAAATGAAAGGGGCTATGTGACTTTCAAGGAGGAAATTACAATTTCTATCGCTCGTAACGACTATTTTAAATTTCCTATTTTTTTATTCAAGAACTTCCTGGGGCTCCGCCCCAAGACTCCCGGCAAAGGCAAATTATTTACACAATTTCTTGCTGTCTGCTGCCTCGAGATCACTGGACTCTGACTGGAGCGAAGAAAGGTAACAATATAGCAAGGAAGGATTTATCCTTTTTATTATTAAAGACTCCCGGCAAAGGCTGTCCCCCTGCACCCCATCCGTAAAGATAGAAATGGTTCCCAAGACAACCTTTTGTTGTATAAAATTGGAGAGAGCGTGATTTTTTGTAGTTTAAGCTTCTAACAACCACTCCGTGGACCTTTTATTATTCACACGTCTTGCTGTCTGCTGCCTCGAGATCACTGGAGCGAAGAAAGGTAACAATGTATAGCGAGAATCCTATTCAGTGAAGGATTTATCCTTTTATGCAGATATATTCTTCTACCATTCTTGACCAGAAGTGCGTTTCAAACTCAATGATGTGGGCATCATCCCATAGAATGTTGTGTCCAGTATTAAGAGCGTGTGCTGCTACTTAATTGGTGCCTAATCTGAGGGCTTAAAAGAGCATACAATAGGGGCAGTGCAATTTAAAGGGATGGATTAGAGTTTATTTCTAAAATGAAATGAAGGGGCTATTTGACTTTCAAGAGTGATAAAACTCTAATCCATCCCTTAAAATTTAAATTGCACTGCCCCCATTGTGTGCTATTTTCAAAGAGCACATAAAGCCTTCAGATTGAACATTCCATCCCATAAAATTGTCTATAAGAGAGAAAGAAATAACCTCTTTTTTCTCCTAAAGACAATTTCTCTCTTGAAAGTCAAATAATCTCAAGAGCATCCTGGGGCTCTGCCAGGCTCCTCAAGCTCTGCCATGTACGGATCTATTAGAAAGCAAAATAAGCCCACTAAATAATTAATATATATTCAAACGTCATAGCGATTCATCCAAATAAAATATCCACGCAAGAGGCATTTTGAAAGTTTTAAGAAAATTCCTTCAAATTCCAGGAAATTGGGTGTTCTTTTCGGGAAACTCTATTTAAACGAGTGGAAGCACTGGCGGCTCTGTTTTTTAAACTGTAACAATTCTCCTTGGATCAGATATAGACCAAAAACAAGCCTCATTATCTTCAGTATACAAGTGTCATTTCGGACCTTACAGCTTTCATAGAAATCACTTCTGGACCGTCAAAGAAAGAAAAGAAACCCCTGGCCTACGCATTATAAACATCAGGACAAACTTGACAAGGAGAAAGTTATCGATCTCGAGTGTCAATTTTCATGACTTTCTTCTTTGTTCGATTTCTATAATCTCCCCCCGGATTTGTCTGTTTCCACTAAGACCAACTTTTTTTTACAAAAGGTGCCAATAAGTACGCGTGAAAGGGAGAGAGACGGAGAGAGAGAACGATAGAGGGGATGCAAATATAAGGTCAAGAAAGAGACTAGAGAAAAAACGGGAAAAGGTGAACTAAAGAGAACATTTTGCCAAACACATAGAGAAGGAAATGAAGAAAGACATCAAAGGAAAACAAAGCAAAAGAAGAAAATAAAACAGATTGGGAAATAAAGACATGCACGTTAAAGCTGTAGAGGTGTTGTGGTCAGTGGATACGTCGCCGGACTGTCGATCACAAGGTCCGCGGTTCGAGTCCCGCCGCTGCACTAATGTCCTTTGGCAAGACATTGATCTACATTTGCCACACTCCACCCAGGTGAAGTAAATGGGTACCTGGTAGGAATTTATTCCTGAAACGCAGCGCGTAACAGCTGCACTGCTAATGCCAGGGTAATTATGCTGCATTATTGTAGAGCGCTTAGAGACTTCTGATAAAGTAAGTGTTAGGCGCTATATAAGCACTGTAATTATTAAGCTTTGTGCTCAGGGCGGCACTCGCGAGGAGCCTTTCATTAATTACTCTATTTCCTTCTGATAAAGGGCCCTTTTCCCCTTTTTTTATAACAGCCCCTTCCCCTTTTCATAAATACTCCTTTTCACCTATGATAAATGCCCCTATTGAAATCTGATAGGTGCCCCTTTCTTCGACAGATGCCCCTTTTCCTTTCTCATAAGTACCTTTTTCATCTCTGGTGAGTGGCCCTTTTCAGGTTCGAGGTTTATTATGACATGTGCCCCTTTTCTTTCTAAAATTTCTGATTGTCCTTTTTTTCTGAAAAATATCCCTTTCCTTTCTCCATAACATACGCCCCTATAGAGCGACTTAGAGCAACTTTTTCATTTATTTCCCCAAAGCTCGCTCGCATTTATATTTGGTATAATCGTGTTACTTATGATATGTATTTTCAGCCTTTCATGTTTAAATTGTGCTTAGAACCCATCAGGATTTGTTGTTGTTTTTCTCATTATGAAACTTTTTGCCCTCGACGTCAGAAATCTTAAAATTTTCTTAATATTCAGACCATCACACCCAACTGCAAAGTATGATTCTTAAACAGTATATTGGACCAAAGTAAAGAGAACAAATATTGAAATCATCCCTGATAATGTAATCACAATCATAAAACTGTAGGGATATAGGCCTACCAATGTCTAAATATGGTAGATTTACATTTTGATGGTTCCATTTGTAGGTGCCCCTTATATTCCAGAAAGTACCCTATTTTGACGGTGACCCCCCATTTTGGAAAATGCTCCACCGCGCCTGTTTGTGCTTAAACTTTTTTTGTTAAACTCATACTCCTGACCGTCTATCGTCGAGTCAAAAGACTGAAAGGTCCTTTATATTTAACGACATGTAACGATTTTGGTTTACGGTTTATTAAATACTGAACCTGGCAGCCCGTAGGCTGAATTACATTAAATTTACATGATAAAAACAACTGAACTTGCACATCAATGTTGTAACAATTATCATAAAATGTGAGAACATTAAAACATTAAAACAATACGGCAATCAAAATAATTAAGACAGTATTCTTAAAACAGGATCAAGCTATGTTCACATATTACACCGAGAGATATAGCAAAAAAGGAGAGTAGAAGGAAAGTGGGAGAAAAAGAGAGTTAGAGAAGAGCTAGGAATCGAGAGGTGGATTCAATGAAACCGCTCGCGAAGAGTCTAGACTGGATAGGAGAGCTCATACGCTAGTGTGAATTTACATCGAGGACAAAGTTTGCTTAACTTTTTCTTGAAACACTTGAATGGTTATGGAATCTGTTTGTGTTTCTAATCTTCAAATATTAATATTATTCTGCATCAAATATAAAATATTTGATTTCTACTGTGGTATGTAAAGGCATGAACTTACGTTAATACATGTACAGTACGTACAAATATCTTTTTTAACCAAGAAGGTGCACCATGGTAATACATTTTAACAAACACATCAACATATTTACCTAGACATCTCATCACCATAGCCATTTTAAAACCATATATTAATTACATGTAAATATAGATTGAAGCAATTCTAGTCCATTGGCTGTACCCTGAGTGTGATTTATATAATGAATTTTGAGTAATATTTGCATCTACCTGTAGTTGAAGAATAGATATAGTGCATAAACTAGAATATATGGAGATGTGGAGAAATCAAGTTGGAGCTCAATTGGAAGGAAGTAACGAGAAATATTAAAGCAAGAGAAACTGAGATGAGAAAGCAAGAAGTTATTGAAATTGAGAGATGACTCATGAGATAGCCTTGCATTAATGAATCCTTTATATAATGTTGTCTTGAGAGGAAGTAGACGTTTTTTAAATTGGAGATTAGTGTAAGTATTAGAAAAAAGGAAATAGAATTAATGAGAAAGTTTTAAAATCTTAAATCGAGATCAATACATGTAATTATAGACAGGAATCTGCAACTGGCATTTATGTGCGATGTCACACCAACGCGTAACGCATGTCACACACACACAAAAATGGAAAGAGACGAAGATAGAGGATAGAGAGGAAAGGAGAGACAGAAAGAGAGAGAGAGAGAGGGAGAGAAAGAAAGAAAGAAAAAGGAAGAACATGAAACTTAAATTTACACTTAGGCCTACAGATTACATTTCCGACTGCGAGTGAGTTGGCTTGACATATTAGGGACTTTTAGATTTACGACGAGAACGTGGACTGCCACGTGTGCCATTCTTTCAAGGCACTGGCCCGTGCCCGGCAGTGCCTTAAAAGGACGTCACATTACCTTAAAAGGATGTCACCGTGGCAGTCCACGTTCTCGTCGTGTAAAATCTAAAGTCCCTATTATGCCTAAGAAGTCTGCGGACGAAAGTACAACAATACGAAAACAGAAGTTATATAAAATTGTCTTTAAAAGAAAAGAGAAGTTACTTCTAGAATGAAATGAAAGGGGCTATGTGACTTTCAAGGAGAAATTACAATTTCTATCGCTCGTAACGACTATTTTAAATTTCCTATTTTTTTATTCAAGAACTTCCTGGGGCTCCGCCCCAAGACTCCCGGCAAGGCAAATTATTTACACAATTTCTCGCTGTCTGCTGCCTCGAGATCACTGGACTCTGACTGGAGCGAAGAAAGGTAACAATATAGCAAGGAAGGATTTATCCTTTTATTATTAAAGACTCCCGGCAAAGGCTGGCCCCCTGCACCCCATCCGTAAAGATAGAAATGGTTCCCAAGACAACCTTTTGTTGTATAAAATTGGAGAGCGTGATTTTTTGTAGTTTAAGCTTCTTACAACCACTCCCGTGGACCTTTTATTATTTACACGTCTTGCTGTCTGCTGCCTCGAGATCACTGGAGCGAAGAAAGGTAACAATGTATAGCGAATCCTATTCAGTGAAGGATTTATCTTTTTATGCAGATATATTCTTCTACCATTCTTGACCAGAAGTGCGTTTCAAACTCAATGATGTGGGCATCATCCCATAGAATGTTGTGTCCAGTATTAAGAGCGTGTGCTGCTACTTAATTGGTGCCTAATCTGAGGGCTTAAAAAGAGCATACAATAGGGGCAGTGCAATTTAAAGGGATGGATTAGAGTTTATTTCTAAAATGAAATGAAGGGGCTATTTGACTTTCAAGAGTGATAAAAACTCTAATCCATCCCTTAAAATTTAAATTGCACTGCCCCATTGTGTGCTATTTTCAAAAGCACATAAAGCCTTCAGATTGAACATTCCATCCCATAAAATTGTCTATAAGAGAGAAAGAAATAACCTCTTTTTTCTCCTAAAGACAATTTCTCTCTTGAAAGTCAAATAATCTCAAGAGCATCCTGGGCTCTGCCAGGCTCCTCAAGCTCTGCCATGTACGGATCTATTAGAAAGCAAAATAAGCCCACTAAATAATTAATATATATTCAAACGTCATAGCGATTCATCCAAATAAAATATCCACGCAAGAGGCATTTTGAAAGTTTTAAGAAAATTCTTCAAATTCCAGGAAATTGTGTGTTCTTTTTCAGGAAACTCTATTTAAACGAGTGGAAGCACTGGCGGCTCTGTTTTTTAAACTGTAACAATTCTCCTTGGATCAGATACAGACCAAAAACAAGCCTCATTATCTTCAGTATACAAGTGTCATTTCGACCTTACAGCTTTCATAGAAATCACTTCTGGACCGTCAAAGAAAAAGAAAAGAAACCCTGGCCTACGCATTATAAACATCAGGACAAACTTGACAAGGAGAAAGTTATCGATCTCGAGTGTCAATTTTCATGACTTTCTTCTTTGTTCGATTTCTATAATCTCCCCCCCCCCGGATTTGTCTGTTTCCACTAAGACCAACTTTTTTTTTTACAAAGGGTGCCAATAAGTACGCGTGAAAGGGAGAGAGACGGAGAGAGAGAACGATAGAGGGGATGCAAATATAAGGTCAAGAAAGAGACTAGAGAAAAAACGGGAAAAGGTGAACTAAAGAGAACATTTTGCCAAACACATAGAGAAGGAAATGAAGAAAGACATCAAAAGGAAAACAAAGCAAAAGAAGAAAATAAAACAGATTGGGAAATAAAGACATGCACGTTAAAGCTGTAGAGGTGTTGTGGTCGAGTGGATACGTCGCCGGACTGTCGATCACAAGGTCCGCGGTTCGAGTCCCGCCGCTGCACTAATGTCCTTTGGCAAGACATTGATCTACATTTGCCACACTCCACCCAGGTGAAGTAAATGGGTACCTGGTAGGAATTTATTCCTTGAAACGCAGCGCGCGTAACAGCTGCACTGCTAATGCCAGGGTAATTATGCTGCATTATTGTAGAGCGCTTAGAGACTTCTGATAAAGTAAGTGTTAGGCGCTATATAAGCACTGTAATTATTAAGCTTTGTGCTCAGGGCGGCACTCGCGAGGGGGAGCCTTTTCATTAATTACTCTATTTCCTTCTGATAAAGGGCCCTTTTCCCCCTTTTTTTATAACAGCCCCTTCCCCTTTTCATAAATACTCCTTTTCACCTATGATAAATGCCCCTATTGAAATCTGATAGGTGCCCCTTTTTCTTCGACAGATGCCCCTTTTCCTTTCTCATAAGTACCTTTTTCATCTCTGGTGAGTGGCCCTTTTCAGGTTCGAGGTTTATTATGACATGTGCCCCTTTTCTTTTCTAATAAAATTTCTGATTGTCCTTTTTTTCTTTCTGAAAAATATCCCTTTTCCTTTCTCCATAACATACGCCCCTATAGAGCGACTTAGAGCAACTTTTTCATTTATTTCCCCCAAAGCTCGCTCGCATTTATATTTGGTATAATCGTGTTACTTATGATATGTATTTTCAGCCTTTCATGTTTAAATTGTGCTTAGAACCCATCAGGATTTGTTGTTGTTTTTCTCATTATGAAACTTTTTGCCCTCGACGTCAGAAATCTTAAAATTTTCTTAATATTCAGACCATCACACCCAACTGCAAAGTATGATTCTTAAACAGTATATTGGACCAAAGTAAGAGAAACAAATATTGAAATCATCCCTGATAATGTAATCACAATCATAAAACTGTAGGGGTATATAGGCCTACCAATGTCTAAATATGGTAGATTTACATTTTGATGGTTCCATTTGTAGGTGCCCCTTATATTCCAGAAAGTACCCTATTTTGACAGTGACCCCCCATTTTGGAAAATGCTCCACCGCGCCTGTTTGTGCTTAAACTTTTTTTGTTAAACTCATACTCCTGACCGTCTATCGTCGAGTCAAAAGACTGAAAGGTCCTTTATATTTAACGACATGTAACGATTTTGGTTTACGGTTTATTAAATACTGAACCTGGCAGCCCGTAGGCTGAATTACATTAAATTTACATGATAAAAACAACTGAACTTGCACATCAATGTTGTAACAATTATCATAAAATGTGAGAACATTAAAACATTAAAACAATACGGCAATCAAAATAATTAAGACAGTATTCTTAAAACAGGATCAAGCTATGTTCACATATTACACCGAGAGATATAGCAAAAAGGAGAGTAGAAGGAAAGTGGGAGAAAAGGAGAGTTAGAGAAGAGCTAGGAATCGAGAGGTGGATTCAATGAAACCGCTCGCGAAGAGTCTAGACTGGATAGGAGAGCTCATACGCTAGTGTGAATTTACATCGAGGACAAAGTTTGCTTAACTTTTCTTGAAACACTTGAATGGTTATGGAATCTGTTTGTGGGGCTCCACCCCTGTACACCAAGCAAATTAGTGTCCTGCCAGTGTCACAAAAGGTATAAAAATATGCTCATCTGACTGTAATTAAATGCCCATACGCCCTGAGCTTCCAGGGCTCAGCCCTTGACCCGCCGGGGCTTTGCCCCTAGACCCACGCCGATTTACGTTACGCTCTAGCTGATCGTAAATACTTTAGCCTCCCCACCCACTTTCAAAAACGTTTAGCAGGGCCTGCATGTAAGAGTGGTGGTGATGCGGATTTTTTTCTGCCCCAAACGATTTTGCTCATTACACCACTGCTTTAGTGGTCACCATTACGTACCAATGTTTGGCTCGCACAATTTCAAATTTGGCCCCCCCTAAGAAATCCTGGATCCGCGCCTGGGTCCATAAGTCCTGTTAAAAGCTACTTTCTACAAAAACATTATTGCGTATAAACAATTACTAGTTTCTGAAAAGGCAAACTCAGTCCTTAAATGGCTATGATAATGGGCCTGTTTGTTCTACTTAATGTCTCAGTGGCGTAGCCTGGATAAGCTCAGTCAGGGTGTTGGGGCAGAATTTCCCACAAGGGGGACAAATTACGACAGGATTATTATGTGTGTCATGTTTTCCTTTTTTTTGTCACCACAGGAGCAGGGAAATATATTAGCTAGATTATGGGGCGTGTCTCTATATGTGTGTTATGTTTTCCTTTTTTGTCACCACAGGAGCGGGGGAAATATATTAGCTAGATTATGGGGCGTGTCTCTATATAATTATCAAAGCTAAAAAGTAAAATATACTTTTAAAAGACATAATACAGGAGATGCCTCCGCTCGCATAATGCCTTACGGTCAAAATCGTATTTCATTAATTGGCTTAAAATCTTACAAATCTAACTTCCTTACTGATATGGAAAATATATCGTGCAACATTTTATATTTATTGTCGGTAATATGTACTTGCATCAAGGGAATACTGCAGGGAGGGTGGACCGAATGGCGCAGCGTTGTCAGGCTGATTGGGAGGGGTGGGCCCGGGATGATGGTTCGCGTTTTAGGTCGCTATTTATAATACAAGAAGAGGGTCGCTGTTCATAATACAAAATGAGGGTCACTATTCATAATATGGGATGAGGGTCGCTTTCCATAAACAACTGAAAATTAAATTAGCAATAAAGAAAATGATAACAAGAAATCGAAATAATGGATAGGGGACACCCCACGGCTGTGGGGTAGGCGGGGGAACGCCACATGGCCCCGAATATTTGTAGAAAACATTTATTGAAAACATACATTTCTGAACAAATAAAGAAAAAGGCGTGCCCCAATAGTGTACGCGACCCATCATCCTGCCCCAAATCAGTCCGACCACGCTGCGCCATTCGGTCCACCCTCCCGCAGTATTTCCTTGCCGGGTACAAGTACATATTACCGACAATTTTCGTGCAGCTATAACACCGCCCAAAAAAATAATAATAAAATAAAATAAATAAATAAATAAATATATAAAAATAAATAAAATAAAATAAAAATAAATAAATAAATAAATAAATAAATAAAAAATAAAAAAAATGAGTGTCAAGTGTCAACCTTATGAAAATTTACTTTGGTGACAAGACGATATATTTTACAAGGAAACCACCTCAGCCCTCCGAAAATAAATATAAATGTCCGACATCTGAATGTCCGAGTCGTCATCATATAGGCGTAGGGGTGGGGCTGGGGATATTTCATAACTCAAATTCAAATTCAAATTGTATTGATTTGAATTCTCAATTTTGTATAACATTGGATAACAAATTTCAAAATTATAGTGTAGCATTGATAGGCTAATTGAGTGGAAGAGTAAAGATGACAATAACCAGGAATGACAAAAATTAACCTTCTACTACATGTCTTTTCTGGAATATAATACAGGGATAAGAATAAGTTATTTCCCTGGCATACTTTTTACAATTTTGTTTTCTTTCTTTCTCTTTTTCTTTTCAAATAAAAAGGAAAATATAATATACAAAGGCATGACAGTAAGACAATATAGGCATATATACATGTATATGCTTTATGATTACCAACCCCTCCTACGAGATGACTCCGACAATACGACCATGGGATGACAATATAAAATGCTTTTTACAATACTAAATTCCATCGAGATTAGTAATATGATTTTTTTAAATCAAAAAAATCTATTCCTGTTCTAAATGTGTATGATGAATTGACAGGTGGTATGCATATTATGATGTGTTTGTTCTTTAATTATCTATCTTGTTTCATGACAACTCACGTCAGCCTTACTTCTCGTTTGTTCCCTTTATTGTATTTTTAATTTTTTTGTATATTTAAAGTAATTGATTCTTTATATTTCGTGTGTGAACCTGTATGCATGTATACATGGACTTGAATAACTATTATTTTCTGTGTTTTCTTTGAATTTATCATGTCTCGAATTAATTAATGTTTAACTTTTTCTGAACCGGCATGCATATTATTTATGTTTGCATTCCGTATTTTTTAAATCATAAGCCTGCAGGGAAAATAATTTATATATTTATCATTATATCCTGCCCCTGCCGGGACGGTAAGAGTACCACGTGCGTCGATCACCACGTGCTCGGCACCTTTTGCTTGTCTGCGCTGCATGCACCTACCGTCCACACACACATACAAGGTACCTGATTGGTCGATCAATTACATACGTATGCGCAGTAAACAACATACGTATGGAAACGGGCATACGTTTGCTAATAAACTTGCATACGTATGCTATCGCACTGTGCAAACGTTTGCTAAATAACAGGCGGCGATTGGTCAATTAGCATACGTTTGCTAAGGCAGATGCATACGTATGCCGCGTTCCATACGTATGCCCCAAACGAATAATGGCACGAACGGCCTTCCATAGACGAGAACGTGGACTGCCACGTGTGCCATTCTTTCAAGGCACTGGCCCGTGCCCGGTGTCACGGGCCAGAGTGTCCGGGTGGCGATCTGTGTCCGCAGACACAGGTCGCCGAAAATTGGGTGGCGAGACGCGTCTTACTTCGGCGATATGTGTCTTAGGTCGGACACATGTCGCCGCTTAAGTCACGGCGAGATGTGTCCACTGGCGAAATGCGTCCTGAACCCTACAACTTAAAAAATCGACTTAAAATGTATATACCTCCACTCTGCTCCACTTGATTGTATCTTACCATTAATATTGTATTTTTATGTAACATAAGACAAGAGAGATGTACTGTTTACTCCCAAATCGTTTGTTGGCTACAATTTATATCAAATTAATAACACCATAAAAATGGCTAAACGTACGAGTCTAGCCCCAAACGGAACAGTACTTCACCATACAATTGGCTGTACGTACGAGACTAGCCCTTGACACTAGCGACCAATAAGCCTGCGACCAATACGTTGGAAGCCCACAATGTTAGCGCTTAATGAGGAAGCCAGCCACCAAACGGGGTTGTAGTGTTTCCAAATCGTCTAATCGAAAAGGAAAAAATACCGGTTTGAGCCCAACTTCAATCTGAAACGGTGAAACCCGGAAAAAACTGTCGGCATGTGACACATGTTTGGCAGTAAAGAACAACTTTACCGCTTTTACATGGTGTGGATCAATATGTAACGGAAACGTCATACGATTTTTTTTTGAAAGACTTCAAACTTAAAGCCGAATTGTTGCCATTATTGTGTAGATAAGCCCTCGATATGCCGGTTTGAGCCCTAACTTCAATCTGCAGAAGACAAAAAAAATATTGGCACGTGACAAACATATGCGCCCTAATTAGGAGTAATGATCAAAAACATTTAATTTGATAAGCTCTTTATCTTATTGAAATATTATACAATACTTTATATGGCCTTTAAATCTAAATACTGTTAATTTGAGTTATATATTTTATTAAACGTTATGCGTTAATTAATGGCCGATTTCCATCTGAAGCTCTAATATAATTTACCAACTGTGAAAACCTGGCCAAAAATAACTTGAAACTCAAGTATTTCATATTTTGTTTAGTTCAATCTTTTATTTAGCAATAGTTTGAAAATGCTTAAAATTACCTACATCTATTTGTTTAAGTTTCTAAACTCAATAGAATTGCATGTTCCTATAAAAAGGGCGTATTATATAACCTCAACTTGAAATTGAAATGTCAAAATTCGATAGAAATGCGTGTTCCTAAAACTAAAAGGGCATATTATAATCTCAAATCGCTATTCGGGTCGCTATTCATACAAATTAGATAAGCAATGAACAAAATGGTAATAACAAAGGGAAATATTGATGGGGACGCCCCGCGGCTGTGGCGTAGCTGCGGGGGGGGGGCTACACATGGCCCCGAATATTTGTCTCTTTAAGAAGTATATTTTACCTTTTATCTTTGATAATTATATAGAGACATCCCCATAATCTAGCTAATATATTTCCCCCGCTCCTGCGGTGACGAAAAAGTAGTAAAACATCTTATCATATCATAATTTGTCCGCCTTATGGGAAATGTTGCCCCACTACCCTGCCCCCGACTAATCTTATCCAGGCTTTGCCACTGAGACATTAAGTAGAACAAGCAGGCCCACTATCACTGAGTTTGCTATTTCAGAAACTAGTAATTGTTTATAAACGAAAATAATGTTTTTGTAGCAAGTAGGTTTAAGTAGGACTTATGGACCTACAAATCATTATAGCCTCAGCCATATCCAGGCATCCAGAAGCTCTTCAATTAATAGCCAATGAAGACTGATAGATTTTCGTTTTTCCAGGAATTATCATACCTCAGGATACGAGTAATCATATTGATTAACCTAACTTCATTTATCCATAATCTTGATTTCCTGAAACTTTCCTAACACCGAAACCAAATGGGTTTGGACCGGACCATGAGCCTAGTTACTGCCCGGAGAGGGATGAGGGGGGCACTTCAAATTGTTTTTTTTTGGGGGATAGGGGCTTGAACACTTTCGGACCTTGAAGGGTTTTCGCGTCATGTAGCGTAAAAATTGGGGGTGGATATATATAGCCCAGGCGCGGATCCACGTGGGGGCGAGGGCGCCCGACAGGCCCCCCACCTGGCAAAAAAAAAGTTTAGAGAAAATATGGTAACTACAAATTTTCCTTTTCGTTTGCTCAATGGGAGGGGTTTTGAGTTTTTTTGTTTCTTTGTTTATTTTACTTCTCACACTACTCCCCCACTGAGCGAAATATCGATCGGCGCGATTTTTACATTTCAGGCCGCCCCTATTGGAAAATCCTGGATCCGCCCTGCTAAAGCCCTCGTAACATCAATAGCCCTCGTAGCATGATTATAAATGGATTTGAATAATTATTACATCATTACATGTATATTTTCTGTGTTTGCTTTGAATTTATGTCTCGAATTAATTAATGTTTACCTTTTTCTGAACCTGATTGCATATTTATGTTTAAATTCCGTATTTTTCCTGTGTTTGTTCTGTATTTATCATTATATCCTGCCTCCTTGTCGCTACGAGGGCTATATATCGCACCCCTAAATAAAAATAAATAAATAAAAAATCTCTCACGCCCCCCTCACCGCGGCTACGCCACAGCCGTGGGGTGTCCCATATTCATTATTTCGCTTTCTTATCATTTTGTTCATTGCTTATTTCATATTCATTTTTGAATGAATAGCGACCCTCGATCACCCCGTATTATATAGCGACCCTCATTTCGTATTATGAATATAATATAGCGACCCTCATTTCGTAATATGAATAGCGACCCTCATTGTCAATAGCGACCCTCATGTCCTATTATGAATAGAGACCCTTTTCTCAAATTATGAATAGCGGTCCTTATGAAAAGCGAGGTTACCCCTCGTGTTTTGCTATGATATGAAATCTGTTATTTTGCTGTGACATTGGAGACTCTGGTGAAAGCTTTTGTCCAATCTTTCTTCTCTTTATCAATATCATCCATGTTACATTTTCACTTTTTGTTTTTTTATTTCGAAGACACCATAGCCTGAATTCTATCATTCTTTGTTGCGCTAACTACGACCAAAGTCTTATTGGTCGCTTGATCGAAATATAGAAGAGATCTTTCTGTGCGGTGAACTCTGAGTCTAAGACCCAAGAAACTCGAAGGTGAGTCGTGCTATAATTATCCATATATTTAATATATTCCGCTACAATCATGACTGCCATGTACTTTAGATACATTTCTATTTTCTAGTGCTTTCATACTATTTCAGGATTTCATACTAGATCTAGATGTTTTGGAAATAACATACTGTGCAATCTACTCTCGAACTTTTCAGTTTTTGTCGTCATGAGCTAGTTTTCAGCCTTACCCCTTACCTCCCGGAAAGTCTTCCCAGACTTTAGGGGACAATCTCGGGAATTTCCGTGCAAATTAAAGAATAAGAAGAAGTTCGAACTCATAGACCTAATTACATTTTTAAGTTAACCGTTCAATTTCGTAAGTTTCTTGCATCAGTGATCAGAATAAATTCGAGTTATACTGCAACAGATTACCCTATTCCAATCTAGGTGGGTCTTAAATGGTGGATCTATTCTGAAAAGTGAAATGAGTCGTTAATTATACAATGGCAATGGCACTGCTACTGCTAGTACTAGACTCTATACTATACTATAGACTTTGTATGTAGGCCTACAGTATAGTGCTAGTGCTATCCTGCTACATGCCGTACGCATGCATGCATATCTGTGTGTGTTTAAAATAGTCATCGAAGTAGTCATCGAAGTCAAAGTAGTCTAGATCTACTGCATGTTGCCTGCCCGGTTTCCGGTCACATGAGCGGTTTTTCACAGATAACTTCTCTGGCAATGAATTATATAGGCGCTAATATATTCTACTACTACTACATCACTTTGTCGCGAAAATTCTAACAAATCATGCGATGCCATTCTTTCTCGTGAAGTTCCAAACATTAAATGTCCCTAGTTCGCCGTCTGCGTGGAGCATTTTCCTGCCCTTTTCCACTCTCAGAGTCGGACTCGAGATCAAGGCTTTTAGATAAATCTCAAATAATTTGTCTTGATGAATTAATTTGTTCAATTGCAGTGTTTCTATCTCCCTGATCCAAGTGTTATTATTAATGCCACTCTATAAAGTATGTGTTCATGGCATGCCAAAGTGGATGAGGTATTGAGTTGTACTGAACGAAACAAGATGACTGTCATTTATAATAATAATACATAAGATTTGTAAGGCACCAAATCCACTTGACAATCAAATGCTCAAGGTGCAGCTTGTGCAAAAGATGAAATACATGATAAATAGACAAAAGTACAATAGGAAAGGTATGATGGTTGTTGACAAATTCAGTTGGTCATGTCAGTTCTCATTTGCGAATATGTAGAACTGTGATGGGCTAATGTAGCTTTACAAGCTCAATTGATGAGATAAACTGAGCACAGCATAAAGGTATATTTTGTGGGGCAGTTTTTAAACAAGAGCGCTGTCTTTTCGTTAAATTAGTTGTCTGTGAACTGTGAAAGATAACAATAATAAGACAATTATTAAAAGATGACCAATTTTTCTATCGAATGCGAAAACATGTCAAAATGCGGATAGGGCCTATAGATGTAGGGAAAATTATGAGAAGATTTTATCTTTCGTTTCGATATCTTTCCTCAGATTAACTTTAACAGAAGAACCCAACTCATGGAACTTATTATAGACATTGCCACAAATGTTGAAGATGCAAGATGGTATGGACACCTAAAGATTTCACATAAAAATTGACAGGTATAGGCCTACATGTACGTCTATTTATAAACATGATGGTGTAATATTCAGTGATCTTGAAATTGATTTTCCTTAATATATGTAGGTAAACCATGAAAATATATAAGAGATACAGTCAAACCTGTCTATAGCGACCGCCTAAGGAAACACAAAAAGTGGTCTTTGTAGACAGGTTCCTTTAGTACATGTTTCAATGAGAAACCATTTTCAAGGGAAACAAAAATGTGGTCCTTGTAGACAGGTGGTCTTTGTAGACAGGTGGTCACTAAAGCAGGTTTGACTGTATATGAGTACAATTGTGGAGTAAATGTGATAATTTTGGATTGTTTTTCAAAATGTTTTAAACATTTGTAAATAGAATGTATGGAAGTGATTCATTTCTAGGATGGACTAATGTGGCCACAGTAAAGTGGTATCATTTGAAAAAATTTATATTGTGGGGTGTCAGGAAGAGTTTGGAAACAATGTTTCCAAAGTCAGTAGATTTACAAATTTGTCAGAAACAAGTTCTGTAAATGACCTGTCACAAATTTGTATGAGGAGGGAGGGGGGACAGAAGAGGTAAAATCTTGATCATCAAACACTGCCCCCGTGAACATGTATTCTTGTTGAGAAGACTTAATGATGAACATTAGTGCAATTATAATTTGTGTATACTGCTTTTACATATTTAATTTTTCATTTTTTTTCTTCATTTTTTAGGATGATGCTTTCCCATAGGAGATGAACGCCGATGGAGCAAGATGACAACTTGAGGAGACAAAGGCAGAACAACAAAATAATGGGCCGTTTTGGAGAGGTACATGGTTATGAAAGTTTCCTTCTACCCTGACAACAATCTCTTTTCAAATTTTCCTTTTTCTGTTTGTTGAGACCATTGGAGTCCAGATTACAGGGACTCCATGTGTATACAGACAGAAATGGGGAAATCTAACCATGATAACAAGTTGATTTGAATCATAGTAGAAATATCATCAAAAAACAAATGAAGGTTATAGAGTACCGAAGTGTGATGTATTGGCCAAGTTGTCAAGGGTGCTGGTTCCAAACAATTTTGTGCTAAACAATGGCGTGGTGATAACACCAGCGCCACACTGAATTTGCCCAGGTCCATCCCGTTGCTTGAATGATTTTGCGGTGAACCTCATGCGCAGGCTCTGTTGATTGGAACCAGTAACCAAGACGACGATGAAATATGGCATTTATAGCCCTTCGGTACTATTAAGTTTGACAGTTTGGTTCATTTAATAAATACATGTAGATGAAAATCTAAGAAATTATTTATTAGCTCACCTCAGCAAAATGCTCAACTTGACAGGAATCGTCCTTGGGAAAGGAAGTATCTAAAGTTGTTGATATGAGGTAACCATCTGGCATGGGGCAGCCCCAGGTGCCCCAGGGTCATATTTTGATATACTCTTACTTCTATAAAAGGATTGCTGGAATTTAAGCAAACTTGATAGGAATTATCCTTGGGTGAAAGGGATCTAACTTTGTGAGAATGAGTCTCTCTGACATGTGGGCAGCCTCTCCCAAAATTGCCCCAGGGACTACGGTTATAAAATTTCAATGTCTTCCTTAAAAAAACTACATATAACTTTCACAAATGTATTTTTCTAGAGAGAGGAAGGGGATGGTACTGGATGTGGATTGACATACTACCTCTCATGTAAGCATAATGGCCGCGAAACTCTTGATTCAATTTTCAACTCACACTGAAATAGCTACATGTGGTTATAATGGTTTAATTGCCCTAACCAACCCCGACCCCCCCTAAAAAAAAGAAGTTGTTTTCATTTTAGGTAAAGTAAAATCTTGATCATCTACCCATGGACCTACTACGAACACTGCCCCCAGCTGAACATATGTATCCTTGTTCAGAAGACTGATCAACATGAGGGCAATTATAATTTGTGTATAATGCTTTTGCATTATTTTAAATTTTAGGATGATGCTTCACCATAGGAGATGAACGCTGATGAAGCAAGATGACAACTTGAGGAGACAAAGGCAGAACAACAAAATAATGGGCTGTTTTGGAGAGGTACATGGTTATGAAAGTTTCCTTCTCTAACAATCTCTTTTAAAATCATCCCTTTTCCGTTGTTGAGACCACTGGAGTCCAGATTACAGGAATCCATGTGTATACAGACAGAACTAGGCAAATCTAACCTAATCTAACATTTATTTGTCAAATAAACCCAACTGTCAACCTTAAAGGGAGTGTAGACTGACGAGACTAAGTGTCTTTCCCATGGCCTGACTCGGGGCTAATCGAGATTAAGTCGCTGACTACCGTTAATCCAGTCCATTCGTTTACGTGCAGTTGTCCAAAAGAAGACGTAGATGGCATTAACCAGTATTTGCCAAGCTACACGGCCTTTAATAAAAATTGGATTTGGTAATTCTCAAAAAAACATATTTAAATATTACATGTACTTTCTATTAACGGATGGTTCCAGTCAAGTATGGTTAACCTCACATTTTCAGAGATTTCGCTGCAAGTCTTATGCACATTCTGATACCATTTTCGTCGAAATCCGATATACCTGTAAGGTGTAACAATTACAATTAGTATGCGCATGTCATCAAAAAGTGCAATACTTGCATATATTCATGTACAAGCAGAAATGTGTAGCGCATATCACATTTTAAACATCTCTATGCGCTTCCAAATTTAGAAATTATTAACCGGCTTTAGCTGTGCCACCATTACGGCGCTCTAGCATTTCAAGGAATTAATTCCAGCCATTTACCTCACCCAGGTCGAGTGTGGCAAATGTAGATTAATGTCTTACTAAAGAACATTGGTGATGCAGCGGAACTCGAACAGCGGACCTTGTGATCCGCAGTCCGATGACATATCCACATATACAGGTTTAGATGTATTTCTTCATAAGTGGGAGCTTTGAGCTTCTCTAGTTCTGGTAGCAAAAAAGGAAATTGGAATGTTACTTGTTGAATATGTCCTTATACATGTAATGTTCCAAATTGCATCAAAAGATGTCAATTGTATCAAAATGTGCCAGACATGTTCTTGTTCCGTGCATGATTTCTGATGAATTTGAATTTTCTTTTTCTTTTCATGCAGCATTCAAATGGACTTCCAATCCAGCTCTTTTTCATTGGTAACTAGGCCCAGGCTTTGACGGCTGTAGAAGGAGGAGGCATCAATCGTCAGACGATAGCAGTTTGCACCTTTTTCTTTTCATGCAGCATTCAAATGGACTTCCAATCCAGCTCTTTTTCATTGGTAACTAGGCCCAGGCTTTGACGGCTGTAGAAGGAGGAGGCATCAATCGTCAGACGATAGCAGTTTGCACCTGTGCTCGGGCTGCCCCGTCATTTAAAATGTGGGCATGTACCGTTGATCTAAATACAGTGGAACCTCGTTATAATAAACACTATAATTATCCAAATGTAATTTTGATGGTCCCACTTCTTTGTATTCTGGTTTTGGGCCCTCATATAACAAGGCTCCAATATAACTACAATGTAGGTAATTTCCTTGTGACTTCTCTTTACCAATCATTAGTCATTATATAAATGCACCATTTTCTATGAAAACTTAATTTACCACTGCACATGTGCAAGGAATTACGCAGTCAAAGATGTACATATTATATTATAATTTGTGTTTCAATCTATCACTTCCAGTTTTATATTGCACATTTTTTTGCATACAAAGCCATTTTTTATTACAAAAATTCAATCTCGTTTTCTAAATTAAATATCAATACCATTAAGTAATTGTTGTACTTTTCTATTAAATGTAATTAGGGATGAATACATGATTGATACGGTATAATTTGCCATCATTATTTCACATAAATATGTCTTGGTAGTTAAAGGTACATGTAGTCCAGAATGTGTGGTGAAGAATATAGACCAAAGGAAGAGTGTAGGGTGGGTTGTGAAAAATTGTTGGGTGAAACGTATGATTGTGAAAGGCAGAATGGAAGGCCCATAATGAATATGTGATTGTGAAAGGATGAGAAAAAGGAAGGGAATACAGGAAGTAGATTGAATGCACTGATTTATAGTAGATGTCATTAATGAATTACAAATGAATGAGTTAGGATAACATGTGTGAATGAAAGTTGACCGAAGGATACGAGAGCTGAATAAACACGTACATGTATAATACATTCATTCACATTCCTCCATATATTACCCAGGGGGCAAACTCCCATATTTTGGAGGAACTCGCATGTCGAGATATAAAAAGTAGTCCTATATAAGTGCATCATATGACCACTTCGCAACATCCCTATGGTGGACTACTTTTATAGCAAATGCATGGTGGGCCCTTCCAGAGAGTGCCTAATGTGTTTGTGTGCTGGAAAAGGGTATGGTGGGGGGCAGACAAAAATCTGCATCACCCCACTCTTACATGCAGGCCCGCTGAATGCTTTTCATAGTGGGTGGGGAGGCTATATATGAGTATATATGATCAGGTAGAGCGTAGCGTAAATTGGCGGGGTCAAGGGTGGAGCCCCGGAAGCTCAGGGGTATGGGCATTTAATTCAGTCAGATGAGCATATTTTGATACCTTATTTGTGACACTGGCAGGACACTAATTGGCGTGGGGTCCAGGGGGCGGAGCCCCCAGAAGCTAAGGGTTTTAGGGAATAAATGAGGTCAGATGAGCATCCATGCAGGGGCCCACCTTAGTGCCATTGGTTGGGTCGTGGGCAAAGCCCCGGAAGCTCAGGGTTTTAAGCGTTTAATTAAGGTCAGATGAGCATATTTTGATACCTTATTTTTGACACTGGCAGGACACTAATTGGCGTTGGGTCCAGGGCAGAGCCCCAGAAGCTCAGGGTTTTAGGCATTTTATAACGGTCAGATAAGCATTCAGGGGCCCGCCTTAGGGCCCTAGGTGGAATCCAGGGGCAGAGCTACCGGAAGCTCAGGGTTTGAGGCTTTAATCAAGGTTAGATGAGCATATTTTTATGTATTTTGTGACACTGGCAGGTCACTTTTCTTTCTTTCTTTTTCTCTTTCTTTCTATTTCTCGTTAATATACTTTTTCAAAAAGGTGGGGGCTCGAGGCCCCGAGCCCCGCCGTTCCTCGGCCCTTGACATTTAGGCCTCTAAATAAGCACATTTCTTGCCTGACTGTAAATATAGGAATTTGTCATTTTCCAACAAACGCATAAACAATTATAATTTACTAAAAAGTGAGGAAAAATCTCGGAAAACTATGTCGATCATTTCAGCAACATTTGTAAATCACCGGTATCGAACTAGAAATAAACCATGTTTGAATTATATTGCCCCCGCCATATGCAGTGCCCCCCTCGAGCTTCACCTTGTTGCATTGCGGGAAAAACGCAATTGATCTCTCCTACCTTTCTTCTTTCTCTTTTTTTCTTCACTTTCTCTCCTCTTTCCCATTCCATTTCCTTACTTCTCTCTCTTTAGGGTTTGCTGGGGAGGAAGCCTGTTGCCCCCTTGATCGATCCACACGTTGTTGGCGGGATTCATCGCAACTGATCTCCCTTCTTTCTAATCACCTTTCTTTTCTTCTTCCTCTTTTTTGTTCCCTTTTAGCTCTCTTTTTTGGCGGGGAGGGGAGGGGAGGCAAGGGCCTTTGCCCCCGATCCACAACTTGTTGGCGGGAAGATTGCAACTGATATCCCCTTCTTTTCTTTTCTAATTCTTCCTCTTTTTTTCTCCTTCCCTTTATCTCCTCTTTTCCTTTTTTATTTCCCTTTCCTTCCTTCTCTCTTGTTTTTTATGGGGGGTAACAGCCTAGGAGGTAAGGCCCTTCGCCCCCATCTCCTTCTTTTCCCCCTTTTTTCTTCTTCCTCTTCTAACTTTCCCTTCTTCCCTTTCCCTTCTTTTCCTTTTCTCTCTCTCTCTATTTGGCGGGGGCCCACTCGGCCCCTGGATCCACGCCTGGGGGTCTGAGTTGGAGCAGTACAATTCATTAAAATATATAATGTGTTAGGTATCATATTTCATTAAATTTTTGCAAACATATTATGATCTTTATAATTCGATATTCATGTCCTGTAGGTAGCAAGTAGTGCTATTTATTAAGCTTCAGGATTAATTTTTTAAAAGTCGTAATGACCCGTAGCACAGAAAGACTCGCATCACAGTGGACCAGGAAATGCTAAGTAATAAACATGATATAGCAACATTGTATCGGAAAAGCCCACGATATTCAAATAAAAACATAATGTGGTACAAGGGTGGCGGAGCGTCTTTAAAAGTTGGGGGCACCATAAAGGGCACTTTCTTGAAGAAAGAGGCACTTAAAAGATAACCTCAAAGCAAAAATATACAATTTTCAAACATTGGTATACACATGTACCCTTATAATTATTGTGATTGATACATTTCAATATCAGGGATGATTTCACTGTTTATTATGATTTTGCGGCTGGGTGTGATGGTCTGAATTTCCATTTTCGAGTGAGCAATGAGAGCGAGCAAAAATTGTAAGATTTATGAGGACACAATTAAAGAGGACAAATCCAATCCTGATGGGGTTTTAACCACAATCTCATCATGAAAGACTGAAAAGATTTGTAGTTACATAATTTACAGCAACTGAAAATATGCGAGAACATGGCAATGAGTTTGAGGGTGAACACTGAGAAAAAATGCTATTAGTCGCTTTAAATTAGGAGCACATGTTACGTAGAAAGGAAAAAAGGGGCACTTATTACAAAGGAAAAGAGGCATGCATCTATCAGATTTTAATAAGGGCATTATTCTATCAGAGGTTAAAAGGGGGTATTTATGAGACGTGGAAAGGGCTCTTAATAAAAGGAACAAAGGCACTTGTAAGAAAGGAAAAGGGATCACTTGTGAATAGTAAAAAGGAGCACTAATCAGAGATTAAAAGGAGCACTTATTAAAAAGGAAAACGGGCACATGTCAGATTTGAATAGGGGCATTTACACAGTTGAAAAGGGGCATTTGTAAGAAGGGGAAAAGTGTCACTTATCAGAAGGACAAAAGGCAATTATATGAACAAGGAAAAGGTCATATGTCAAACTAACTTAGGGCTATTTATTTGAAGAGGAAGTAAAGGGACATTTTTCCTCTGTAAAAGGGAACTTTGGGGTACTTGAAAAGTGTTGGGGCGTGCCCCGGAGGGATCGGAAACATATTTGTTTCTAAACAGGGGCACCGTATCTGAAGTAAAGGGGGCACTCGAAAACATGGGGGCATTTTTGTGTTTTTGTTTCTATTTTTGTTCTAAATCTTGCCTTTTAAGTACAGTCATCAAAGGTGTTTCAAATATCAACATTGCATCCTCTCTTTCTCTCTCACCCTCCCCCTCTCTCTCTCTCTCTCTCCTTTCCCCTCTTCCCTCTCCTGTCATATAACTTTTTGATATCTTTGTATAGAATAATCATTTTACAAAATATTATAAAGGAAACATTTCACAAATCAGCAGTCATTCTTTTCGCACATCACATGATTACGCCTCGTCAAATGCTCTGCAGTTTAGACATTCAAAATCTTAATATATACAATAACAGTTGAGTTATGTATTATATCATATTCTCACTGTCATATAGGCAGAAAATATTTAATAAATACAAGATAATATAATACAATTAAAAAAAGTTTTCCCCACATCACCTGTTACATTTTTTGTTTAACTTCAAAGTTTCTAGGAATAGTAAGTAATGATATCTGCCTCAGCAGCGTGCATAGTTATTTTTTAAATGGTTAAATTATGATGCAATAAATGCACTTGCATTTCACGGGTTTTAGGAACGTTATTAAATATATTTTTAGACAATATCATCATCATGTAAAGAAAAAAAACATCTAGTTCCTTTAGATGGGACACGAAAGTAAAACAAATCGGCCAGTACTGCAGTAGACACTTTTCGCCAATCGCTAGCAGACTCATCTCGCCGATCGGCCAGTGGACACTTTTCGCCAATCGCAGACTCATCTCGCCGATCTAGGAGACACATCTCGCCGGGGGAATGCGGCAAGATGTGTCTGTAAGACGCAGCTCGCCAGGCGAGATGCGTCTGTACAGACGTGATTTCGCTAAGACACATCTCGCCACGACACCGGCAGTGCCTTAAAAGGATGTCACCGTGGAATTCCACGTTCTCGTCGTGTAAAATCTAAAAGCCCCTATTCGCCGCGAGTGGGCTCGCTCTCAAAGGGTTATGCTAATTTTTTCACTTTCTCTTATAATGTTGTCCACCTTTTTTAGCTAACCCTTTGTGCTAAAGTGTATAATGCCCGATGTATATTATTTCTGTCAATAACATATAATGAACGTATCGTTTTATTTTGATGCAACAGAGATTTACATTCCAAATCAAAACTTTTACTCTCTATAATTTGTGTACAGTAACATTCTTCCCATTTCGACATTATCAGCCGCCCGTTCTCTATTTTCGTCCCCTATAATAAGTATAAGGTAAAATGGGTAAATCATCAGGGATATGTTATAATAATTTATCTCAAGGAAGGGATGATGCCGGCAAACAAGCAAATGGTGGAATATAAAACAACATGAAAGATGTAGATGTAAAACGACATTGACAAAAGACAGAGATAGAAAGACAAACATACAGACAGACTGACAGACAGAGAGTGGGAGAGAGGGAGAGAGAGGGGCGGGAGAGATAGAAAGTTGGACGTAGTCTGTACTGTATTTATTATTATGATATTTGTCTCTCCGATCACCCCCCCCACACACACACAGCTCTGATGTTTTTTCTTTTTTTTTGTTTATATCTGTCCGACGTAAATAAGTACCGTCAATATAGCATAATAAACCTTTTTTTTCTTCTTCATATCATTTTGATGCAACAGAGATTTACATTCAAAAGTTTTACTGTACAGTAATATTCTTCTCATTTTGAAATCAATAGGCGCTCGCTCTGTGTTTTCCTTCACCATATCGAGGTTATGGTATAATAATTTATCTCAAAATCGAAAGAAATACTTTCGGAATAAAAGCAAATAACGGAATGGAAAACAGTACCAAAGATTAAGATGGAAAATGGCGCTGAGAAAGCAAGTAAGAAAGAGAGAGAGAGAGAGAGAGAGATAAAGAGACATACAGAGAGAGAAAAACGTGGAAACGAGATCTCATTAAAAATCGCGGAACAGAAAACACTATAAGAGATGAAGATTGAAAACGACATTGAGAAAACGAGAGAGAGAAATTTGGGCGTATTTTCATTTATTATTATGCTATTTGTCTCTCCGATCAACCCCACCCGTTCTGGTTTCCTCTTTAGTTTTCATTTATCATGATTTACGTTCAGAAAGAGTTTACAATTTTTGTTAATGACAGAATTAACGTAACTTGATCAAAATCGGTTCAGAAACAGCTGAAATATTAAAAAAATACATCCGTTCAGATTTTCGTCGATTCATATCTATATACTAACTTGGGGGAGGGTATAGAGAGTGTTAAAAAGTCACTTTAGAAATATGGTTATTATTACCATTAGTATTTTTATTATGCATTTTAGAAAGATTTTCCTTTACTGATCATGACGCACCGTGAGTTCATTGATTACCAAAAAAAAAGGTCAAACTCTCCCGTCTGACTATTGCAAAGAACGGCATGAGAGGAAAAGACACGACGCAAAAAAAATACACCGAGTTTTATTTTAATACAATATGGGTTGTTTATTAGAACCAAGTCAAGGGAGGAGAACAAAAACAGGATTTGACTGACAAAATATAAATTGTTCCAAGCTCAGGCTGTGGCGATGTGCAACGCGTAGCGTGAATAATGGCGGAGAGAATGATAATTCCTTTGTCCATTACGACGCTAGAATAATATCGCGACGTGGGAATTATACAAATACGTTGATAATCATTCAAAATACAAACATAAACAAGCGTCCCAAACAGTAATTAATTTGCCGACTATAACCGCATACATGTATTCATTCACATCATTCGTCTTTTATTTTATGTTGTTGGGGACAATCAAGCTGGCAATTAAACAACCATTCATCGTACACAGTCATCTTTATTTCACATTTCATACAGTCGTCACAAATATTAAAAGGAGGCGTATTAAACCAAAAAAAAAAATCATAATTTATTCTGATCAAGATGAACGAGTGTGTTGATTGCCCCCCAAAACAAAAATACTCCCACCAGACAAGTTCAGGCTGTGCTGTAGCAATGTACATCGCAAAGCTTCCACAATGATTGGAAAGATAATAAATACCCCGCCCGTTACGACGCAAAACGGCGCGGGAAGAATAGATCGCGACGCGAGAAGAATACATCAAGTTTTCACAAACAAGGGATGTTTATCAGAACGAGAACAGGAGGAGGGGAAGACAGGATTTGACTGACAAATACACTCTGTATAGCAAGTTTAAAGCCCAAGTCCACTCCGATTTTCAAAAATTATAACATGTTGTAAATAAATCAAAGGTTAAAACTGCCAAATATCACGGGCGTACTTCAATCAGGTGATTTTTAAGAGCGATTTTTGTTTCGGGTATTTCGAGCAAAACATTTATATTGCTGTACGGATGTGACGTATGCTCCTCACAACGAAAGTGCCAGCGGTATACATTCTGACAATAGGCTATTTTCGTAATGTAACCAAATTTAATGCATACGTCTTTGAAGTGCCTCTATACAAACTATTTCATTCACCTGATAAGAATAATAGTGTTTCATTATTCTTATCAGGTGTATGAAATAGTTTGTATCGAGGCACTTCACAAAGACGTATGCATTAAATTTGGTTACATTACGAATCTGTGTTGTGAGGACCCTACGTCACAACCGACTCGATCATTAACTTGTTTTTGCTCATTAAAACAAATTATTAAAAATAAATCTGAGCACCATTTTCCAAAACCAAGTTATATTTGGGCTTTTTAGATTGTTGTCTATCTAATCAGCTCAACTTTTCAGTGGAGTGGACTTGTACTTTAAGCTGTACCGCGGCGTTAATGTGCATCGCGCATCACGAGCGAGAACAATGACGGGAGAGATAATCTTCCATCGCCTGGTAGGACGCGAAAGGGCGCAAGAAGAATAGAGCGGGTTTATACCAACAATAGACAGTTTCTTTTCATATGCAAGAATCAGGCGAGGGTGACTATCGCGCCCCTTCGCGCCCTTTCGCGCCTGAATGCGTCTCTTGAGAACCGACCGTTCTATTCATCGCGCCCCGACGCGTCGGGGCACAGTCGCAACTTTGGAAGGCTCCCCTAAGACCTCACCATCTCATTCCTGTGGAATAACATGGGTATAGTGTTGACGTGTTGACGTGACGTGTTGTATCCACATATGTAATAATGTAAAGCGATGCCATGCATCGCCAAGAAATAATGATGATAATGATGAGTACTTATAACGCGCTATATCCACCTTATGTAGATGCTCAAAGTACTTATTTTTTTTATTATTATTTTTTTTTTAAATGAAAAAAACAGGAATAAGATGGCGGGTCTTAGTTTCGAAGATTTGTTTAAATTTCTATTTCTTTTGAAATAACCGGAGGAAAGACTACCCTCTATACCAATGTTATTCCACAGGAATGAGATGGTGAGGTCTTAGTTTGAAGATTTTTCATTTTTTTTAAATAACCGAGTCTGAAGTAAAGACTAGGCTCTAATCCCATGCTTTATTACCGGGTCTTAGTTTGGAAGATGGTGGGGTCTTAGTTTAAAAGGTTTTTTTTATGTTTTGTTTTGTTTTGTTTTGTTTTGTGTTTTTTTACTTTTGAATAACCGGGTCTGGAGGAGAGACTACGCTCAATACTCATGTTCTTCCACAGGAATAAGATGATGGGGTCTTAGTTTTGAAGATTTTTAAAAAGTTTTGAAATAACCGGGTCTGGAAGAAAAACTACGCTCTAAACCCATGCTTTATTACCGGGTCTTAGTTTGGAAGATGGTGGGGTCTTAGTTTAAAAGTTTTTGTTTGTTTTTTTTACTTTTGAATAACCGGGTCTGGAGAAGAGACTACGCTCAATACTCATGTTCTTCCACAGAAATAAGATGATGGGGTCTTAGTTTTGAAGATTTTTAAAAAGTTTTGAAATAACCGGGTCTGGAAGAAAAACTACGCTCTAAACCCATGCTTTATTACCGGGTCTTAGTTTGGAAGATGGTGGGGTCTTAGTTTAAAATTTTTGTTTGTTTTTTTACTTTTGAATAACCGGGTCTGGAGGAAAGACTACGCTCAATACTCATGTTATTCCACAGGAATAAGATGATGGGGTCTTAGTTTTGAAGATTTTTTAAATTTTTGAAATAACCGGGTCTGGAGTAAAGACAACGCTCTAAGCCCATGCTTTATTACAGGGTCTTAGTTTGGAGGATTGTTGGGTCTAAAGCTACAGTCCCATATACGTCCCGGACCGTCCCGGACCATCCCGGACCCCATCCGGGGTAATCCGGGATTCGGTCCGTGTTGACACCGTGTTGGCACCGGGGTGGTCCTGGATGGTCCTGGGCGGTCCGGGAGTCGACCCCGGATGTTTTTGACGGTCAAAAACTGCCGGGGTGGTCCGAGACGGTCCGGGACAATAGTTTGATCCGGGGTGATCCGTGTAGCCACCGTGCTGGGTCCGGGGTCATCCGTAGTGGCGCCGGGGCGGTCCGTGTTGATCCGTGGCAGTCCGGGAGTGAGTTATTGACCCCGGACCAGCACCGGGGCGTTCCGGGATGATCCGTGTTGGCACCGGGATGGTCCGGTGTCATCCGTGTTGGCACCGTGTTGGCACCGGGGTGGTCAGGACGGTCCGTGGCGGCTCCGTGCTGGGTCTGGAATGATCTGTACTGCTGCCGGGGCTATGCCCGGACGGTCCGGGCGGTCCGTAGTGGTACCGTGTTGGGTCCGGGAGACGGTCGGCGGTTGCGATTTTTGAACAAAACATCCCGGACCATCCCGGATCACCCCAGACCATGGTCCGGGATGGTCCGGAGTGGTCCGTGCTCGTCCGTGCTGGTCCGGCTTTATATGGGACTGGGGCTTTAGATTTTAATTTTTTGTTTCGTTTTTTATTGTTTTTTTGTTGTTGAAATGACCGGGTCTGGAGGAAAGAGTACGCTCGATTCTGATGTTATTCCACAGGAAAAGGATTATGGGGTCTTAGTTTTGAAGATTTTTTAAATTTTTGAAATAACCGGGTCTGGAGTAAAGACTGCGCGCTATACCCATGCTTTATTACAGGGTTTTAGTTTTGAACAAATTCGACAAAATATCCTTTCAAATTTATTACATTTGTGGGTAAAGTCATTATTACATTTGTGGGTGATTCAAAATTATTACATTTGTGGGTAAAGTGGTTATTACATTTGTGGGTGAAATTATTACATTTGTGGGTGTTATTACATTTGTGGGTAAAGTGTTATTACATTTGTGGGCGTTATTACATTTGTGGGTGTAACAGGGGCGTGGGGGGTAGATTTTTTTGTTTTGCCTTCGAAAATTGAAAAAAATTCACCATCCCTTGGGCGCCAGGGGAGGGGGCCCATCTTCTTTTTTTCTTCAAAAGGGTGTTTTTACATGTTTTTTTCAAGGGGCGGGGGCCCGGGCCCGCCGGCCCCCTGGATCCGCCACTGCCCCTCCCAACCCCATCCTGTTGATTTCCACGGGTCCTGCTAGTTGTAGATTTTCACGTGAACCGAAACACGTTTCGAGTTTACAAATGATTGTGCGTTTATAAAATTACCCCTCCCCCGTGGACAATTATCCCCGAGCACAATTACCCCCCTGAAATTACCCTCTTGGACATTCAACCCCCGAGAACAATTCCCCCCTCCCCCCGAAAAACAGCTTTTATTGAAGAAACAAACCTACTATCAGAGTGGACTTCCCCTTTAATAATCAGAGGGGAGGGGGGATTTTAGCGGGGGATTTTAGACGAGCCAAAGTCCTTTATCAGCAGGTTAATACCCCCTCCCGATTGTTACTTTGTTTTCAATGTTTTTAAAATAAAGTTCATGGTGCTATTCGCATATTATGACCAAACATCCTTCCATTTCGTTTTAAATCACTCAATAATGTTTCCTCAAACCATATATTCCATATATCATTATGTATTATTCCTTATCTCCTATCTAATCCAGGTTCACACACTTCCCCCCATCGTACCATCATGATCAAAGTCAAGTGAATAGTTTTATATATGAAGAGCCAAAAGGCTCTGAATCCACTTTTGACCAAAATATCTATATATTTTCCACTGTCTTTTTTCTGATCATTTTACACATGAGAAATGCATCTAATTTCCACCTACCACAAATCAAAACAACTTTAATGCAAAAGTCAATATCTTTCGATGGTCCAAAAATTTGGAATTCCATTCCCATTAATATAGAAAAATTGTTAAAGTCTTCAAACTTTTAAACGAAAATATAAAATGTATTTAATTGAACCTTACGTGCAATAAATCACCAGGCTCTTTACCCTCCTCCCCTTGTTTTTATTTTCATGCTTCCAATAGTACATTTAATTCGCATATTATTAATATTATATATGAGGGATGGACTGTAGCATAAGGACCATACTCATTTTTAGCTCATCCCTTCACTCTCAATATGTTATGTTTTTTTGTTTGGATGTATGATATTTACGTATGTTTATTCTGTATTTGTAAATGTGACTATTGTATATATTTTGTATTTTTATTGATGAGTGTAAATAAATGAACTCGAACTTGAATTTGAACTAGAAGCAAATCTATCACACTTTATTCACAGAAAATACACGCAAACGAAGCATCTAAGAGTGGTTGACCAGAGAGAAGGAAGGGAAGAGAAAGGGAAAGAAAAAAAAAAGAGAAAGAAGAAAGGTAGGGGAGGTCAGTTGCGATTTTCCCCGCCAACAAGGTGTAGATCGGGGCTTGGGGTGGAATTCGCCCCAAAAAAAAAAAAAAAAAAAAATTCGATACCGGTGATTTAAAAATGTTCAGTGCTGAAATGTAATTTTCCGAGATTTTTCCTCACTTTTTAGTAAATTATACTTTTTTATGCGTTTGTTGGAAAATGATGAATTCCTAAACTTACAGTCAGGCAAGAAATATGCTTATTTAGAGGCCTACATGTCAAGGCCCGCTGAACGGCGGGGCTCGGGGACCTCCGGGGCTGGGCCCCCTACTTTAAAAAAAAATTATATTTAAAGAGAAATAGAAAAGATAGAAAGAAAGAATAGTGACCCGTCAGTGTCACAAAATAATGAGGTATCAAAATATGCTCATCTGACCATGACTAAATGCCTAAAACCCCTGAACTTCCGGGGGCGCTGCGCCCTGGATTCCACCTAGGGCCCTAAGGCGGCCCCTGGATGCTCATCTGACGTTAATTTAATGCCTTAAACCCTTGAGCTTCTGGGGGCTCCGCCTCCTGGACCCCACGCCAATAGTGTCCTGCCAGTGTCACAAATAAGGTACCAAAATATGTTAATCTGACCATAATTAAATGCTTAAAACCCCTGAGTTCTCGGGAGCTCCGCCCTCTTGACCCCACCAGGTTCCTAAGGCGGGCCCCTGAGTGCTTATCTGACTGTTATAAAATGTCTAAAACCCCTGAGCTTCTGGGGGCTCCGCTCCCTGGACCACTCTTTTCCATTATACATTTTACATTATGTTTCTTGTCATAACATTTTACAAAGCATGCATTTTCATGTCGTATTACTATGTTTTCATTATTCTGTATTATTACTAATATCATTTATATTGTACTGTGCTGAAGAAAATCTCATTTGCACGAAGAAAAAGAAGAAAAGAAATGCATTCTTTGTATTTCTTTTTTTGTAATAGAAATAAATGACACTGAACTGAAGTCCTTATCTAACATCTGTACCACCCCAGAAGTCATTTGTATTATTACATATGATTAAAAAATATATTAACAAATTTGTTGGTGATAATAGTCGAATTTGCTGATTGCCATAAAAAACACTAACCAACAACAACAACAACATAACCAGTGGCGTAGATCCTTACGTAATACCTATTGTTCAGGTGAATGTATAATGAGTAGAACATGCGAAGACAAACTTGTGTCATTTCATCCCTTTTTCCGACTGCAAAAATACTAAAACACGCAAAAACACGTATTAGCAAACCTAAAGTTATCGAAGATTGTAAATCATGGATTAAATGACGGGACATTAAAACATGCAAAATAAGCGCATTATCTAAAATATTGAGTTTTTGTCAGGATCTAATTTTTTTTAACCAACTCTGGCACACCGAAATTCCCCGCAGTGGAAGAGCGGCTCGGAGCATGGAACTTCAAAGCCAAGTGGAATGTTACACATCCCATTGTTACGCTTTAGAACTCACGCATGCATTTGAGTAAATTACAAGAGTTTCCACTCCTTCCCTATCACCTCCCTGCTACGAGTTTGCTGTGGGCAGACTTGTACACCCATTAATGGTATTTCCTTATATAGTGCCTTTTACCTGGTATACTTGCTCTGCTTGCCTGCGATTTTTTGTCTCGTATATTACTTTAAAATAGTAAATTTTTCATAGTATATTCCAGACAGGAGTAAAAACTAAAAATATAATTTCTAGCCCCCCCCCCTTCATTTTTTGGTTTGATGACAAAGAGACACCGGTGCGAGTTTTTTCTGAATTGAATTAGATTATCCAGTGATGCCTAATGAACTTAAACATGCACCGTGACATCCGCCGCTTTTTCTTGGGAAATACCGTTGTTCTTGTTTGAATCTTTCAGGACACTTACTCTTTAGAATACGATCACATTTAAGAACATGCACTCGAATAAACTGCTGAATGATAAGTAATAAAGCAATAAAGTAAACAAACAGATGAAGTAGAGCGGAGCTTTGAAGTAGATCGGCATGGTTTCAGGGGCGTCGCTAGACCTTTTTCAGTGGGGGGGGGGGTGTTGAGGCCACCGATTACCGACAAAACTAGCCACCAATTACCGACAAATATATTAATCCCAAGGCCCAATGACTAAAAATTTAACCCTATAAACCCGGGGCCGGGGGCTAATCATTTTTCCTATATGAACTATCTGAACTTGCGTATGCGCACATGGTCATTTTCCTCGACCACATAAATATACGGTTTATTTCGTCAAAACTAGTTAGCATCGTAGCTATATATTTAAATGTGCAACCTTACAGAGGAATCAATCGGTGTGGCGTGATTGGAAAGAATGCGGCGCCCGAGCACCAAACTCTTGCTTTCGATTCTCGGGGTTGCGAATATTATTATTTTTTCTTTTGCTGATATCATAGCAAGGTGAAACTTAGAGAAAATATAAGTATTATAGTTGTAGTCTCTCTCAAAGTCGTTACAGCGGATAAAAAGTCACAGTTCAGGCTCTTACCCATCCCCTCTCTCTAATATCTCCCCTTTCTTGCATCCCCCATTTCTTTTGTTTCCTTTTTCTCTTTGTTTTTCTTTTTTTCCCCTTTTCTCCTTTTCTTTCTTTTCTTTCTTTTTCTTTGTTTCCTTTGTTTTCCTTTCTTTCCTCTCCTTCCTCTTTTCCTTTTTTTCTCTTTGTTTGTTCTCTTCTCTTTCCTTTCTTTTCCTCTTCTTTTTGTCTTTTCTTTCCCTTTCCCTCTCATTTTTTCCCTCCCCCTTTTATCATTTTTCCGACGGCAGCGCAATTTTACCGACAATATCCTAAATGATGGGGGAGTGTCGCACCCCAACACCCCTTTAGCGACGCACCTGCATGGTTTAGAAAACTATATTATCTTATCGGGAATATAAAACCATTGATTAATCACAAAGCCATTTCCTTGTTTAGAATAGGGGATACCAAGTTAACTTGGAGCTCCATCTTGTATTGGATACGTCCCCTACTCAGTAAGGTTCTCAGCTTTGTTTGCTGTGTCTTGTATAGATTCTATCACCTCTTCTGATAGGGAGCCCTGTGTCTACCCACATAAAATTAGACTTGAAATTTACAATTTTTTTTCTCCATATTGCCCTAATACTTCCTCGGATATTTTTTTTTCTTATCCTTAAGCGAGGTTTTTATATCCATAATTTAAATATATATTTACATGTATTACTCAATGATTGAGTGAAACATAACCTAAGCTAAAAAGTAAAAATTAAAGTATATTCAACAATTCTTCCACTTAGTATTTTTTTCTTTGCTACCACATTCATAACTATCTTAGCAACGATTTGAATTTAAAAAAACAAAGTGTGTGGGTAAATAACAGAACCATTGACAATCTTTTTAACGTAACATTTATAAATTGCATATTGCGCATAATTTAAAATAATATTCAGGAGAGATTTCTTGTTTCCCATGTCCTTACCTAAAACTAATATCTTTTGGTTTATATGTATTTCTACTTGCAATAGGTTAAATATCAAATTACATTTACTTTTCCAAAACAAAATCACATTCTTGCAATATAACATAAAGTGAAACGTTGAATCAACTTGTCCACAAGTGTTGCATAAATTATTATTCACAATTTGCCATTTATATAAGTTTTCTTTTGAGGCAATATACCTGTGAATCATCTTGAAATTAAATTGTTTAACTTTATTATTACGAATTTGCTTTAATTTAAATGAAAATACATCCTTCCAAACAAAATCATTATCTAAATCTAGAAAGGAATTCCAAAAGTTATGACAATTGGTTCTCTTGACTTCTTACATATTAACAAACGATAGTAATGTTTCAATTTCATCACATTTCTATTTTTATAAGATTCGAATTATCACATTCATGTTAAAAATCATTGACATCACTTAATCTATCTAACCAACACTGCGGAAATGCTTTCTTTAATTTTATATATCTAAAATCAAATAATAGCTGTTGTGCATTCACTTTTTTTAAATTAATACATTAATGTAGATTCATTCCAAATACCATTTGTAATCAAATTATGAATTTTCAATAATACGGCATCTTGCCATTCTCGATAAAACAATATTTTTTCTTCTTAAAGGTAATGTTACTATTTTTCCAAATAAAAATATTTGGAATATTTCTTACTTCAAACATATCAATGAATCTTAGTTCTGACCAAGTACAAAAAAGATCCTCGGATATTAATGCTCGAGTAATTGTGCTTAACAAAAATCGTCATAATTCAAACAAGAACAATGGTATTTTTACAAGAATAGGCGGCGGTGTCATTTTGACAATGCAAAAGCGGAGATTCCCATATCTGCGCACTCAATCATTTTACACTCTGTTTGGAATTTCAATTTCGAGGCTTGGGAATAAAATACTTAAAGGGATAGTTAAGTTCTTGTTTCAGAACGCAAATGCCTTCAAAGTGCATGGTTATTGCTCTTATTATTTATGACATTTCTAGCGCTCTTTTAGGACCTAAAATTGCTATGAAGGTAATTTTAGACCCCCAAATGTGTGAAATTTAGCCAATACGACCATACCAATTAAGCTCCACTTTCAACAAAATACGGTGACCATTAACTAATTAGTTGATAAATAATTGTAATACATGGGCCGGCGGCTGGTTGTGCGTATTATATAACAAACACGAAAAAGCCAACAAAAATCCAACATCGGCATTGGCTGGAATAAAACTTAAAAGGCGCTATCTCGTTTTTTCAAATCGTTATATTTATGGATATTTTGATCATTTAAATTGTATGTTTTTTTTTTAAATCTGACACTCAGTTTTTCATTATCTCACAAAAAATTATTTTGTGTAGCGCCCTCTGCAACAAAACTCAACTATCCCTTTAAACTAAATATTTCTTAATAGATTTTACTTGTTTTGCACTAATAAGTAATTACGCTATAATATAGATGAACACGTTGCGTTCCTTGAATGTTTCACTGTA
>CP137674.1:1909802-1930310 GCA_037976565.1 Mesocentrotus franciscanus
ACTATTCTTGTAACCCCTCCAGACGATTTCTAGGTAAATTTGTAACGGTTTAAGTGTCCCCACCTCCAAAAAAATAAAAAATTGACAGTGGAATATTGAAATGAAATAATATTTGCACGATTTGATTAGCAACAGGTCGTAAAATAGAGATTACTAGGCCAGTAGCAAGATCAGAGGCTTGATGTAGTGCTATCAAAACATAAAACAATACCTTCACAATAAAAAAAAACCTACCCTGGACTTGCATTTTAACCATTACATTTGGTAAAACTATTGTCTTAATATAAAGAGCAAGTCCTTATATTAGCAAACCTAGTTCATATGATTATTGATTGTCTAAAAGAAACAAACCGTTATCACCAAGAGCATTCTTTTATAGGGTACATTTAACATCAGCAAAATAAATGACAACACTTCCACGGCTGCAATGGTGCATACAAATATAAAGTGTCATGATAAATCTGTGTGCACTTGGCTTTTTATAATTATTTATTCACTTTCTTGTGAACGGGAAATAAATGATGTGTATTTTGTAAACCAGACCATACGCAGCCGAAATTCGGCCTAGATAGATTGCGGCATATTATTTACACATGCGGTCTCGCGGGTCTTCAGTCCTGCGAAAAAATTCATATTCGGTCTCGCGGACCTACGCTCTCGCGGGCGTTCAGTCAAGTGGGAAGAGGGAAGAGAGATAAATTAAAAGAAAGAAAAGTTACCAGAAAACTGGAAATTTGAAGAGAAAAGAATTGGTCACATCTTTGAATTCTACACTGTTGTCTTCGTACAGAAAGTTTGATTTTGAATCATATAGGGGTTATATTTAAACAAAAAATCATGACACTTGATCGGAGGTCGAAGACTGGTCGCCTTACGCTACGGCTAAAGCCCGAGTGTGGAACTTATACGGTGAAGCTTGAAACCGCCATATTATTATGACAAATAGACAGAAGTAATCAAAAATAAACACCAGTGGGAGGATTTTAGTGTGGTTGAATGATTCTCAGGTAATAACAAAACAGAACAAAACAAAATGGCCTACCTTACTTCTTCTGAGGCCTATGGCAAGCCCTTTGTGTAAAAAGTAGATAAACTCAGTTTATCAACAGATAAAAAACAGTTTTTCTTTGATAAACTCAGTTTATCAGAAAAACTGTTTATCAACAGATAAACAGAGTTTATCAGATAAACAGAGTTTATCAGTTGATAAACTGAGTTTATCAATTATCAGATAAACAGAGTTTATCAACTGATAAACTCTGTTTATCTGGTGATAAACTGAGTTTATCTGAGAAAAACTGAGTTTATCTGAGAAAAACAGAGTTTTTCAGATAAACTGAGTTTATCAATATTGATAGACTCAGTCTTCCGTCTGTGCGTCAGAGCCTATGACTTTCTTATTTCCATTAAAAACACCTTGTTAGTCTTAAAAGTAACTGTCTATGTCTGAGCTCTGACACTATGCAGACTGCACGTTCAGCTGCACTCCATTGGCCCTGTACTATAGCTGCTCCTGTAACAGCCAGACATTGAAAAAAATAAGTTTTCGCTTTAGATAATTGCTTTAAATCTCGAAATAGCATTGCGTTACAACGAAATATGGGGAGCGCCGAATGCACGAACGCAATAGAAGTGCCAGAATAACTGATTGATTATAACATAGCTCATAACATAGAAATGAATATTTTCGTTTTTATTAAAGGGCAATAAGGAGCATCGTCAATGCAAATACTATGGACGGTTTTTTTCTCACGCGCTGTCGAGCATCCTATAAAAAAAAATTATCATAAAAGTCTTTGTTATCAATACAAAAACATTGCCGCTGAGAGCATTACAATCAGATCCACTGGCGACAAAGCTAGCCCCGCTCTCCCACACACATAATGAAAAATTGCACAATGAAGAAGCTTAATGCATAGTTATTCGGCCCAGATAGATTGCTTGTGGCATATTATTTACACGTGCGGTCTCGCGGGTCTTCAGTCTCGTGAAAACTTTTTTTCATATTCGGTCTCGCGGACCTACGCTCTCGCGGGCCTTCGGTCAAGTGGGAAGAGGGAAGAGTGATGAATTAAAAGGAAGAAAGAAAAACACTGAGATACCAGAAAACTGGAAATTTGAAGAGGAAAGAATTGGTCACATCTTCGAATTCTACACTGTTGTCTTCGTACAGAAAGTTTGATTTTGAATCATAAGGGCTATATTTAAAAACAAATCATGACACTTGGTCGGAAGTCGAAGACTGGGAACCTGACGCTACAGCTAGAGCCCGAGTGTGAAACTAATACGGTAAAGCTTGAAACATAAACCGCCATATTATTATGACAAATAGACAGAATTAATCAAAAATAAACACCAGTGGGTGGATTTTCGTGTGGTAGAATGATTCTCAAGTAATAACAAAACAGAACAAAACAAAATGGCCTACCTTACACGCAGGACCGTGACGTGAATGCTTCTTCTGAGGCCCCAAATTAATTGCTCTAATGCAGAACTTGCAGTATATACCCTTGATGTCCCCACAAAATGTGGCTGCAGACGGGTATTGTACAATCAGAGGACCACCTGTTAAACTATTCAAAGCCTGCAACCAATTATAGCTCTATTCGCAAATCATTTCATGTTTATGTCTTCCGCCTGTGCGTCAGAGTCTGTGACTTTCTTATGTGCATTAAAAAAACCCTGTTATCTTAAAAGTAACAGTCGATGTCTAAACTCTGAGACTATGCAGACTTCACGTTCAACTGCACTCCATAGGCCCTGTACTATAGCTGCTCCTGTCACATCCAGAGACTGTCAAAGTTAGGCTAGGGTCAATTTGGCTTTAGAAAATTGCCTTAAATGTCAAAAAAGAGCCTGGGCCTGTCCCAGCATTGCTATCAAAAGTGAGCCGAAGCACTTTCAAAGATGAATCATGACACTTGATCGGAGGTTGGAGACTGGGCGCCTTACCCTGCAGCTATATAGAGCCCGTGTGTGGAACTAATACGGTGAAGCTTGAAACATAAACCGCCATATTATTATGAAAACTAGACAGAAGTATTCAAAAATAAACACCAGTTGGTGGATTTTAGTGTGGTAGAATGATTCTCAAGTAATAACAAAACAGAACAAAACAAAATGGCTTACCTTACACGCAGGATCACGACGTGAATGCTTCTTCTGAGGCCCCAAATTAATTGCTCTTATGCAGAAGTTGCAGTATAGGCTTGATGTCCCCACAACATGTGGCTGCAGAAGGGTATTGTACAAGCAGAGGACCACCTTCTAGACTATCCAAAACCTGCAACCAATCAGAGCTCTTTTCGCAAATAATTTCATTTTTATGTATTCCGCCTGTGCGTCATCAGAGCCTGTGACTTTCTTATGTGCTTCGAAAAACCTTGTTAGTCTTAAAAGTAACGGTCGATGTCTGAGCTCTGAAATTATGCAGACTGCACGTTCAACTGTACTCTATAGGCCCTGTACTATAGCTGCTCCTGTCACAGCCTGAGACTGACAAAGTTAGGCTAGGCTCAATTTGGCTTTAGAAAATTGCTTTAAATGTCGAAATAGAGCCTGGGCCTGTCCTAGCATTGCTATCAAAAGAGAGCCGAAACACTTTCAAAGATGCAAAGTGCAAAGATGGTATATGATTTTATACATCCGCTTAAATATTCAAAAAAAGAAAACACAAACCATTATATGTTTATTTTGACATAAAATTATATGCCTACGTTACAATGAAATATTGGGAGCTAATGCACGAATGCAATAGAAGTGCCAGAATAACTGATTGATTATTACATAGCTCATAACATAACAATGAATATTTTCGTTTTTATTAAAGGACAATGGGGAGCAGTTTCAATGCGCTGTCGAGCATTCTATAAAAATAATATTTTTTTTTTTTCTCATAAAAGTCTTTGTCGGCAAAACAAAAAAAGATGGAAGCCAAGAGCACGACCTTGTTAAGTAGAACCAAAGTCCATGCGTGATGCGTAATCACGTCCACGGGCGACAAAAGCTAGCCCCCCCCCCCAATCGATCCTCAGGAGGGCAGATGAGCACTAAAATGGCTAATGGTCTCTAGAACGGGAAATCAAAATATACACAGATTAAAATTTCACACCCTTTTTCCGCGTCTCTCTGTCTCTTGCCTTTCTTTTCATAGACGTTTCTATCCTGCATGACATCTTTTCCTTCTCCTCCTCTTTCTCTCTTTTTCTGTATTTGTTTCCCCCTCTTTCTTCTGTCTGTCGTATGTTATAATGCAACCATTATTCCTAGTTTATATAGCCCTCTTTGTCTTTTCAGATTTTTAAATTCTATAATCTTGAATAATTACATTCTCTTTTGAAATATTCTTTATATGTTACAATACACACGTACATGTACATGAATACATATGTATACTTCAAAAGCACGACAAGGAATTCTGTACTTGATTTACCAATTCAAGCATAGATTTATCACGTACAGCATTTTCAACATATTATCTCTGAAACCATTGACACTACGTGCTGGTATAAAAGTCTCGGAAAAACCCGCATGTACGTATAATATTAAAGAGCGCATCGTTATGTTATAATCAGGGTAATGATATTTTATTTTACAAACTGTTAACGACCAATCAAAAACGGGTACCTTTTACGGTGTCCTTTGACAGGGAGGATAATGTTTTAATACGTCAGCAGTCCTTTGTAGCGAAGAGGGGACGACGCTCGTCGGTAGGAGAGGGTTGAGGAGGGGGGCGAAGGGCGTAGGGATGGGGGGTAGGGATGTCGGTAGATTAACAAAATTAAAGGACCAAATTAAAGTCTTTGTCAGATCTTAGTACTGTAAATTACCAGTCTGACGATAAGTTAGATTCTGCTGAAATCAATATGAATCACAGGAAATGATCAGGCGACTTCAAGAGTAAATATAGTGTACCTAGATTTAATTAAGAGCCCTCTGCTCAATAATGTCTAACAAATAAATGACAAAGCAAAGTGATTTGGATTCAACAGTAAATAAAGTAGATCATGTCATTGTATATATATATCGTTCTATCGTTATACCATTATATCATAATCTATATCAATCAATAATTCCAAATTCCAACATTCAATATTTCCCAAAGAAAATATATATATCGCCAGCAATGACTAAGTCATCCTTCGGGGTATTATATAAAATAAATAATCTACCAACTCTAGCCCGGTCTTTGTATACAACAAGTAAACTGTTGGGTTAGACTAGAGTCCAGATTAAGAGTTTGTGAATACACCCTCTTCCCGGGGGTCTCAGTCACATAGAAATACTGTAAGCATGCGTGACCACAGGTTTTCCAGACACCCCTTCAACGAGGATTTCTCAGTGAAGCCAAAATACACCCTAAATGAGAATTGCGTGTTTTCAAAAAAGTGTACTCGTAAACAAGTATTGTAAAATTGTAACCCCTTGAGCATTTTGAAGTGCGATAGGGATTATCATTTAAGTTGTTGACAATGTAAAATAAATCAAATTGTGCTTCTGATGTAAAATTCACAATTTAAAAAATTATTTCAAAACTAGAGAAGCAATAACATCAACATTTACACTTCCAAATGGGTTTAATGCACAGCCTTCATAAGTCCTTTCTTGGAAGAAAAAAAAATTACATTTCAAATTTGTTCTATTTTATATAAAGTACATGTAGTGTTTATAAAAAGTACAGAAGGTCCAAAGAACCCTTTTTCTTGAAAATGGCCCAAAATAGACGTTTGAACTCCTTAATGCGGCACCGCGCGGACCGCGTCCAGTCTAACAAACACCTCTTTATACACATGTTCTTGGTCACGCATGCTTACAGTATTTATATTTGACTGAGACCCCCGGGACCTCCTTCCTGAGTTTACTGTGGATGTGAAACAAAGTACCCACTTGGTGCATGAACTGCAAAGTCTGTCCAACCTGACCTACAACGTGCGTTAACTTGAGAGCTTGCTACGAGTACGAGGTCTGAGTGTGTCGATTACGACTAAGAGCACCAGTCTGTTGATGAATGGATAGGGTTATGGATACGAGCCCAGCTCGTCCCTAAACAAATAAATCGAAACAAAATAGCCAACCATCTACCAAAATAGACATCCTAACAATTTACAACAATCATTACAATCTCCCTAGAGTCTAGAGCTTTGCTTCACTGAAATAAACACATTAAACAGACGACACAAGATAAACGACTGTGTACGGTACCTTTCATCTGGAAATGGTAAAATAACATATATTTCTTTATATATAGTTATATAGATAACTTCTCAGTACAATGCAATTTTTTTATACCTATTATATTCTAAGCAAATGAACTAATCAAGGTTAACTCTTGATTATTATACATGCAAGATAAAACAAATATCCATTATCTCATAGTACACATAAAATAGCTTTCTCTTTATGAAATATATGAAATAACCTCCCTTCCAGATAATTACAAATAAGGTAACAAATTAAAAGGATATATTTCTATAACTTACAGTTCAAATGTCAAAACAATGAGACAAGATGGGGTGAGGGCTGATGAGGCTTCTACCACGGCCTGTGATGCCTGGTCCTTGCCTGGTCCTATAGGGAAAGTCGCTATGCCAGCAGCATGCATAGCCTGTAACATTCACCTTCGTGGCCTGCACCCCTCCCTTACTCCAAAATCAGACCAAGATCAGATAGGTCTGATCCTCTCGAGATCTCCAAAGCAATCTACCTAAACTGTACTAAATCTTCAACCGTCTTTGGTTCTCTTTTAATAGTAAACTCCTTACAATTCTTCGTATTCCTCAAATGCCAAAACTGTCCGATCAAAATTTCTTTTACTGAATCCTCTATACAAAACTGTCCTATCAACATTCTCCTCATCCTTTCCACACACACATACAAAGAGAAACACCTGCTAAACTAGAGAACCCCGGTTAGTTGACCTAGGCCTAATCGGTGCCTAAATTGCCGCCGAACACATCCATTCAACTAGCACATGTCTATTACATTCTCTGCCTATACAACTCAACAGGGTCATGAGGGGTTAGGATGAAAGAAATTCCAGTCACATTGTGACAGCCTTGTATGCAATATTTTTTTCCCCTTCATATTGTGTTTTTTCCTTGCATTCAGTTAAATCGATATTTTGTACAAACATGACAAATGAAGCACTCATTTTAAAAACAATTCACAAGTACTGTTATCTTCATCAAAACATACCACTGGATACTGCGTACATAACAAAAAATGATATAAAGTTATGCATCATAATTACAGGTAACTTGGAACATTAGCTTACTTGAATTACATAATGTTTTACTTAAAGTACAGCTCCATTGCAATTTCTTTTTTCTTTCATTAGTTGTTAATTATTCTAATCCTCCCCGACACTATCCCCACCCTTCTCCATTCAAACAGTCCTAGCGACACCCTGATGGGGAAATAATGTAGCAATCAAATTAACAATATACAGCCTGTCATATACCTGGTTGCAGGAGACTAGTTAGGTTCTAATCTCCAGCGCGCTTTACACGACCCTCCTGCGATCCGATATATTCCCTACACTTGACTCAAGTCGCCGAAGATGGCGTTATCAACGAACTCATAATTATGCTCACTTCGCCGGGCGCGTTTATTTTTTCCGTACCACTAACGCGTCACAACGGCTAATTTTATTCCGCTGAGCGACTTGGTCAGAGACCACGCTCGAAACCGTACGCGGATTCCCTCTAGCTCTCTGCCTCTCTCTCACTCTTGAAGGAGTGCACTAGCACTATGTGCTTTTTGTTGGTGTCACGTGACGCTATCACGTGACTGTGTAAATGTGGTCGCCCCTTGATAGCAGACGACGTTGTTGCAAATGTTTATTTTCAGTTTTGTTGTTGGCTACTAGTACTCAGATGTCCGATTTTAGTGATCTATATATCAAAAGCTCTTAGTGAAAATAATGTAGATAAAAACCTATAGTTTTGATTTCCTTTACTTTAGGCCTATTTAGTCTGCTTGACAATTATTGTTAGAGCTGAACTAGATGTAATTTGAAAAATAAAAATGTGAATTCAATAAAGTGTGTCAATCATTACGTCACAGCTAGTATAACTACCGGTATAAGTGGAAAAGGCTTCCATAAAATCAATGTATGATTTCTTTTAACTTGCAATATATATTTGTCTATAATTATGCTGTAAATATGGTTATACATCAGCGGCGGATCCAGGATTTAAAAATGGGGGGTACAGGCGGCAAATTTGAAAAATAGGGGCATCTAGATTTTGAAAATGCGCCCCCTGGATCCGCCACTGAAACATTGTATCTAGTTTATTGGTTTAAAAAAACTATATTATATAGACTTTTGATAGATTAAATGTATATGTTTATTACCTTCTTTTAAGCCAGAATCCTGGAGAAAACTCATAATCAAGCTTATCTTAATTGATTTAAATGATTATATAAAAGGCCTTTTGAAACACAAAGGATGTGCATTATTTGAATAGAGGGAATAGCTCTGACATACTCCCACCCCACCTCCTGGTACTAGACTGCTCAGTCCAAATAAGCTGTAAAATATGAATGTTTTGGTTGGTCGATCTTGTTTAAACCCATTTGTTTTTGTTTGTACGATGTTCACATTATTATCACTATCCATCAATGTCAGCACCATCACCATCATCATATCTCCACCACCATGACAATCATCACTTTCACCACCATCACCACTATTATCAATCTTTCACTAACACTACCACTGCTGTCATCATCACTATGTGGTATAACACAATCACGGTCATCCCCACCCAATTGGCTGCCCATCATCTCGAGTGTAAACTGTAAATCAATGCAATAAAGTGCTATGAAGAGAAACAATTGTACATTAACAGTGGTGTTCTTTTTTATTTTGTGCGAACCCAAATCTTGGCTCACAATCCTAGACAATTTATTATCAACAGAAGCAGAAAATCCACAAAAATTCCAATCAGCTTAAATGTTATTCTTCAACACTCTTCTCTCACCATCAATGATATTTCAAACAACTTAACAACGCGATCGATGACACTTTCGTCATCTAATTTCATAATTTTTAAATGTCTTTTTCTCATTTAATTATTTAAATTCCTTAAGAATTTTTATCATTTCTGTAAAGAAGATTTTCTTTCAGAGCTTTAGCTAGTACACTCCATCACCAATTTTCAGTTATGACTTAAAATTCCATCGTTTTTCTCTCACTATGTCTAAAACACGAGGTGATTCCATGCTAGGTGATTCCATGCTAGGAATCTGAAATAAATACATAAATAAAACGATGGTAAGTACAAGTAAATGTACAACAAATTCAAAGAATAGCTTCAAACAAAGAAACACTAATACTCTGATGAGTGCAAATCGAAAAGCTTTGTTTTGTCTAAAATAAATAAGTAAACAAATATTTCTTGAAATAAAACTTCACAAATTCTGCATAACTTTAACCTGTTTTAATCTTCAGAAGAGATAGAACACACCAATATTAAAATTTTTTTTAAAAATATTAATTTACATGTATACTGGTATTAAAAAATCCGGTCTTAATGGTATTATCTAAATGCATTTGCAAATACATTGAATAACACATTTCCAAATCGTAACTTGAATTAGTTTGACTTTATTTTTTGTTGATTTTATTAAAAATAAAGAATAACATTTAAAAAATAATTAAAGATTCCTCTAGAATAAAAAGGTCTTGTCAAATAAATATTTCAAAACCTACTCTGTCAATGCTTACCGGTATACCTTTCACCTTTGACTAGAACTGACTATGAAAACCAAATCCCAAATGAAATAATAATGATATCAAGAATATAATTCAACCTCCTTAGTGCGATGTTGATGAAAGCACAAACTTCATCTTGTTATAAGCGGGACTTCAATAAAAATGAGCTTTTAAACACATCATCAAGAGTATATGCCTATGTATCAACAAGCATAAACATCGTCATCCCTATGGCAAGAATATAATTATAACTGAGCTTGCTATAATGAGATTTATCTGTAATAATTGTCATGGTTACCCTTTAACCCTATTTTACCTCCCCCCCGTAGTAATTTAGCGACTACTCCGGAACCGCAGCAGATCTAAAGTTTTCCTTTCATGACTTTTTTCTTTCGAGTCTTACGCATCTTTTAAAACAATTTTTTTGAAAATCGGACGTAAAGTTACAAAGTCACGTGACCTTTGTCTTTGCATGTCAGCCCAAAATCGCTCATTTTTGTGATTTGTGTACAAAACATATAGAAATATCATTTTTCCTAAAAGAGATAGAACATTGGTTATTTGGTCTTGTTTAAAGTTTAGGTGTTTGTTTTGGGGTCAAAATAGTTGAATTGTAGTTAGAAATTAAATAAAACAACAAAAACAAGAGATCAGATAACATAAGGAATAACCTGGCTCTTCCAATTTTGTTATCGTATTATTATTCCAAATGGTCTAACGAATATATGTAGTGAAAAAGAATGCTTAAATATGAAGAATATATGATTTATGGGTAAAAATGTGAATTTCATGACCTTATTTGCATAAATTACCATAAATATGCAAATGAGTAAATTTTTCAAACAATTGAAATTACCATAGTATTCTATACACTTCACTTGACTTGAAATGCATGCAAATTTTCGCGGCGATCGGCTGTGAAACGGCCGAGATCTTAGGGGTCAAATTGACCCCAATTGACGGTAAAAAGCTGGTCTGAAATAGCCCGGTTAAAATAGGGTTAAAGGCCAAGTCCACTCCAAAAAATAACTTACTTTCAATAGAAGCAGAAATATCAGACAAACCAATCATAATCAAGTCTCATAATATGTTCCAATTTCCTCACCGGATAACTGGTACCAAAATATCTAAACAAACATCAGATCTGAAATCAACAAAAACAAAAACTAGACGTTGTGGCGTGCGCCTGTAATCCAGCTAACAATGGAAGTTACAAACTGATTCAGCCGAGGACGCAGGTTCGAAACTGAGTCATGTCTTTCGGATGGTGACGTTTAAAGGTCGGCCCCAATCATATCTGATTGATACACGTCTGTAAAACCCAATACACACACACACAAAAACAGTGTCAGCAGTCAGCACATTATTCTCTGTGATCTTAGAGTATATATAATTCCTGTTTTACAACATGTATAATAATTCCCAAGGTGTGCACAAACTGTTCTATCTGAAAAGAATACGCTTTACTATAATGTCCTGAAGTTGAATCTGATTATTGGCATACCGCTTCAAGTATGTCTATTGTAGTTTATTGTACACTCTGGTTTACACTTCCAGTGCATGAAGTTTTTAGAAAGTCGGCCTTATTAAACACGCCGATGAGAGTATTTCCAATGTATCATTATAATGGGGTATTTTTCCAACTTGCACATTACCCCACAAAAATCTCAACTCTCTGGGAGGATCCTACAATATTATTCATGCTGTTGCTACAAGCTACCGGTAGTCTCTTGGTTCAGAAAAAATACACTGATTTGGCCAATGCTGCTATCATAGTTACAAACGTTTAGGATATACAGGAATCATCTGAGTTTTATAGGCTGATCATGCCTCTTATTTATTTGGTACTATGTGTTTTCCAAGTGACTGGTTGTTAGTGACAGCATGGCTTAGATTGTGCGGTGCTGGCACTCTTCTTCTGCGTGGAACAGGAAAACAACAGAAGACTGGGATGATTGGGGTGGGAATATCCGTGCTCAGGAATGTTAGAGGATTTTGATGGCAGCCCAGCATGAAGCCTTGACCCTCCTCTTCCCATTTGGATTCTGCGTCTTGCAGTGGCAGTCGGTTGCACACCAATGTGCTTGCTCCCACTCAAGCGAACATGCTTCACATGCCTGCCTTTTGAAGTGCCCTTGCTGCCCCTGAATAGTACATACTTGGCAGACACAAGATGGGTGTTGGTCTTTATTCTGCTGTAGCCTTCTACCATTGCTGCAATTGCTGGGTTGAATATATCTGGGGATTCATCGAATTTCGATGCCATTTCCTGACAGCCGACACATTTTCTGGAACTATTCCTTTAGATCTTCTGAAACAGAAAGGGAAACATTAATGTTACAATTTTTATCCGCTTAATCGAGACACTCAAATAATAACTTGATTTGATAATGTACAATATTTTCTCACTTGACAAAAGTAGAACAAATTGCCTTTAAAACATGAAAATAAGCAGTGATTCGTGAATACGGCCAATGAATAGCTAGACATCGTAAAACCAAAATTAGTACCTAAGGCTATACCTCTAATTGAGCTATTATTAAGAGTCAAATTACAATTACAATGGGGCAGTCACTGGTCACACTCACACATCACAGGGACCTCAAGTATTTAAAACCTTGGACATGTTCGGTTAATAGTCCGGTGGCTTAGTGAAATATTCGTTACTTCCCGGATAAAAGCACCATTTTGGGTACAGGGCTCCTTAGGACCTTCTGAACGATATTAGGCTAGGAGCCCCGGCAAGAATATCATATAAGGGTGTGAGGCAGGCGTCGCCTCGTAGCCCCAAATAATTTAGAAGGTAATATAACATTTATTTGGTGTTGTACAAATGCCATTTTTGGTACATGGCTTCATTAGGAACTACTGAACGATATTAGCCTTAGGTAGGAGCCCCGGAAAGAATATCATATGAGGGGGTGGGGCAGGGCGCGCCTCGTAGTCCACAACTAATTTGTAAGGTAAAAAAACATTGAGTTTTTGAAGTAAAAACGCCATGGGGCCCCCAATCACACATATATGAATATTTATGCCAGGGGCTCCTACCCTACCATCATTCAGCAGGTCCTAAGGAAGCCCTGTACCAAAAATGGCGTTGTACAACAACAACTCAATGTTATATTATCTTACAAATTATTTGTGGACTACGAGGCGATATGATATTCTTGCCGGGGGCTCCTACCCTAATATCGTTCAGTAGGTCCTAAGGAAGCCCTGTACCAAAAATGGCATTGTACAACAACAACTCAATGTTATATTATCTTACAAATTATTTGTGGACTACGAGGCGACGCCCCTGTCCCACACCCTTATACGATATTCTTGCCGGGGCTCCTACCCTAATATCGTTCAGTAGGTCCTAAGGAAGCCCTGTACCAAAAATGGCATTTGTAACAACAACTCAATGTTATATTATTTACAAATTATTTGTGGACTAGGCGGCGCCCTGTCCCACACCCTTATATGATATTCTTGCCGGGGCTCCTACCTAATATCGTTCAGTAGGTCCTAAGGAAGCCCTGTACCAAAAATGGCATTTGTACAACAACAAATCAATGTTATAAAATCATTTGGGGCTCCAAAAGACGCCCCGCCCCACACCCTTAAATTGAAATTTTGCCGGGGGCTCCTAGCCTAATATCGTTTAGTAGGTCCTAAGGAAGCCGTGTACCAAAAATGGTGCTTTTATCCGGCAAGTAACGATAATCGATAAGCCACCAGACTATAACTGGCTTCAATTCAGTGTCATACCTGATTAAATTGTACACATTGTCATTGACATAGAATATGTCTGTACTAAACAACTAGTCACAACTAGATCAGTGTTAAGTTACACCTATTACTTGTTAGCCTTGTGTCCCCCCCGCCAACAAAATTTAAAATAGAGAGAGATTGAGAGAAGGAAAAGAAGGCAAAAGGAAAGAGGAGAGAAAGGGAAGAAAGAAGAGGAAGAAGAAAAGAAAATGGGAAAAGAAGGAGATCAGGGCGCAAAGGGCCTTGCTGCCTGGGCTGTTGCCTCCACCCCATCAAAAAAGAGAAAAGGAAAGGGAAAGAGAGAGCTAAAAGGAACGAAAAGAGGAAGAAGAAAAGAAAAGGGTGAAAAGAAGGGGATCAGTAATCCCGCCAACAACTATGGATCGGGGTCAAAACCTTTGTCTCTCCCCCCTCCCAGCAAACTTTAAAGAGAGAGAAGGAAGGGAAGGGAAAAGGAAAGAGGAGAGAAAGGGAAAGAAACAAAAAAGAGGAAGAAGAAAGGTAAGGGAGATCAGTTGCGATTTCTCCCGCCAACAAGATGTGGATGGGGGGCGAAAGGCCATTGGCCCCAGCAAGAGAGAGAGAGAGAGAGAGAGAGAAGGACGGAAAGGGAAACAGGAGAGAAAGGAAAAGAAAAGAACAAGAAAAGAAAAGGGGGAAAATAAGGGAAGATCAGTTGCAATTTTTATCACTTCTTCTATCATCATTGTACAACTATCATTCTACAAATGTATTTATATATTTATTTATTTATTCCTGTGATATTAAACAATAATATGAATAACAAATCATAACATCAACAAAACAAAATGCAGAAAAAACTATTTTGCAGGCAGAAAGAAATTCAAAAATTATCATGAGCATGTAAGTGTATCATTCGAACTATTCATTTTGTTTATTACATCTTGTGATCTTCTGACCGTAATTAAATGCTCATGCCGCCTGAGCTTCGGGCGCAGCCCTTGACCCCGCCAGGGCTTTGCCCGAGACCCCACGCAATTTACGTATACGTATACATTTATAAAAGTGATATAGTAAACAACCTTTTTCACTCTGGTTCAGAAGGGTATAAAACACAACTTGTAAACATATTATAGTTATCATATTACAGGTCAATAAAGTCTACTTTTTGAAACTTAATACCGAGCCCGACATATTATACCACGTACGACAATGACTTGTTTTCACACATAAAATATTTAGGCTGATCCTTTTGAAAATGGTTGATTGTATTGAAAATGGTTATTGATTTACAGTACATGACAATGATGACACCCACAGAAACTAACCTTATTCATTTAGAGGCCTACATGTTAGAGCCCACGTAACGGAGGGTTGGGGGGCTCGAGTTCCCCCCACCCCCTCACTCTTTTGAAAAATAGTATATTAAAGAGAAATAAAAAGAAAGAAAGAAAGAATAGTGACCTGCCAGTGTCACAACATAATGAGGTATCAAAATATGCTCATCTCTGCCCCCTGGATTCCACCTAGGGCCCAAAGTTGGGCCCCTGAATGCCGGATGCTCATCTGACGGTAATTTAATGCCTAAAATCCCGAGTTTCGTGGGGCTCAGCCCCCTGGACCACACGCCAATTACTTAGTAACCTGCCAGTGTCATGAATAAGGTATCAAAATATGCTCATCTGACCGTAATTAAATGCCCATACCACCTGAGCTTCAGGGTGCCACCCCTTGACCCCGCCAGGGCTTTGCCCCTAAACCCCACGCAATTTACGCTATGCTCCACCCGATCGTAAATACTTTAGCCTCCCCCACCGGGACTTTGAAAAATGTTCAGCAGGGCCAGGGCTAGACCGAAGATTTCTGTCTCTTTCGTTCGTTAGCCTCTGATTTGGGTAGGGTCGGCTCCTCTCTTTAGAGACAGAAGCCGACCATAGGCGCTCCTGTGAAAACATTTTGGCCATTTATGGCCAAAACTCTTTGCCCAAAATACTACATTTTACCCGATGCATATCCGATGCATTTATTATTAATTAGGCCTAGGCTAAACTACATCGGTTCCACTTACCAGATTGACTGTATGATGCATTTAAGGGTCTTTTTCGGATTTTCATCGCGAAAATAGCTCCGTGTTGAAATTCTTGCAGCCGTATTTTTAACTGTTACTGTGAATGGATGCGTCATCTTCCTTCATGCGCAGTAACAGTTAAAAATACGGCTGCAAGAATTTCAACACGGAGCTCACGGCGATGAAATCGGAAAAAGACCCTAAATGCATCATACAGTCAATCTGGTAAGTGGAACCGATGTAGTTTAGCCTAGGCCTAATTAATAATAAATGCATCGGATATGCATCGGGTAAAATGTAGTATTTTAAGAGTTTGGCCATAAATGGCCAAAATGTTTTCACAGGAGCGCCTATGGTCGGCTTCTGTCTCTAAAGAGAGGAGCCGACCTACCCAAATCAGAGGCTAACGAACGAAAGAGACAGAAATCTTCGGTCTAGGCCAGGGCCTGCATGTAAGAGTGGTAGTGATGCAGATTTTTTTTTCTGCCCCCCCCCAAAAAAAAACGTTTTTGCTCAGTACGCCACTGCTGGTCACCATTGACATTACCTGATTAAGAACCAACTACCAATATTTGGCTCGCATGATTTCAAATTTGGGCCCCCCCCCCCCAAGAAATCCTGAATCATTCCTTGCTTGTTTGTTAGTAAAGTCTATTAAACTGTTCTTCTTCTTCCATTGAGTACAGTCCTCTTTAATTGTAGAGCATAGTTGTACTTGATTGCTGGGGCTACGGTTTAACAACAACTTATATATAGTTATAGTCTATATAGATCTAGGCCTAGATCTAGTTTAACTCACTCAGTCAGTCACACACTGCTCACTGTCACTGTGCACTGTCAATATTGATCTAACTCAGTATGACAGTAACTCGATCATCTAGCTAACTAACTGTTGTTCATAATCATATATGTATAATAATAATATTAATAATTTACCCGAATAGCTGGATGCTCCAATCGTCCTTCTAAGGTTAGGTCATTTATCAATAGGCCTTGCCTCGCCCCCTAAGTTATCTGGTTCCTCCTCAAGTTCGACTAACATCCATCATAATATAGGCTCTACTGTAGATCTACTCGTACAAAGTTAGCAGAGCTGCGTTGCAGAGTGCGATCTTCACATCCACAGCGCGTGTCGCGAATGATCGAGTTGATGGTCTCCATTCAAGACGCCCGATTCCAATTAAACGGGCAAATGTGACGCGTTAGTGGTACGGAAAAAATAAACGCTCGCCGGGCGTCCTAATTTAATGATCACGCCCTCTTCGGCTGGCAGCAAGTAAGTAAGCTTCGCATATTGCGTTGATGCGGTGGAGATCAACATTAAATAGGCCAGATTCTAGACTGAACGGCCGAGAAGGTATAAAATGAAAGCGGTCTTATGCCCTAGGCTTCTTGTAGACATTATCAACTAGGCAAACATACTCCCAAGGAATACCCCTGTCATACAAACGAGACCAACATGAGATAATCGACAACAGACCAATGCGGGAATTAGACTACCACCCATGGTTAAAAATCGGTCGGTGAGGAGTCGGTTTGGTGATCTGACTGAATGAACCAGGAAGCGATATGCAATGAATTTATTCCTACTTCAAAGGAAAGAAAAGTTAAGAAAGCAAATCGCATGATACCACAAACATGTATGGAGGTGACGAGAACAGTCTACTTGGCTTGCTTGTAAATTGATATGACGGTCTTCAGTTGATGGTTTAGTATTTTCTTTGTTAAGAAAGATTGACATTAACATGCGAGGGATATCTTTACACTGGTTTTCGTCTTGCAAGTCACACTCATAGGACAATTTGCATGCGGTAAGTGATATGTACTTTTATGTACAATTTGTGTTATTTGTTATCCAACGTAAGAGTCAGGGGTAACTTTCAATTATTTCATTTTTATTGTGGGTTTATGAGATTTAAAAAAAAAGGCCAATTCTCGATTGAGGTTCTACATGTGTTATGTCTCGATCAAAGCGGCAGATCACCCAAATCGTCTCTGTGACGAATTCAATGCTAATTATTATTATTCAAATTGTGAATATTTACTGAAGCATTTTTTAAAAGTCAATCAAACGCTTGTTTGTTGTGTTTCCTCTTTCATTTGCAGATTGTCTTTTTCCAAGAGTGCAAATAGGCATGATTGTAGTTGTTGTAGCCCTGTCGCTGCATGCAGTTGCTATTACTTTCTTGCTTATTCAACTCAGGTAATATAATTTTTAAGCAATTTATTTTTGCCCTGTATTTCACTTTTTACGAGTTATAAATAGACGAAATAAAAGCCTGCAGAAAGGTACTACCATTAAAGAGCTGTCTCCAAAGTAGGCACGATACAAATAATGATTTTTAGAGGGTTATAGCACTTTAATTAGTACTAGTAACAAGATTGGTCAGTTAAATGTTCATCTTGTATAAGGTTGTTTCACCTTTGAATCACACTTCAACCGTTCATGTTTTTTTTCTTCAGATGTTAAGAAATTACATAATTGGGTTGTTTCGAATCAGCAATGATTTTGCACATTGCGACGTTCTTTTCTGATGCAGTTTCGGTTTAAGACTACTCTAACGTGAATTTTATTCATCATAATGTTTATGAATTGATTGAGGGATTTGAATATTACCTCTGTTAGTTTTTCTTACCTTTCCCCATGAAATTAATGACAATATGGCTCATTCTTTATAAATGAAGTTTATACCTTCTCAGAACTTTATTGATTAATTTCTCTGTGACTCTTTAAATCGATCAATACAGTTCTGAAAAGATATAAACTTTATTAATCAAGAGTAAACCATATTGTCAGAATCATTCCTTGAAAAAAAGGGGAAAAACAATTATTCCAACTTAATGGGCAACAGTGTAAAAGAAATATCCATTTGGAAACAAGTCTCTTTCTGCTTGAGTCTTCTCAATCAAGAAACGTTCCCTTCTAAAGTATCGTTCTTTCCATTTTTTGATAATTCTTACAGAGTTTATAACTATTTGAGTCTAAAAAATAATACCCCAATGGTTGTAATTCGATGTATTTATTAGAAATATCATGACAATCTCACTTGATTTATGATACTAATACCAAATGATATAGTAAAACAAAGGAGATATAAGTGAAAGTAATTGTATAACATTTAGTCCACATAATTATTGTAAAGGCCTATAATGATTACACATCGTTACGTTTGATAAATTTGATATGGTATTATTAAATACTGCTATATTTTTTTTCAGTTGTTCAATAAAAATCATTTATAATAATAATACTAACAATAATATTCGGGGTATAAATTACATCAACGATGTCTCTAAGCGATTTACAAATGTAATATTACCCCGGAATTAGGATTCAGGCCTGCCCGCACACAATGTATCCACTTTCTCCCCTCCCTGGGGAGCATTTCAGACGGGCACTATTTTAAAGGGGTTTACAATGGTTAGCACTGAAACTACACTGACTTTTACATCCTACCGGGTACCCATCAAACACCTGGGTGGAGAGTGGTGAATGTTGATTAATATGGATGTATTCATGTGATTTGTTTTTCTGTAACAGACGCAAAGTACCAACCAGGACTGAAGAGAACGGACCAGATCCTTACATGAACCTAAAACCCAGACCCGAGGCAGACAACACATACCAGGAGATCGCTATCACCTCAACGGCTTCGACCAAAAAACTAGGAGAAAGACGTCTACCATCATCGAACCTGATTTATGAGAACCAGAATGTTGCGCAGTTTGCACACAAAGTAAAAGACGGTGCTGATTATGAATTTGTACTTACCACAAATTAAGACAATTGGAAGCTTTAGAAAAATACAATTTGCTCTTCAGCAATCTCCCTTCTCTTGATTGTCAATTACAGTAAACAACATCAATGGATTAATTCGGTTATTCTGTTTCGAAGGCAATACAAAATCTGACATAATGTCTTAATTTAATGATACAAAGCATTGGCAAAAGTACCTGAGAAAAAACATTACTTTTGAAAAAAGAATTTAGAAAAGTTATGAAGAATATAGCTTGTTGTATTAAAAAAATACAGGTCTACTTGATGGCGGAATATTGTAATCAATTTAATTTTTGATAAAATCTTGTTTACCATGCCGCAGGATCTTTAACAAGTTATAAATGATCAGACGTCATTGTATGAAATATAGTACATATATTGCTAAACATTTATATACATGTAGTAGCGTTTTTGTGTGTGTGTGTGTGTGTTTGTGGGGGGTCTTCCGGGGTTATTGTGTACTTGTCATTGTCCTAGGGGCGGGGTAGTTGTCGGAGGTAAATTGTAATACGGGAGGTGTCCGGGGGCAGGTGTCAAGATGTAATTATACTTGCAGATAGACTTAATACGACCCCAGGTATGTATGGAACATAATGTTTTTTTATGGAATATGGATTATGTTATACCGGGAGCAACGAATTGTTGCTTAAAAACGTTCCTCATTTTCTTGATCAATTATGTACAATATATCATTTATATACATTTCCTCATATCGTAATCATTACCTCTTTAAAGCGATTGTTTGAACACATTGTTGCTTAAAGGCATTCTACATTTTCTTTATGAATCATGTATCATACATATAGTTACCATATATCATAACAATTTAATCTTTGAACCGATGAACGGCATATTTGTATCGGTGAAATACTACAAATAATACAATGGGCAACAAATTGCGATTAATTACAGATGGAAAGGAACATTCTGTAAAATCTTTTTCAATATGTCGTAATAGTAACAAAATGCTGATTCACACTTCATGAACATAAAGAGATAATGTACGACAATTTCTACCACGACTATGTTATCATTCCAGTAGCACTTTTCACTACGAGACTTATCTTCCTAAATAAACACATTTGTACTATTTTTAACCTTTCAATGCAAAGAAAAGTTTTTGGGGAAGTGTGTTTCAAAATCCCCTTTTATCACCTTACCTTTTGATTTCGAAATACATGTATATCTATTGAAAATAGCAGGTTACGATGCGACCTGATTAAATGT
>CP137674.1:1930810-1977808 GCA_037976565.1 Mesocentrotus franciscanus
ACCTTAAGCATTCATTGGCTGTACAGGCGTAAGTTTCGGCCAACTTCAATTTGATCATGCATCGGGAAATGGAGAATTCTGTTCAAAATTAATGGCAATTTTTAGGCAATGATTTCTTTTGGGGGGATGGGGGGAAGGGGGAACAAGTCTTTGTTGATAACCAAGTATTTTTTAAATTATCAAATTTAATACCAAGCATGATCAATACCAAAGGCTGCAGTTTAGGCGGCATTCCGGGTTTGGGGTTGGCACAATTGCCCGTTTTTTTTTCAGGTACTTACGTAAGTGTGGGGTCTGTTTTTCTTCTTAAACATTCCCTTTTACATCTGATTAATATCCCTTTTCATTTATTACAAGTGCACTTTTCCTTCATGCAATTTGTCCTGTTTTACTTTGTTTTAAAGTTCCTCTTGTTACTGTTTTCTTCTCTCTTAGTAGTGCCCCTTTTCCATTCTGTTGTGTGCTCCCTTTTCTATATTTTTCTTACATCTGCTTACAACTATGTGCCGTTATTCCATTCACTTATATTCTCTCTCTCTCTCATTAACATACAACGATACTCCCATCACAACACTTTGCTTTCCGCCCCTTTCAAAGTGATTGTTTTGTTCTTTTATGAACCCTCCCCCTCAAAAAATAAATAAATAAAGTACAACAATTAATAAATAAACACCAACTTATAAGAAAAAGCATTGCTAGGATATTTCAATACTCACCATCAAACAAACACACCATCATTGAATCACATCATTGTCCTTTATCATTTCATAATTACCAGCATACAATCTCATCCATTCATTTTTTGCCTCCCCCTTTAACTTGTTAAATGAAAACCAATACATTGATTACATACAAAATAAAATTAACACAGATTTAAAAGCTTCAATATCTAATCAATATGCTTATGCTTTAATGAATGAAATCTACATTTTGTAAATGAGCATAGCAAATACATTCAAGGGATACAATAAGAACATTTGAAATGACACAAATGAAAGTGCTATTAAAGTGACAGCCAGTTGTTTAAAGTATTGCAGCTGATATCTGCCAATGTCTAGTCAATGTACCTTTTGGATATTAAAAGAGTAATATTTGTCACAAGGATTGCTGTTACTCATATGGTTGTTAATCTAAAGGTGACATACATTGTCATGTAAGGTCATGCAGTCGGTGAGAATGTGTTTTCTTGATACAATAGTTTGTCTATATGAAATTAATCATCAATACTTTCTATCAGCTTCGAAAAAAATTCTAAGGACAACATAAGTCAGAGTTAATATATTTCCTACAGGACAAATCTGTTTTCACTGCAATCACAAAGTTCTGTTATTTCTTTTGTATTCTTTATTGTGCAATTGCTACAATAGCACTTTAGGCATCAACAGGTAATTATCGATACATAGTCATGCCAGAAGTGCCTCTAGGAAGAGTTCCAAATAGGCCATCAAATTGATTCACTGCTACTCAGATGAATTGCTAATTTGAAATTTTCAATTTGATATTTTAAGATTTATTGCAATGAACAGAATTATCTGTGTAATGTGAGTTTGGTAACAATAACCTCCATGACAGAATCATAGCTTTTAGATCAGCAGCAACACTTAAAATGAAATTTCTTGAAAGTGCAGGCCTAAATTGCAGAGCTAATTTAGTATGGATTATAATTTCGGTCTTATCCTCCAACTGTAACTAGTTCTTTTTTTTCTTCCGCAAGATTCTAAAATTCTGTTTAAAATACAGGAAATCTTGGAAGTATCATTGAAAATTTTAATTCCTTTAAAATATTATATGATTTTGATAATCAAACCAAACATCTCATATTCTATGGCAAATTTTAGTAACTTGAATGGAGCAGTTCTAATAGCTTCAGAGGAATTAATTTGTAAATCTTATTTTACAAGAAGTGGTGGTTGTAAGAGAAAGCGACCAGTCCATGATACCGAGATCTGTATATCATTGTGGTCCTCTTGCTTAAAGCTGGAAAAGGGAGCTTGTATCTGTAAGCTGGCTGATGTTCCATATGAATCATAACGATGCAGGTAATTCAGGCTCTGCAGTCTAGAATCAGAATTTAAAGTAATAAATGAATCAATTAATAAATACCAGTGTAATTTTTCAATCTATCTACAACTTTTGTATTCATGATTATGTCAAATACTTTGATTGCAAAATAAATAATAAGAAGAATAACAAATATTCTTTATAAATTTTGAGACAAAAGCAGTTTTAGTCACAAAAGATAAATAATTAAATTGTTGCTTTGGAAAAAAATCCTTTCATAACCATTTGTGTACGTTTTATACAACAGAATGGGTAAGATGGGTATTAGACTTCTTACAAGGATTATGAAAAATGTACTGACTTATGTCGTTTCATTTTTAACGACTGCTGTAGGGGTATGGTAACAATGACAGGCACAGAACAAACTGATAAGATCAATTATGGTAACTGATACTGCTTACCTTTTCAACTTGAAGAGATGGACAATAACTTAAGAATGAAATTCCAGATGTCATGAATTAGCAGTACATGTAGATGCCATAGCTCTTTATTTTGCAACCTAATATTTAAAACAGAGATACCATATATAATATATTTCATGAAGAGCGCAAATATATTTCTCAGAAAAATAATTGTCACTGTATCTAATGTGTTCAACAGAACATAAGTACATTTTCATCAGTGATTCTAATTGTTATCTAAATGTATTTGGTCCCACACATTGTTACCAACCACATTGAAGGTTTTAGACATTTGCAAAATGGACTATTGAGTTTAATCTTGAACCAAACAATGTTGTAAACAGAATTAATGAACATTACCCTGTCGTGAATAGAAGAGAAAGAGATACCTAATAACTGGTATATAACAAACAGAGCAGCTTACATCATAAACATGCTCATTACAGTTGGTTCAATCACATCTTTATAGTTATACATTAATTGCTGCCCTATTCTTTGTACAATATTTATCAGTCTGGCTGATGTAGTAATTTATCTATGATTTAGACCTGTCACGGTTGACTTCCCCTTACATGGAATTACCAGTTTGTGATTGTACATAGAAAATGTAATGAAATCCAGTACCTTAACCCTTTAATCATATTTATCAATCAAGATTACAGACTCAACAACAAATTAGTAATTTATTTATATAATGTAGGTCTAGAAGAACCCCAAAAACCTTACCTTTGTTTATAAATATTGGTGTACAAATTTTACTAAGAAGATCACTTCACAAGGCCGCTTAGCACAGTAGGTTCTATAGCTGTCACCTAGACATTGAGCTTGGCCTTGAGTACATTCTGCATATCCAAACCCTTTCCTTGAGCCTTGAGGCCGAGCTAGGATGAGAACCAAGTCCAAGACTTTGAAGCCATGGCAGGAGAGAACTTTTGGACCAAAGGTCTATTCGGTGGATACGACTCGAGGTCCACTCCATCTCTGAGTCTGACTCTGTCAAAAGAAAAATGAAATTAAGAAAAAATAATTAATATAGTCTAGATCTAGTCTAGGCCTAGGGCTTAATAGTTTTAATATGTGTGCTTAGAATTTTAGAAAGAAAAATCTACTAGACTCTAGACCTCCTCTAGACCTACATAAAATTCTACATCTAGTCTAGTCTAGAATCCAACTTGTTACTGTTAGGCACAGACAAGACCTAAACTCCTGTTATTGTTAATTTAGATCTTACAAAATACAGTAGATCTAATCTAGTCTAGATCTTGATTTTACTTTCTATAGGTCCAGTATAGACTAGGTCTACATCTACCCTAGATCTATCAAGTCAGACTCAAGGATCAATTTCATGTAGATCCTTGACTAAATCTAGATAGGCCTAGGCTAGAGTCTATTAATTATTAGATCTAGATCTAGGATCTATATAGGGTCTACATCTAGTAAATCAAGATCTAACTTAGGTCTAGATCTACTTAACTTAGATCTTGATCTAGATCTACTTAGACTAGTTAGAGTCTAGACCTAGACTACTTAGGTATAACTCTCGAGTCCAACTTTCTTTTATAAAATGTTAACGTTAAAACAAAGATCCTGTAGGGCCTACTGGCTGTAGGATGTAGATCTAGACTAGATCTAGATCTAGATTGTAATTATCAACAAAAACAAGACAAGGGATAGATCTAGGCCTATAGTACCAATTACCATCTAGATCTAGATCTAGTCTAGGCCTAGACTCAAGAGCTACTTTACCGGTGCGGCTAGGCTGACAGAATGCCAGAAATCGAAGAAGTCTAGAGCACTAGCCTAGAGCCTAAGTACTACAGAGTACAGTAGGCCTAGGCGCTAGGCCTACTCGAGTACTACTAGTAGGCCTATTAGTCTAGATCTACTTAGTAAGTTTAAGAGGGTCTAGTCTCTACTCTATAGACCCTCTAGGCTCTAGATTCTATTTCTAGATCTAGATTCTAAACCCAAATCTACAACTGGGCTAGACTTAGTTTAGTCTAGAATCTAGTATAACTATTAGATCTATAATATAAGCACAAGACCCATCATTAACCATACAACATGATGATTCCTAAGGCCGTGTTGGACCTATAATTGTTATCAATTGCAAATAATGCAAGAATATTTGTACCTGTCCTGTCCTAACAAACGATCATCGGTAGACAATTTTAGTTGGACCTGCATGAATTTATATGAATGGGACTGAAATGAATTAACCGGTGCAATTCATCCACTTTTAGCCCAGTTGGGGAGTGATATTAACTGATATATCTTAAATATCGTTCGGTTAAATAAAAATGTATTCGCATAAAGATGAGAGGAATACTTTTCTTCTTCCAAAATAACAGAGTTTTTATCAACAGAATTAATATTTTCAGAGAAAAACGGAATTTACTTACTTTTCTAGGACCTCTCTTGCAGTAGTTTACCGATGCCATTTTGTAGTAGATTTACCCCAAATTGACTAGCCTTGATTACAGACCCCTTAAAATCTATTTTAGCTTAAAATCGATTTGATGAAACAGCTCACAACTATCAATTTTAAGCTAAAATCGATTCGGCCTTAAAATCGATTTTTAAAATCGAAATCGATTTTAGTTGATGAAACACGCCCTGGGGGTGTTTCACTAAGCCCTAAAATCGATCTTAAAATCGATCCGATCGATTTTAAGGGCCTAAAATCGATTTCGATTTTAGGAGCTGTTTCATCAAATAAATAAAATCGATTTTAGCCTTAAAATCGATTTTAAGTTAGAGTGTGATCCAAATCAATTTTAAGATCGATTTTAGCCTTAAAATTGATCCATATACATATATATATCAGTTTTAAGATCAATTTTATTCTTATTCATTCGATTATTAATATGCTATTTCAAGCATTCATTGGCTGTACAGGCGTAAGTTTGCCAACTTCAATTTGATCATGCATCGGGAAATGGAGAATTCTGTTCAAAATTAATGGCAATTTTAGGCAATGATTTTTTTTTGGGGGAGGGGGGGGTATGGGAACAAGTCTTTGTTGATAACCAAGTATTTTTAAATTATCAAATTTAATACCAAGCATGATCAATACCAAAGGCTGCAGTTTAGGTGGCATTCCGGGTTTGGGGTTGGCACAATTGCCCGGTTTTTCAGGTACTTACATAAGTGTGGGGCCTGTTTTCTTCTTAAACATTCCCTTTTACATCTGATTAATATCCCTTTTATTTATTACAAGTGCACTTTTCCTTCATGCAATTTGTCCTGTTTTACTTTGTTTTAAAGTTCCTCTTGTTACTGTTTTCTTCTCTCTTAGTAGTGCCCCTTTTCCATTCTGTTGTGTGCTCCCTTTTCTATATTTTTCTTACATCTGCTTACAACTATGTGCCGTTATTCCATTCATATACTCTCTCTCTCATTAACATACAACGATACTCCCATCACAACACTTTGCTTTCCGCCCCTTTCAAAGTGATTGTTTTGTTTTTTCATGAACCCTCTCCCTCAAAAAATAAATAAAGTACAACAATTCACCATCAAACAAACACACCATCATTGAATCACATCATTGTCCTTTATCATCATTTTATAATTACCAGCATACAATCTCATCCATTCATTTTTTGCCTCCCCCTTTAACTTGTTAAATGAAAACCAATACATTGATTACATACAAAATAAAATTAACACAGATTTAAAAGCTTCAATGTCTAATCAATATGCTTATGCTTTAATGAATGAAATGTACATTTTGTAAATGAGCATAGCAAATACATTCAAGGGATACAATAAGAACATTTGAAATGACACAAATGAAAGTGCTATTAAAGTGACAGCCAGTTGTTTAAAGTATTGCAGCTGATATCTGCCAATGTCTAGTCAATGTACCTTTTGGATATTAAAAAGAGTAATATTTGTCACAAGGATTGCTGTTACTCATATGGTTGTTAATCTAAAGGTGACATACATTGTCATGTAAGGTCATGCAGTCGGTGAGAATGTGTTTTCTTGATACAATAGTTTGTCTATATGAAATTAATCATCAATACTTCCTATCAGCTTTGAAAAAATTCTAAGGACAACATAAGTCAGAGTTAATATATTTCCTACAGGACAAATCTGTTTTCACTGCAATCACAAAGTTCTGTTATTTCTTACGTATTCTTTATTGTGCAATTGCTACAATAGCACTTTAGGCATCAACAGGTAATTATCGATACATAGTCATGCCAGAAGTGCCTCTAGGAAGAGTTCCAAATAGGCCATCAAATTGATTCACTGCTACTCAGATGAATTGCTACTTTGAAATTTTCAATTTGATATTTTAAGATTTATTGCAATGAACAGAATTATCTGTGTAATGTGAGTTTGGTAACAATAACCTCCATGACAGAATCATAGCTATTTAGATCAGCAGCAACACTTAAAATGAAATTTCTTGAAAGTGCAGGCCTAAATTGCAGAGCTAATTTAGTATGGATTATAATTTCGGTATTATCCTCCAACTGTAACTAGTTCTTTTTTTTCTTCCGCAAGATTCTAAAATTCTGTTTAAAATACAGGAAATCTTGGAAGTATCATTGAAAATTTTAATTCCTTTAAAATATTATATGATTTTGATAATCAAACCAAAAATCTCATATTCTATGGCAAATTTTAGTAACTTGAATGAAGCAGTTCTAATAGCTTCAGAGGAATTAATTTGTAAATCTTATTTTACAAGAAGTGGTGGTTGTAAGAGAAAGCGACCAGTCCATGATACCGAGATCTGTATCTCATTGTGGTCCTCTTGCTTAAAGCTGGAAAAGGGAGCTTGTATCTGTAAGCTGGCTGATGTTCCATATGAAGCATAACGATGCAGGTAATTCAGGCTCTGCAGTCTAGAATCAGAATTTAAAGTAATAAATGAATCAATTAATAAATACCAGTGTAATTTTTCAATCTATCTACAACTTTTGTATTCATGATAATGATTATGTCAAATACTTTGATTGCAAAATAAATGATAAGAAGAATAAAAATATTCTTTATAAATTTTGAGACAAAAGCAGTTTTACTTACAAAAGATAAATAATTAAATTGTTGCTTTGGAAAAAATATCCTTTCATAACCATTTGTGTACGTTTTATACAACAGAATGGGTAAGATGGGTATTAGACTTCTTACAAGGATTTATGAAAAATGTACTGACTTATGTCGTTTCATTTTTAACGACTGCTGTAGGGGTATGGTAACAATGACAGGCACAGAACAAACTGATAAGATAAATTATGGTAACTGATACTGCTTACCTTTTCAACTTGAAGAGATGGACAATAACTTAAGAATGAAATTCCAGATGTCATGAATTAGCAGTACATGTAGATGCCATAGCTCTTTATTTTGCAACCTAATATTTAAAACAGAGATACATATATAATATATTTTATGAAGAGCGCAAATATATTTCTCAGAAAAATATTTGTCACTGTATCTAATGTGTTCAACAAAACATAAGTACATTTTCATCAGTGATTCTAATTGTTATTTAAATGTATTTGGTTCCACACGTTGTTACCAACCACATTGAAGGTTTTAGACATTTGCAAAATGGACTATTGAGTTTAATCTTGAACCAAACAATGTTGTAAACAGAATTAATGAACATTCCCCTGTCGTGAATAGAAGAGAAAGAGATACCTTAACTGGTATATAACAAACAGAGCAGCTAACATCATAAACATGCTCATTACAGTTGGTTCAATCACATCTTTATAGTTATACATTAATTGCTGCCCTATTCTTTGTACAATATTTATCTGGCTGATGTAGTAATTTATCTATGATTTAGACCTGTCACAGTTGACTTCCTCTTACATGGAATTACCAGTTTGTGATTGTACATAGAAAATGTAATGAAATCCAGTACCTTAACCCTTTAATCATATATATCAATCAAGATTACAGACTCAACAACAAATTAGCAATTTATTTATATGTAGGTCTAGAAGAACCCCAAAAACCTTACCTTTGTTTATAAATATTGGTGTACAAATTTTACTAAGAAGATCACTTCACAAGACCGCTTAGCACAGTAGGTTCTATAGCTGTCACCTAGACATTGAGCTTGGCCTTGAGTACATTCTGCATATCCAAACCCTTTCCTTGAGCCTTGAGGCCGAGCTAGGATGAGAACCAAGTCCAAGACTTTGAAGCCATGGCAGGAGAGAACTTTTGGACCAAAGGTCTATTCGGTGGATACGACTCGAGGTCCACTCCATCTCTGAGTCTGACTCTGTCAAAAGAAAAATGAAATTAAGAAAAAAACAATTAATATAGATCTAGTCTAGGCCTAGAGCTTAATAGTTTTAATATGTGTGCGTAGAATTTTAGAAAGAAAAATCTACTAGACTCTAGACCTCCTCTACATAAAATTTTACATCTAGTCTAGTCTAGAATCCAACTTGTTACTGTTAGGCACAGACAAGACCTAAACTCCTGTTATTGTTAATTTAGATCTTACAAAATACAGTAGATCTAATCTAGTCTAGATCTAGATTTTACTTTCTATAGGTCCAGTAGAGACTAGGTCTACATCTACCCTAGATCTATCAAGACTCAAGTATCAATTTCATGTAGATCCTTGACTAAATAAATCTAGATAGGCCTAGACCTAGAGTATATTAATTATTAGATCTAGATCAAGGATCTATATAGGGTCTACATCTAGTAAATCAAGATCTAACTTAGGTCTAGATCTACTTAACTTAGATCTAGATCTAGATCTACTTAGACTAGTTAGAGTCTACTTAGCCTTAGGAGTTAGGTATAACTCTCGAGTCCAACTTTCTTTTATAAAATGTTAACGTTAAAACAAAGATCCTGTGGGATGTAGACTAGACTAGATCTAGATTGTAATTATCAACAAAAACAAGACAAGGGATAGATCTAGGCCTAGGCCTATAGTACCAATTACCATCTAGATCTAGATAGTCTACTATCTAGATCTATCATCATCTAGCTCTAGATCTAGCCTAGGCCTAGACTCAAGAGCTACTTTACCGGTGCGGCTAGGCTGACAGAATGCCAGAAATCGAAGAAGTCTAGAGCACTAGCCTAGAGCCTAAGTACTACAGAGTACAGTAGGCCTAGGCGCTAGGCCTACTCCTACTAGTACTAGTAGACTAGTATTAGTATAGATCTACTTAGTAAGTTTAAGAGGGTCTAATCTCTATTCTAGATTCTTCTAGATCTAGATTCTAAACCCAAATCTACAACTGGGCTAGACTTAGTTTAGTCTAGAATCTAGTATAACTATTAGATCTATAATATAAGCACAAGACCCATCATTAACCATACAACATGATGATTCCTAAGGCCGTGTTGGACCTATAATTGTTATCAATTGCAAATAATGCAAGAATATTTGTACCTGTCCTGTCCTAACAAACGATCATCGGTAGACAATTTTAGTTGGACCTGCATGAATTAATATGAATGGGACTGAAATGAATTAACCGGTGCAATTCATCCACTTTTAAGTTTTAGCCCAGTTGGGGATAGACCGAAAATTTCTGTCTCTTTCGTTCGTTAGCCTCCGATTTGGGTAGGGTCGGCTCCTCTCTTTAGAGACAGAAGCCGACCATAGCCGCTCCTGTGCAAACGTTTTGGCCATTTATGGCCAAAGAACTTTGCCCAAAATACTCAATTTTAGCGAATTCATATCCGATGAATTTATGTTTGAAAATTAGGCCTAGGCTAATATACATCGGTTCCACTTACCAGATTGACTGTATGATGCGTTTAAGGGTTTTTTCCGGATTTTCATCGCCGAAATTGAGCTCCGTGTTGAAATTCTTGCAGCCGTATTTTAAACTGTTACTGCGCATGAAGGAAGATGACGTCATCCATTGACAGTAACAGTTTAAAATACGGCTGCAAGAACTTCAACACGGAGCTCAATTTCGGCGATGAAAATCCGGAAAAAATACCCTTAAACGCATCATACAGTCAATCTGGTAAGTGGAACCGATGTATATTAGCCTAGGCCTAATTTTCAAACATAAATTCATCGGATATGAATCCGCTAAAATTGAGTATTTTGGGCAAAGTTCTTTGGCCATAAATGGCCAAAACGTCTGCACAGGAGCGCCTATGGTCGGCTTCTGTCTCTAAAGAGAGGAGCCGACCCTACCCAAATCGGAGGCTAACGAACGAAAGAGACAGAATTTTCGGTCTAAGTTGGGGAGTGATATTAACTGATATATAAGTAAAATATCGTTCGGTAAAATAAAAACGTATTCGCATAAAGATGAGAGGAATACTTTTCTTCTTCCAAAATAACAGAGTTTTTATCAACAGAATTAATATTTTCAGAGAAAACGGAATTTACTTACTTTTCTAGGACCTCTCTTGCAGTAGCTACCGATGCCATTCTGTAGTAGATTTACCCCAAATTGGCTAGCCTTGATTACAGACCCCTAAAAATCTATTTTAGCTTAAAATCGATTTGATGAAACAGCTCACAACTATCAATTTTAAGCTAAAATCGATTCGGCCTTAAAATCGATTTTTAAAATCGAAATCGATTTTAGTTGATGAAACACTATGTTAAATGATGCGTTCTTTGTCATGATGCGTTCTTTGTCCAGTGATCATCATCTATCGTTATGACCAGTGGCGTAATGAGCAAAAAAGTTTGGGGGGGCTGGCAGACAAAAAAAATCCGCATCACCCACTCTTACATGCAGGCCCCGCTGAACGTTTTTCAAAGTGGGTGGGGGGCTAAAGTATTTACGACCAGGTAGAGCGTAGCCTAGTATAAATTGGCGTGGGGTCTAGGGGTAAAGCCCCGGCAGGGGTCGATCAAGGGGCGGAGTCCCCGGAAGTTCAGGGTTTTAGGTGTTTCAGATGAGTATCCAGGGGCCTGACTTAGGGCCATTGGTTGGGTCCAGGGGCAGAGACCCTGGAAGCTCAGGGGTTTTCAGGGGCGGATCTAGATTTTTGCTAAGGGGGGTTGACCCAATGACGATGCGGAACATCGTCCACGAGCCGCGTAGCGGCGAGGCGATTTTTTTTTTGTTTTTTTGTTGCTTTTTTGAACGCCCCGGCCCGTAAGTGATGTTTTCCTGGCATCTACTAACACAATGGAGACCATAAAAAGCAGTGCATGATAACGTCTTTAAAATCAAGTAACAGTTTAAACAGTTTGACCCAATGACGATGCAGAGCATCGTCCACGAGCCGCAAAGCGGCGAGGCGATTTTTTTTTTTGGTGCTATTTTGAACCCCGTAAGTGATGTTTTCCTGGCATCTACTAACACAATGGTGACCATAAAAGCAGTGCATGATAACGTCTTTTTAATCAAGTAACAGTTTAAACAGTTTGACCCAATGACGATGCGGAGCATCGTCCACGAGCCGCGAAGCGGCGATCGAGGCGATTTTTTTGGGTGCTATTTTGAACCCCCGTAAGTTATGTTTTCCTGGCATCTACTAACATATAATATGGAGTCCTTAAAAAGCAGTGCATGATAACGTCTTTTTAAATCAAATAACAGTTTAAACAGTTTGATCCAATGACGATGCGGAGCATCGTCCACGACCCGTGAAGCAGCGAGGCGATTTTTTTGTGTGTGGCTATTTTGAACCCCCCGGCCCGTGAGTGATGTTTTCCTGGCATCTACTAACACAATGGAGACCATAAAAAGCAGTGCATGATATCGTCTTTATAAATCAAGTAACAGTTTAATACATAGTTATATCCAGAGTTATCATGATTGTGTTTGGTTAAGTTACCAAATGAGTTGAATATCTTCTCTCAATATTTGCACTTGAAAGGTTTCTCTCCAGTGTGCATTCTTTTCTTTTTGGCGGGGGGTTAAACCCTAACCCCCGTAGATCTGCACCTGGTTTTAGGCGTTGAATTACGGTGAGATGAGCATATTTTGATACCTTATTTGTGACACTGGCAGGTCACTAATTAGCGTAAGTTCTAGGGGCGGAGCCCCCGGAAGCTCAAGGGTTTTAGGCATTACATTTTTTATAACGGTCAGATAAGCATTCAGGGGCCCGCCTTGAGGCCCCTGGTGGGGTCGAGGGGGCAGAGCCACCGGAATTTCAGGGGTTTTAGGCATTTTATTACGGTGAGATGAGCATATTTTGATACCTTATTTTGTGACACTGGCAGGTCACTAATTGGCGTAAGGTCTAGGGGCGGAGCCCCCGGAAGCTCAAGGGTTTTAGGCATTGAATAACGGTCAGATGAGCATCTAGGGGCCCGTTTTAGGGCCGTAGGTGGGGTCCAGAGGGCAGAGCCCCTGGAAGTTCAGGGGTTTTAGGCATTTAATTACGGTCAGATGAGCATATTTTGATAACCTATTTGTGACACTGGCAGGACACTAATTGGCGTGGGGTCCAGGGGGCGGAGCCCTCAGAAGCTCAGGGGTTTCAGGCATTACATTTTTTATAACGGTCAGATAAGCATTCAGGGGCCCGCCTTGAGGCCTCTGGTGGGGTCGAGGGGGCAGAGCCACCGGAATTTCATGGGTTTTAGGCATTTTATTACGGTCAGATGAGCATATTTTGATACCTTATTTGTGACACTGGCAGGTCACTAATTGGCGTAAGGTCTAGGGGCGGAGCCCCCGGAAGCTCAAGGGTTTTAGGCGTTTATATGGTCAGATGAGCTTATTTTTATACCTTATTTGTGACACTGGCAGGACACTAATTGGCGTGGGGTGCAGGGAGGCAAGGGCCTTTCGCCCCCGATCCACATGTTGTTGGCAGGATTAATCGCAACTGATCTCCCTTCTTTTCACCCTTTTCTTTTCTTCTTCCTCTTTTTTTCTCCCTTTAGCTCTCCTCTTTCCCTTTCCCTTCTTCTTCTCTCTTTTTTTGGCGGGGGGGGGGGGGGGAGGGGGAGAGGCAAGGGTCTTTTGCCCCCGATCCACAACTTGTTGGCGGGAGAATTGCAACTGATATCCCCCTTCTTTTCTTTTCTTCTTCTCTTTTTTTTCCTTCCCTTTATCTCCTCTTTTCCTTTTTTCTTTCCCTTTCCTTCCTTCTCTTTATTTTTCAATGGGGGCAACAGCCTTGGAGGCAAGGCCCTTTCGCCCCCATCTCCTTCTTTTCCCCCCATTTTTCTGTTCTTCTCCCTCTTCTTTCTTTCCCTTTCTCTCCTCTTTCCTTTTCCCTTCCCCGGAGGGAAAATTTTTTTCGGGTGCCAATTTTTTTTTTTTTGCTCACTACCCCCCACTGAGCGAAAAATCGACCGGCACGATTTTCAAATTTTCGCACGAAGTGGGCCCCCTTTTAGGCCCCCTCCCTTGCCGCCGGCTGGATCCGCCCCTGGTGGGCACTAAGGCCCATTAGTGACTATAAAAAACATAGATCTTCCTGGCCTTTTGGGAATGTGTCAGTTTGCAACAGAAATGGAGAAACGCGCATTTTGTTGAAAATCATGTGATATCACGAACATTTATAAATCACTTGTATGGAATTGAAAATAAGTCATGGTTGAATTTTATTTGGGGCTACCCCCCCAAGCCCCCCACCAGTACGCCAATGGTTTTGACAAACATTGGATTTGCCGATAGAAGACAATTTACTCTATATAGGATGATTCAGGACACGTGATTTCATACATGACATTATTCAAGCGACCTTGCAATCAAATGGACCTCCTTTGAACAATTAAATATAGTGTAAGCGCCTAATTTAAATCTGACCCTAACCCATCTCAGAAAAAATTTGCGTTCCATAAAACGAAGATTGTTGGGTTGTAACAAAATAAATGGGAAACCTATGAGTATTCCTTACTTTTCGATTACGCCCCGTCACGTTACGTATCATCATTACGGCACTTCTCGTCACCAAGTCACGTTATTTTCTTGCTTTCCGACAATTTTCACGAATTATTTCACATACACGAGATTTTCCTTTGTTGTTCATTTATTTCCATTTTCATATAAAAACAATAGGTCAGTACAATATCATACATTAAAAAAAAATACAATCCTGCAATCATACAAATTCATGCAAATATAATACATATGAAATGTTACACAAAAAACCATTTCAAACAGTATCAAAGAGACGAAATTAACAAGTCGAGACTGAAAACTAAAATGAGGCCAAAAGGCCTTGTAAGATAAGTTTCCTTAAAGTATAGATATCATTTGGTTTTTCAACATATTCTGTTACTTAAAGACATGTACAAAAAATTAAAAACAAACAGTGGATAAAGACATAAGCCAGGGGAACAGCATAGTGTAAAGTATGATAAGGTTTTCTGTCAGTATTTGGACAAAAAGTAAATTTTCAGATATTTTTTTAATAATCTTTGGTTAATGCAAAGGAGAATATATTTTTGTATGAATTCCAAATCACCTGGAGATTACACCGTCCGGGGAGATTTTTCTGCGTGCATAAACATAATTTTCCAACGATGAAAATTGGTTCGATTTCTTGTGTTATAGTTGTGAATACTAAGATTCGTAGGGAACCTGTTCGAAAGAATAGTGCAGAATATTATTTGCAGTGCAGCGCTATCCCCAGTGGCGGATCCAGGGGGGGGGGCCGGGCCCTCCCTAGAAAAAACAGGTAAAAACACCCTTTTGGGAAAAAAAGTTGGTCCCCTCCTGGCGCCCAAGGGGTGGCGGTGGAAAAAACCCTTTCCTGGAGGAAATTTTTTCGGGTGCCAATTTTTTTTTTGCTCACTACCCTCCCCACTGAGCGAAAAATCGACCGGCACGATTTTCAAATTGTCGCACGAAGTGGGCCCCTTTTTAGGCCCCCTCCCTTGCCGCCGGCTGGATCCGCCCCTGGCTATCCCGGCAACGCGCTATAAGGCCCAAGGATGAAGAAAAAACATCAAAACTCAACAGAGATACAACATCACGAAACCATTTTTATTGGTACTTTAACCGCATGTATTTATCAAATTTCTATGAAAAGTGTCATATTTTTGAAAATTTGAATTGATTTCACGCGTGTTGGAATAATTATTGTTGGCCATATAATTATAACACATTTTTAAAATATGCTGGTCATAATTATTGGAGGACATTATCTACAAATTCAATTCAAATCATTTATTTCCAAATTCCAACATCAATTAAAACAATGTGTAAAAAAACAAACAGTCAATGGACAATAAAAACATTATAAAACTATGACATTTCAATCAAACGATTAAGAAGATAAAAAACAAACAAGTATAGCATTCAATGAGAAACAAGGTGAAGAAAGGGAAGAAAACGTAGACCGTATAATACATAAATCAGTATTGACAGACTACATAAAAAACATAAGTGGGTAATTGGAAAATGGTGAACACAATGAAAGCCAGGTTTGTGGCTTGTTAGGGTGTGTACACCCAATTTTTTTTTTTTTTAATACATTATTATCATACAATTTAGAGATTAGTGCAACAATACATAAAACATAGAACGTGAGAACATGAGAACATAAACATGAAAAACAAATAGTATTCTAAAGCATTGGTTTGAATCACTTATCGTTGAGCCTTTTCAAAATTTGAGCAGGAGGCATCAAAATGTAAACTTTGAGCCTAAAACATTATTTTAATATGTGCCATGTTTATCGTCCTATTCTAGGCAACTGACTGTAATCACTGTGTAAATCAATGCAAAGTACTCCTCCGCATACGACAAGCCTGAATTATTGATTATCCATATACTGCATTGAAACGAAAAAAGCTATTTCTTATGCAAAAGAAACAATGAACATTGACTCGCAGCACTTGGCTATTAACACAAATTTCATAACAATATATACTTAGCCATTAAATAAGGAGCACTGCATTATTGAGTATTTCTTTTTTCTACCTCAGGAGATTTATTCATATTTTATTCGATGTATAAAACTGATAAGCAACATATGTTTAAATGACTAGTGTACGAGGAAAAAAGTTGAATAAAACTGTATACAAACACAATTACCTATATCATCATAACTAGACCATTTAAGTATATATATATATATATATATATATATATATATATATAAAGATATGATATAATCATTGCCATGACATGTATGCATATTTCTGACCCATTCAATATAAATAAGCATACGTATTATTATGCATAATTTACGGTGAACAAAAAAGACCACTTTGCAAGTTCTAACATGTTTGTTTTTTCTTCTTAAAGATAAAGTTGAGTTCTGGTTATGATATTGCATTGTGAAAGAAACGGTGTGGAATCGATCAAAAAAAGTTGATCATGTAGCATATAAGTGTCAAAATGATAAGAAATTTGGCCCAGTCTTCACAAACTAACAAGCACTGTGCACAGTAAGATGTATTTGGGACTACACAAACATGTGGCATAAAAAATGTGGGCCTTATTTTTAAGCTGTTACTTTTCATATTTAGAATATGAAGGCATTTTAAGAGCAATGCTTTTTAGGGAACATTTTTTCTCTGATGTTCTTCCACAATTGCATAATATATAACAATGATAACGCTCACAAATTATTTTTCACCTCTCCTCAGAACTCAACCTTCTCTTTAATCCTGTAATCACAGATTCTCCAGAATCTCAGGATTCGATGTAGTTTCTCTTGTTTTCTTCCTGTTGAATCCCTTCCATGATTTCATGATGTAACGATCTGTAACCATGCATTTTTGGTAAACAGGTACCATGATGCACAAGAGGCCGCAAAGGGCGTATGTCCCAATGCACATGTATAGCGCAATGTTGTACGATCCTGTTTGATCCAAGCTTTCACCTACAGAGAAGAAGAAAGATTGTAAAGTCTACATCGTCGCTTTCTTTGAATAATAATAATGATATTAATAATACTACCACTACTACTACTACTACTAATAATAATAATGATAATTTGGACATTATTGTCTCTAATGATTCCTTTCTTGGTTGAGATTCGACCATAATGTTTGATTTGAAAATAAATACTTTACATATTTGCAGTTGTTGTTTTTTAGGGCAAGCCGTTCGAAATCTTTTCCTATATCTGAAACCAACTCTCTTCGGATATTCTCCACTCCTTCTTTCTCTCTCACAATGTTTAATTATTTATTATTCATCTAACTAATTCAAATTTTTGAAGGGTGGGTGAAGGATGTCTGCCCTAACTATTTATTTGAGACACTTTCCCCGAGTAAAGCACGAGTCGCGTGACAAGCCGGGCCCCGAAGCAGCTCTGCATACTTCAAAGAGAGTACTCGAGAAAAACTTCGGGAAATCTCGGCACAACTCGTAGCAAATCGCAGGTACGCTGCAGATGCTGGTTAGTCCGAGTTCCTTGGAGCAATAACGAGCCACTCCCAAGTCCTACCACGAGTTTATAAGCTTTCTCGAGCTAGCTTGAGGTCCGATTTCGGCCCCAAGCATAAAGAAGAAAAAAAATCATATTAATGGCTGGTTACAAGAAAAAAAAATCTCACCGAGGACTGAAGCTGTTATCATGCCAAGTCCATGCATGAAGACTAAGACCGCTGAAGTTTCCCACCCTTTCGCTACTCCAAAAACGAGATTCGGACTAAAGTAAGGAAGAGCATCTGATATGCTGAAAACGATCGCACCAAGCACTAGAAGAATGAAACGAAACAGTTATCTAATTAGATAGCGATAGATCGATGTCATGCTCAGAAGATGTGTCGTTGTCAAAGGACTGCGGATCACATGGTACATGTACGTGGTTTGAATCACTTTAATTGCACTAAACCGGTCTTTGGCAAGACATCAATCTACTTCTCCACTCTCTATTCTGGTGAGGTAAATCGGCATTCATTGCTCTCGCCATTCCCTCATGGAGAATCACCCCAGCCATGACCCCTTAATTGCAGCTTTTGACATGTGAATAATTGTCCTGGGGGTAATTGCCCTGGGAGGGGGGTTAATTTTCTAGGGAGTATTAGTCCAAGGGTTAATCATTCTGGGAGTGATTTTTCTTGGCAGGGGTAATTCTTCTGGGCTGGGACAATTGTCCGGACGTAGTTACTCGGGTGGGGGGGGGATTGCCCAACACTTACCGACGACCATGCACATGACAACAAAGAGTCTTTGAGCCTGCAGGAGACAGATCATGACGGAGATGCCGAGACCACTGGCCAAGGTGGAGAGATAGAGTTGATGGAACGGGATATAGTCCGATACAAGGGCCAATGTGACTTTACCGGCCATCATGGATACCCCAAGGACGACTACGGCCTGTGCACCATTCCCCTCCGTAAAGCCCAAAGACATCATGTAACTCACCTGGAAGAAGAGGGCGTGGCCAGGCGTGGTCATGCGGGAACGAGAGAAGTGTTTGTATAAAAGAAGAAAGAATAAGAATTATTGAAAGCAGTGGCATTTAGATTCACAAGCTCATAACATGCACAAAGGAAGAGCATCATGTTGCTAAGCTGAAGACATGGTCGGACATGAAATGGAATAATTAACAAAACTGTTTAGGTCCGATGGTGATGATATCGAGAATGCCAGTTACACACAACTGGCAATTTATTAACGAAGTGACTAGTCCAATTCAAAGTAATCTATGTCACATTAATGCCCTTTGCACTTGACTGACCTGAGTTAACATTTATCATCAAACGCAATAAATTTGTTGTATTACTAGATAAATGGAGACATGTGCAACTGATGTAACAATGTTTGTTTTACCAATATGTCACAACATGTACTTTGTTCAAGTCTACTGTTTTGTTCTTGCTCAAGAATGATTGAATAAAATTTTCCTTTGGAAAAAAAACACATTTATTACGTGGGTCTGCATCAGCGCCTGGCCCATTCTTTGCTGCGCCATTTGCAAGTAACGTTCAAAGGGAATGCCAATAACAAACCAAAATAATGATTTCAATTCAGCCATTTGCACGGGAGACATCACTTGCATGGCGTCATTGTATTATTATTCTGCCACTTTTTGGTAATCTATTATATATATATATATACAGGTGTATATATATATTTTTTTCTTTTTCTTTCAAGTCAATATATTTAGATGTTACAAAATTATGTTTGTCATTTTTTTGAGGGATCCACATTTTACAAGCTCTGCTTTTCAGTGGATCCCTCCATTTCCACAGGGCTATCTTGAAAAACCTCTTTAAAAAAACCATTGTACTGTATACTTTCTATTTCACAATTCTAAACCATGTAAAATGTATTATATTATTGAATATTGAATTGTATACTGATATCTGGTCAAAATTACTGTTCTGTTGGAAATGAAAAAAATAAACTGAACTGAACTGAACTGAACTGAATTGACAGGCGCATGTTAAGCGAAGTGTCGCTTAAGAGTAATATCGTTTAAACAGTGAATGAAAACTGAAAATTGCCAAGAATAATTTGTATATTGGCAGACTATTTTCACAGGCTGGATTAGCACAGGCAATAACGCGATAACAACGCGATAACAACATCCAGTGTGCAACGGGCATTGATTCCCTATACCCTTAGTGGATTCATAGGTTTGATAACGCAATCAATTAACGCCTCATGTGCAGCGGGAATAATGATGGTGCACACATTCGCAGGTTTACAAGATATAATAATTTCTTCACCACGACAAATAATGCAATGGTGAAATCAAAAGACATATTGTAGCCCATGGAGAATTAAGGGCTTGGTCATCTGACGACTCTTAATCCCTGATTGTATCTTCAACACGTTAACTTCGATTTTCAAATGAATCGCAAGTGATTCGGAGTTATGTGAAATGGGAAGGATGACAGCATACTAACACATAAAGGTATTCCTCACCAGTTGGATGATGACGAAAGAATTTGTAAGACCGTACCCGAAGGCCGCTAGGGCCAAGCACCATACGTCGGGGAAAGTCAAGGCAGTCAACATACGCCTTGCCATTCTCGAAGTAGCGTGCCCATCAACTCTCTCATCAAGACAGTTGGCTTTCAAGTTACTGGTAGATATCTCCCCTTTGTCTATATTATGCCTAATGTTTCTATCGAATTGACTAGACATTGTTTCAGCTAGTCTGTGATAGTTGTCCTTGCATGGTAAAAGCTTGCCGCTTTGTTCACGGTTGTTCGCGTCGTCTTCGACTTTTTCTGACTCCAATTTGTCCGTGTATGTTCTACTCTTCGGCGTACAATCAGCATGATCAGTATATTTGGAATCATCACATTCCTCAGTTTCAGATTTTACTTTTACCATCACAGCCGAATTGTCTTCGATTCCACCAATGGAAAAGTGGAAGGTTTTGTTGTCTTCTATCTCGTCAACTTTTAGCTTCATATCACTGTCGTCGTTGATATTATTTTCTTCCGGTGTTGATGATCTCGTAGGCTCGCGATGGGCCCAAGCGACCGCCGGGAGAGCGATTCCGACAATCATACCGGCATATATCCTCAATGTATTCCTCCAGCCGAAATGATTCTCAAGATAGAACGTGAGTTGTCCCAAGGACAACATTCCTGGAGAAATGGGAGGGAGAAACAATGAAATAAATAATATTTGTATACTTCTTGGGGCGCCTCAAGAGGACTTCCTTCGCATAAACTTAGATTTCACTGTTCGTACGTCCGATAAGGGCAATGAGTCGTAGGACCATGGGTAAGAGGTGCTAAATACAACATTTCGGTTCACTGGAAAGAGAGGACAGTCAAGTAAAATGCAGTTCTTATACTGCTGAGGGTGTCTCTTTAGTCCCCTCCACTTGTTCTAACATTCTATCAGTCCGATATCAAATTAGTCCTGTGCAGTGGCATACGCAGGATTTCAAGGGGTGTGTTTTAAAATTTGAAAATCGGGCCGACCGATGTTTCCCTCAGTAGGGGGGGGGCGGTAAGGAGCACTTTTTAAACTTACCGTTTAGCAACAGGAAAAAACAAAGTAGAGGGTAGGGGGGAGTTAACCCCAATCCCCCGTGCGTACGCGCCTGGTCCTGTGCCCCACTGATCCTATGTTCCAGTGGTCCTACGTCATATCAGTTAGCAATGACTTGTAGGATCGTTAACACGTTTTTACTTCATTTTCAATTGGTCTTACGTGTTACTGGCCCTTTCGTTGTATGGACCCTATATCCTATTTACCATGGGGCCGGGATAGGGGCTACGTTAAGGGTCTGGACTTATGTTAAGCTTTCTGGTTTATTACATTCGGCAGTCTCCCGCACCTGTTCTAAGCACACGGAAATTTTCTCACCTAGATTAGAAGAGGCCATGGGCAACACGACTCCACCCGTTGCGTTTTTATGTGGGAAGTACTTGAGAATAAGGTTCAAAGACCCCATCAGTATGCATCCCGTTCCCACACCGAAGAGGGCGCTGTAGGTAAAGTACATCGGAGCAAGGCTTTGCATGAAGGAAGTCAAGATTAGCCCGAGCGAGATCGTTGATATTCCGATGACGACCACCGCCCGGTAGCCGATCCGTTCGATGAGGATGTTGACCACTGGGGCGACGATGGCGGAAAGGCCGAACGGAAGAGATCCAACCCAGGCTGTGAAAAGGAAAAGGAAAGCCTTGATTTATTTTGCAACTACCTTTCCTGAGTTTCCTCCTTGTCCAATGATATTGTACGACAGTCGACAGAGGTTCCTAATCTTAAAGACACATACAAGTGGAGTCTCGTGGGGAATTTGACACCGTTCGGCTGTTTACCCAATATCAGGTGTTGTCAATCACCGGGATTAGCCTTCAGTTTTATGTATGTTTGTTTTTATTTCCGAAAATAAAATTAATCCATATTTACTTACAAGCCCATTTCAGGCACATTTTCAAAATGGTCCTGTTCTTCCATGGGGTTCAAAAGCAAAAAATCATATTAATTCACATACAATATAAATTTTCAATCACAGTAATTTACCAAAGCACTATCAACCTTTTTTAATTTCATATGTAACTTTATTCCTCATCTTTCTATAAATGTTCCAATCTTCTTCATTCTTAGTTCCTTTTGTTTTCCGCTTCTTTATTTTATCAGGTTGTTTTATCCTATCAAAAATAAAATCATTAAGCCAGGGAGAGTGTTTTTGCTTCACCCTTTTAGTCTTAGTTGGCACTTGTTTATCTACAATACGCATTACACATTTTCCAATTTATCGACAGCATCATCAATAATATGACTAATTTCTATCTTTGTCCAATTCTGTGATCTAATATCGGCTTTAAATGAATCAAGATTAACACATCGTGATTTCCGGAAAGAGATTAACTTTGCATGAGTGCATGTGTTGTTTGAATTCTGAACCATCCAAGATTAAAAAAAAACAACCCAACGAGTGATCGCTGAAACCAATATCTATTAACACACCAAGAATTTACATTTTCTGGTTGATTGCACAACATGTGATAAAAAATAGAGCTTGAATCTGCCGTAACATGTGTACATTCTATAGTATTAATTTGATATTAACACGTACGAGGCTCATATGTAACATATTTAAATTTAAATCACCCATCAAAACAACAGATGTACGACGTTTTTCTAGGAAAGTAAGGATATCTTCATTAAAGGTACTATGTCCCATTTGCAGGCCAAAAAATGAAAAGGTTAAATTCCAACGGCATTTGAAAGACAATACTAATTTAGAACTTCCCTAAAAAAAGGGGGCTTGAAAATGTCTTTAAGTGGGAAAATAACGACTATTAGTTGTCGAATCGACTTAGGAGCTATAGAGCCAGTAAGTAATAGTCTGATTTTTCAGACCATTGTACCGAATGGTCGTACGTTTTATGCTGCGCAAAGATTCAATCAGTTTAATTTTGGCCATTACAAGAAGTGGGTTATTGATGTAGACAAATGCTCATGTACCCTTTACAGCTCATTTTATGTATGTTATTACCAAAGATGAAAAAGCCAGTCAGTCACTCAATAGTGTCTGACAGTGAAGTCTAGCAAGTAAACGGGTTTCCTTGCATAATTTGAATATTAGGACACTGCTAACGTTTAAATTTCACAGATAGGACATACATTACATATTCATAACTCCTGCAAAGTTCTACATAATTTGATGTTGGCTGCAAAAGGGACATAGTATCTTTAAACTTGATAATACTTCACATTTTGAATTTGGAGGGAAACAATTACAAAACAAAAGGGGTTTACATTTCTTCAATTTAAGAAATAAAATAATAACTTCTAAATCTTTAATAGAGTCTTGCAGAACCTGCTTATAAGGTCAGATCTTCGAGGACATAAATTGCAACTCCACCTCCTTGCCTGTTACGGTCTTTACGAATCAGGTTATAATGAGTTTTTTGAACTTCTGTATCCGTTTTATCAAACTGACTATATTCAAATGATTTATTATTATACTTCTGTTGTTGTTTTACTGTACCTTCATTTTGTATCGCCACATCATGAAAGGGCAACTGTTCTTTTGTACATTTTTTACATTTCCATCCACAAAACTGTTATAACATATTATCCTACCGTTCATTTGACCAAGGAGTTATTACGCCTTCATTTGACACAACATAATATGTGTACCCATTTTGTACACGTTGTACATTGGAGGTCTTTCTGATTTACCATTACCGACTTACTACAAAAAATACATGGAAATTTCCTAACCATCCTTATGAAAAAGAAATGACTGCTATTTAATTAAAGAAAATCACAACACAGAAAATATGAAATTACTTATGACCACCCAACAAGCCTCATGTACTGCTCTGTAATTTCCCCATATTGTATTAAACTTTGAACTTAATGCCTATACCGTGTGAGTCAAAAAAAAGTTTACACTCAGAAAATCGTCATTTATTTTAAAAGTCAGCTATGAACGAAAGGTTATCATACATGTTTTAAAGAGTGTGTGGTATCATTTTTTTGTGGTACGTGTATGTGTTCACGCTTGGATGAACGGGAGGCATTTTTTGCGAGAGCGCAAACATCGACTTGCGCATAAGTATTAAAGTGAGAGAATGATTTGAATGTATCAAATGAGATGCATTGCATATGTTTTTTGCAGAAGCAAAGTCACACACAAACGCGCGCACAAATCTTGTTTGATATTTGATATTTGACATGTGTGGCATGATTATTTTGTAGGTGTAAACTTTTTGTTGGCTCACACTGTTATAGCTGCTGTACTTTTGATAGCGCGGCATGCATGTCCTCTAAACGGACCCCCTGTTATTACGTTACTCTATTTCTTCTTCCATCTCTTCTTGTTCTCCGTTACTATTGGTCTGTAAAGTCTTCCTCTAGTCTCCTTCCTTGGTAGCGTTTTGTCTAGTGTGTATTCGCGCGTTTTTTTTTTGGGGGTATTTGTGTGTTTAGATGGATGGGGTTGTTTGTTTTATGTTACAACTGATTTCCTTTTTTTCATTAATCGTTCAATATATGAATTAAAAATGTATTAAATTATGTCAAGATGAAAACCAACTGTATTTCTAAAAATAATTTGTATTGTTTTGAAATCAATAACAAAACTATGGAGAAAAAAAGAAAAAGAGAAAGAAAGAACATGGTTGCATGAGTATATGTGTGAGTGCGTGCGCCTGTATCTTCGATGAGTATCTGTGATGCGTGTTTGCGTGAGTGAGTAGTTACATCTAACTTTATAGATTCCAGAATATAATTTTTCATATACGCATCAAGATTTTTTTTTCATCTCAAATCGAAATTGTAAATTGTTTATTTTTTTTCATCGAGGGGTTCACGTTTTACAAGCTTTGCTTTTTAGTAGATCACTCTTTTCCATTATACGTTTTACATTATTTTTTTTGTCATAACATTTTACAAAGCATGCATTTTCATGTCGTGTTATACTATGTTTTCATTATTCTGTATTATTATAATACTATTATCATTTATATTGTGCTGTGCTGAAAACAAATCTCATTTGCATGAAGAAAAAGAAGAAAAGAAATGTATTCTTTGTATTTCTTTTTTTGTAATAGAAATAAATGACACTGAACTGAAGTCCTTATCTGACATCTGTACCACCCCAGAAGTCATTTGTATTATTACATATGATTAAACAAATTTATAAACCTCTCTTTAGAAATCTAGCCATCTGATTGGTCGAAATTGGAGTCGTGATTTTAGCCAATCCCGTTTAATATGAGCGAGATTCCCGAAAGATTCTGGGTACCGGGAAAATAGTAAAAGTTTGCTGTGATCCCCATTGGTTTACGTGTAAAAAATTTCTTTGTGCGAGCCCGGGTACCATACAGTGTGTGTGCGATTTGGTTGCTAAATTGTAGGTATTTTAGTTACAGCGCAGCGCATGTAATCTCCGATTTTTTAGTTTCTAAACTTCATTTTATGTCCAAAGAAATGAGGTAAAAATAGCTGAAGCGACTCTTCCTAGATTTGAACTTCTTGATGAGGATCAATTACAAGACTTGATTAATAAATCTATCTATCTATCAGGCTATAGTTCATCCAGACGTTGGACAAAGCCCTCCTCATAACATTTCCATTCTCTGCTAGTCCAAGTGGCCGTTCCCATGTATGATGTTAGGTCATCTCTCCATCTTCTCTTCTGCCTTCCTCTTCTTCTCTTTCCCGTCCTTGGTTGCCATTCTGTTAAACGATTTGTCCATCTATTGTCCTGCAAGAACACCAACAGTTCCGTGAAATCCTCCGTAAAAAATATTCGAAGACCACCTACGAGTGCAACTGCAACTGCAAGTTATCAACACTGCACAGACCTCGATAGCGTAAACAAGCTGTCGAATTCGGAAGTTTGATGATGATTTTTAATTGTGAGGACCCCATGATTGGTAAGTGAGTCGCAAATGTATTCGTTGGCTCTTTTTACAGTATATAAAAGATATAATGACTGCTTTAATATTCGAGGTATAGTTGTTGTATAGGCTCTCGGGGACGTTGCATCTTTCTATCACCCCTTCGGCACGCCTCGGGGTGATAACAAGATGCAACGTCCCCTTGAGCCTATAAAAACAACTATTCCTCCCATAGCAGTCATTATATCTATAATATTAAAAAATGTGTTGGTGATAATAGTCAAAATTGACTGATTGCCATAAAAACACTAACCAACAACAACAACAAAACCAGCGGCGTAGATCCTTACATAATACCTTTTGTTCAGGGGGGGATGAATGAATGAATCACCCCCTGGACAACAGGTATTAAAGTACAAGTCCACTCCACTGAAAAGTTGAGCTGATTAGATAGACAAAAATCTAAAAAGCCCAAATATAACTTGGTTTTGGAAAATGGTGCTCAGATTTATTTTTAATAATTTTTTTTAATAAGCAAAAAACAAGTTAATGAGCGAGTCGGTTGTGACGTAGGGTCCTCACAACACAGATTCGTAATGTAACCAAATTTAATGCATACGTCTTTGTGAAGTGCCTCGATACAAACTATTTCATTCACCTGATAAGAATAATGAAACACTATTATTCTTATCAGGTGAATGAAATAGTTTGTATAGAGGCACTTCACAAAGACGTATGCATTAAATTTGGTTACATAAGCCTATTGTCAGAATGTATACCGCTGGCACTTTCGTTGTGAGGAGCATACGTCACATCCGAACAGCAATATAAATGTTTTGCTCGAAATACCCGAAACAAAAATCGCTCTTAAAAATCACCTGATTGAAGTACCCCCTTGATATTTGGCAGTTTTAACCTTTGATTTATTTACAACATGTTATAATTTTTGAAAATCGGAGTGGACTTGGGCTTTAAGATCTTTGCCACTATACAAACCGATAACTCTCCGAGAGAATAGGGGGTATTTGTTTAGTGGACTACGAGTTTGCTGTGTGCAGACTAATAGTTGTACACCCATAAATGTTATATCCCTATAAAGTGCCTTCTACCTGGTATACATGCTCTGCTTGCCTGCGATTTTTTTCTCGTATATTGCTTTAAATAGTAAATTTTTCATAGTATTCCAGACAGGAGCAAAAACAACAATATACTTTCTAGCCCCTCTCAATATTTTGGTTCGATGACAAAGAGACACCGGGAAGATTTTTTTGAATTGAATTAGATTATCCAGTGATGCCTAAAGAACTTAAACATGCAGTGTGACATTCGCCGCCTTTTCTTGTGAAAATACAGGCGTTCTTGTTTGAATTATGACCATTCTTTCAGCACATTTGCTCTTTAGAATAAGATCACATTTAAGTAAATGCACTCGAATAAACTGCTGAATGATAAGCAATGAAGTAATAAAGCAAACAAACAGATGAGGTAGAGCGGTACTTTGAAGTAGTAGAGCGGTACTTTGAGGTAGATCGGCATGGTTTAGAAAACCATATTATCTTATCGGGAATATAAAACCACTGTTTAATCACAAACCATTTCCTTGTTTAGAATAAGGGATAAACAATTAACTTGGAAATCCATCTTGCATTGGATATGTCCCCTACTCAGTAAGGTTCTCAGCTTTGCTGTGAACACTTGTATAGATTCTATCACCTCTTCTGATAGGAAGCCCTGTGTCTACCCACATAAAATTAGACTTGAAATTGATAAGAATTTGTTCTCCATATTCCCCTAATACTTACTCGGATATTAATCTTCGAGTAATTGTGCTGAGAAAAAAAAAACTGTCACAATTCAAACAAGATCAATGTTATTTTCAAACAGAACAGGAGGCGGTCTCATTTTAAAGCGGAGATTCCCATGTCTGCGCATTCAATGTTTACACGCAGTTTGGAATTTAAATTTCGAGGCTTGATAATAAAATACTTAAACCAGGAAGCTGTTTAAACTAGATATTTCTCAATATATTTTACTCGTTTTTATTTGCACGAATAAGTAACGCTATAAAAAAAGATGAACACTGAGTGTTTCATTTTATTAGAATCGCGCAGTTATATATGCGGGTATGTGCAGGCAAGGGCGCTGCGCAGACACGGACGCTCTTGCCATGTCAAAATACAGTTTGAGCCCAAACATTGCAACAAAAGGTTTTACTACGACATCAGGAACAACATACTAAACATCTAAGAAAATAGGACCCCCGGAAAGTGCTTGTTTTCAAAATGGCGTCCAAGATGACCGCCAATACATTTTAAATAACCATCAATCATAACATATTCATCTTAGGGATGTGATTTTGATGTCTATATGCTATGCCAAATACATTTTGGATTGGAATAGAATGGACGGTATGAGTTTGGTGGGAGGACTAGCGATCAATCGGGATCAATCGCAAACTTTTTATAAGGCGGGTCCGGATTTTAGCGAATGAATTACTCTGTCTATTAATATGCAACATAAATAAGCCAAACTCATATGACATTACCCGTAGCGGTTGCGCTGCTTCCGAACTCCCGCTGGAACGTTATGAAGAGGACACTGAAGGAGAGAATGAAACCATAGCTGAAGAAGAAGGCGATGCAGGTCGCACCGGTGACCACCCAGCCCCAGTGTTTGTGCAACCACGAAGTCGCCATCGTCGTCATTCATGGAAGAAATTGTTCAGGTACAGCGATGATGTCTGGCCTCTAGTTGTTATCTGGTTATGTTCCTACATGCGTGTAGAGTCTTCACGATTCGACTACCAGTGCCACATGCAAAGATATTGTCATTGTCTTTATGCAGGCCAGGCGGCCACTGCGTGTACGCGTAAATGCGATATGCGTTAAAACAACACCCCCTCCCCAGGGGTGGATCCAGCCGGCGGCAAGGGAGGGGCCGAAAAAGGGGACCACTTCGTGCGAAAATTTGAAAACCGTGCCGGCCGATTTTCCGCCTCAGGGGCGATAGGGGAGGGTGTTACACCCACAAATTTAATAACGCCCACAAATGTAATAACGCCCACAAATGTAATAACACTTTACCCACAAATGTAATAACACCCACAAATGTAATAACACTTTACCCACCAATGTAATAATTTCACCCACAAATGTAATAACCACTTTACCCACAAATGTAATAATTTTGAATCACCCACAAATGTAATAATGACTTTACCCACAAATGTAATAAATTTGAAGGGATATTTTGTCGAATTTGTTCAAAACTAAAACCCTGTAATAAAGCATGGGTATAGCGCGCAGTCTTTACTCCAGACCCGGTTATTTCAAAAATTTAAAAATCTTCAAAACTAAGACCCCATAATCCTTTTCCTGTGGAATAACATCAGAATCGAGCGTAGTCTTTCCTCCAGACCCGGTCATTTCAAAAATAAAAAAACAATAAAAAACAAAACAAAAAATTCAAATCTAAGACCCAACAATCCTCCAAACTAAGACCCTGTAATAAAGCATGGGCTTAGAGCGTTGTCTTTACCTGATTTTATCACGATCTAATATGGAGTAGCCTACCAGGGATGATTTTGGAGTCAAATTTCACACTTATTTGATGGACTTTTGGCAGCTTTATGACTCCATTTCTCTTCGAGGATTTGAACACTGAAGCAACATATTACCAGGCAAGTCCCGTGTACACACTTTGATGTTGCTCAACTCTGTAACTTATGTGAAATTGCCCTGTAAAAGCTTTGAAACGGTCCATTAACTTCAAATAACTTTGGACCCTTAATTGGTCCTTTCACCATTGTGGTCTGTTCTTGCCATCCCATTTACAGTTTCTTAAAAGTACTTATCTGAGACTTAATCCTTTATAGGGTTGAAGCTTGATAACAATGGGTACCAGGCAAAAGAAGCAACTGTTAAAGGACCTACTAGAGGACGATGAACTACTGAATGCTCTCAATGTCTTAATAGCAAAGGCTGTAGATACCAAAATGCTTCAAATTCAAACCCAACTTGATAAACAAAATGGTATTGTTTTTGATCTTCAATGTGATATGGATAGAGCACGCAATGAAATCATTCGTACTACTAAGGAACTTGAGTCTTCTTTGAATAAGATCAAGAAACTTAATTTTGAACAAAATAAACAGGAGCAATACTCCCGGAGAAATTGTGTGAGAATATATGGAGTGAAGGAATCTACAAAGGAGAATACTGATGCTCTCATCTGCCAAATTGCAAAGGAAAAACTTTCCATTGATCTCGAACCGAAGCACATTGACCGGAGTCATCGGGTTGGCAGGCAAAGAGAACCGGCAAAATCAGCGGGACCTGTACCACCGAGACCAATCATAGTTAAGTTGACGAGCTACAAATACCGGCAGCTACTAATCATCAACAGAAAATCCCTCAAGCATACCGGAATTGGAATTCAGGAGGACCTAACTGATTTCAATAGTAAACTGCTGGCTGATGCTAGACATCATGTGAAGGTAGATGCAGCATGGTCTTCCGATGGCCGTATTTTTGTTATTCCGCGATCAAACTCAGCGAAGAACCAGAAGAAGATTATAAGATGTAAGGAAGATCTTGACCTTCTTCTTTGATTTCATACATATGTACCTTCTCTGTTTCAACTTGATAAGTGTTCCTCAAATCTCCATTGTTGTGAAACACCACTCTACTTTTGCTTTGAAGGTATATATTGTGAAATATGATTCATTATCTGTTGATATCTATTATATTAAATAATTAAATCAAAATAGATCTATACCTGAATGTATCTCTTTATACTTTACTTTATACTTTATCCCATGTGTATGAGTGACAAGTAGAGATGAAGAATTATATCAACTTGTTTATCTCTTGTATACAATAAGTAATATCATGAATTCGGTGATATATTTCTGCCATCTTTTGCTCTGTCATTTTTTTTTTTTCTTCAGTGTGCAATAATCATTATAATGTTAAGTGCATATATATGGAGAACAACATATCTTCACATTATTTCGGCTATTTTTGGTTTGAAAGTATATACCATGGAATCTTATTTTGCTCTATATAGATCTATATACTGGATTATACACTAATTCTCAGAAAATCATATATATGGATCTGTATCCCAATATATCTTTTATAATTTATGCTGTGACCTTGATTATAGCTTGGATAAGAGTTCAGAGTAAAAACAATATAATTGTGAATCAAAAACAATTTCTTTTTGTGTTCATCATTTTGCATTTTTTTAAATAAATATTATCAGTGTCATCAGTTTTATGGCATACTGCTCCATGTGTCCTGTTGTTCACATATATCATGGGTTTGATGACACAGATATCATGGATTTGTTGACATCTGATGATGTATTTCTTATGTTTTCATTCTTCTGTTTTCATACTTCATATTTCTGGTTTTTATTGTTATTGTTGTTGTTCTGACCAAAGTACAAAATACATAGGTTTCACCATTTATTCTGAATATGGTAATCCAATAATCCATCATGACTTCTACTAGCTTATAACTTTCCAAAAATATTATCTGGAAAAGGTATATATTTATTACTTTGTTGGAAAGTGTGATATACTTGACTTCTCTTGATCATCCCAATCTTCTATCTTATCCCATACATATACAGGGGTGCATATAAGTTTGTTGTTGTTTTGACTTGTTTATATTGTAATATTGTTATTGTTGTTTTTATGTGGTAAATCATGATGATGTTTTACAAACATAGTAATACCTACATTACTTCTGAAATATTTAGTTATGACTATGCAATCCTCTGCTATAATACTGCTTCAAATCTTAATACAAATGCATATACTGTCTTTCATACTACCCTAAACCGTACTCATGGCACTGACATGTGACCCTCTAGAAGATGTCGATCCTGACTTGTATATATATATAACTCTTCTGAGTCTTCATATTATCTACCTTCAGATTTTAATACAAAATTCTTATATGATTCATCTTTAAGTCTTATCCATTTTAATGCCCGAAGTTTACCAAAGAATTTTGAACATATTTCTCAATTTATGTCAATGATTAATCTTTCCTTTTCTTTTATAGCAATTTCTGAAACTTGGATAAACGAGGCAACCTTAATTAATTTCAATCTAGATGATTATAATTTTTTGAATGTAAACCGGATATATGGGCGAGGTGGTGGTGTTGCGTTATTTGTGAAAAAGATATACTTTATACTGTAAGGACAGATATCGTTTATAACCAAGAAACCAGTTTAACATGTGAATATTTGTTTATTGACTTTTTAGATAAAAACCGTAAGAGGTCTACTGTTGAGTCATTTATAGAAAGCCGGGATCAAATCATGAAATATTCCTTGAATTTTACAACAATGTTATTAACAAATTAAGTAATGAACATAGGCATATTTATATAACTGGAGATTTTAATATTGACTTATTTAAAGATGATGATACTGTTAATGAATTCCTTCGTCTTAACTCTGTACTTGGTATATTCCCGATTATAAAAACCCCAACTCGTATTACATCAAGCAGTGCTACACTTATTGATAATGTATTCACGAATGTATTTGACTCAGATTTTGACTCAGGTAGTCTATGTTCAGATGTTAGTGACCACTTACCCATTTTCCTAGTCTCTAAAAGCTCTAATACTAATACTCATCAACCTAGCTCAATTCGCTTTACTCGTAAATACTCAGATGATAATATAAGAAATTTTCAATATGATCTTTATAATGAAGAGTGGACTAATCTTTATAATATGACAAATGCTAATGACGCATATTCCTTTTTTATTAACCGTTTTACTCAATTGTTTGACAAAAATTTTCCTTTGTCAAAAACAAACAAACTAAAGAGGTATGAAAAAACCTTGGATAACAAAGTATTTATTAAGATGCATAAAGAAGAAAAATCGTTATTTTAAACACTTTCTCCAAAACAATACATTGGATAATGAAAGAAAATACAAAAAATATAGAAATAAATTGAATAATCTGTTAAAGCATGCCAAAAAATCATATTTTTCTAACAGTTTAAAGTTATATAAAGATAATACTAAACAGACTTGGTCAGTTATAAACTCATTACTAAATAAGCCTAAAAATCTTTACCTGAATACTTTTTTTATGGAACTGAGAAAGTTTGTGATCCACAACATATAGCAACTGAATTTAATCAACATTTTATAAACTGTTCTAGACGGATAACCACATCAATGGTTAGTTCTCATACCGATACTTCTTTTAAGGATCATCTGACTGGTTTTATCAACAATTCTATTTTTTAAATCCTATAACAGAAAATGAAGTTATACAAATTAGTAATTCACTACACAACAGTAATTCTGTTGGATTTGATAATCTTAGTACTAACTTAATGAAAAAAATTATATTTTATATTGTACAGCCAGTAGTATTTATATTTAATCTCTCTCTTTCTACAGGCTTAGTCCCAGATAAACTAAAAATAGCTAAAATAACCCCTGTATTTAAAAAGATGACCCTCATAAATTTGATAATTATAGGCCCATATCTATTCTGCCGTCTATATCAAAGTTGTTAGAAAAATGTATCTATAACCGATTATATTCATTTTGCTTTAATAACAAAATTCTCACGGATTCACAATATGGCTTTAGGAAAAATCACTCTACTACGCATGCTTTAATAGAATTACAAGATAAAGTTTTGTCAGCAATTCATACCAATAAATTTTGCATAGGAATTTTTATGGACCTTTCTAAAGCCTTTGATATTGTTGATCATGGAATACTTTTGTCAAAATTAGAACACTATGGGATTAGGGGCTTACCACTATCTTGGTTTGAAAGTTATCTTTCTAATAGATCTCAATATGTAGTTTATAATAACAATTCCTCAAATTTTTCTCCTATTACACACGGTGTACCACAAGGTTCTATCCTAGGTCCTCTACTGTTTTTAATTTACATTAATGATCTCACACATTCTTCTGACAAATTTAATTACATTATGTACGCTGACGATACCACTTTAATTTACACCCAACCTAACACTCATAACTTACAAAATAACATCAATACTGAATTAGACAAAGTAACAAAATGGTTCAAATCAAATAGATTGTTGATAAATCCTAGTAAAACAAATTACATTACTTTCTTCCATAGGCAGTCAAATTCCACTAATTTGCTTGATAATTTGTTTATAAAAATAGATGAGGTTCCATTAAATAAGGTTAAAAGTGTTAATTTTCTTGGTGTTAATATTGATTATAATATGCAATGGGACACTCATGTAAATAAAGTCACTCAAAAGGTATCTAAATGTATTGGTATATTATACAGATTAAAAGACTCGCTCCCACCCTCAGCATTAATACTACTTTATAATTCATTCATGCTCTCATATTTAAATTATTGTGTTGCTGTTTGGGGTAATTGTAGTCGAACTAAATTAGATAAATTATTTAAATTGCAAAAAAAAAGCCCTTCGCATATGCCTGGGATGTCATTTTTGTGCCCATTCTGCCCTACTGTTTAGAAAATTGAAATCTCTTAATATTTTTGATTTGTACTATTACTCCATTGCCATCCTTGGCTTCTTTTACTTTCAAAATAAATTACCCGTTAATATTTTTCAGATGTTCACTCTTAATTACCAGATACATAATCACAATACCCGTTTTAAAGATTCTTTTCACTTATGGCCAGTAAAAACAAATAAGGTAATGAAATCAGTACGACATAATTTCCCTGTGATTTGGAACTCCATTCCTAAAGATATCTCTAGATGCAAGTCAGTTAATTCTTTCAAAAAAAAGTTGAAGCAGTTTCTTTATCTCAAATATGTATAGTTATTTATCTTTTGTTTATATTTGTGTTACATGTTTTTTATTTTATTTTTTTGTATTTTGTTGTTTTGTTTTTTTTGTTTTTTTGTTTTTTTCTTCTTATCTTTGCTTTATATTATGCTATGAATGCTTTGGGAACTACGCTTGTACAAGGCCTATGGGCTTTATTTATGTAGTTCCCCATTTCATTTTCTAAATATGTTTATGAATTATTTTGTATCTTTTGTATCAATGTAATTTTTTAACCGAGAATGAAATAAATGAGAATTGAATTGAATTGAATTGAAATACTCGACACCCGGTTATTTCAAAAATAAAATAAAACAAAACAAAACAAAAGATTAACTTTAAAACTAAGGCTCCACCATCTTCCAAACTATAAGACCCTGTGATAAAGCATGGGTTTAGAGCGTAGTCTTTACCCAAGACCCGTTTATTTCAAAACTTTTTAAAAATCTTCAAAACTAAGACCCCATCATCTTATTCCTGTGGAAGAACATGAGTATTGAGCGTAGTCTCTCCTCCAGACCCGGTTATTCAAAAAAATAAAAAAAAAAAAAAAACAAAAACAAAACAAAACCAAACAAAACATAAAAAAAACCTTTTAAACTAAGACCCCACCATCTTCCAAACTAAGACCCGGTAATAAAGCATGGGATTAGAGCCTAGTCTTTACTTCAGACTCGGTTATTTAAAAAAAATGACAAATCTTCAAACTAAGGGGAGCCTTCCAAAGTTGCGACTGTGCCCCGACGCGTCGGGGCGCAGAGCAGGATATGAGAACAAAGGAGGCGTCTTTCTGCGCCCATTTGCGCCCATTTGCGCCGGGTACGAGAGGACGCAATTTGGTTTCCAGCTCATTAAAATCTGGCTATTGTTTGGAGTTTCATTGTTACGAGATTGCCCCGCCGCGGCGGGTCCCGGCGAAGCACTTGACATTTGTGAATGGGAGCTAAAACTTTGAAAAGCTTTCGCGCCCGGTCCGGCGACTCTGAAAAGATTTACTTTGGCTACTGATTTGTTTTAATATTATTTTACGTAGATGACATTGGTTACAATTTTTGTTTTTATTGTTTATTTCCCTCTCAACATCGGAGTTCTGTAGGCGTCAATGTTGGCATGATTGTTCATTATTTCATCTCCTCCTGTTCTGTCCATGATTGTGTTCAATATCAATTTTAATACAAATTGATCTGTTCACGAAAAAAATATTATTTTATACTTGCCCAACTCTCTCTGACATTGTTTTCCTCATGCATGTTTTGACACTGTATTTGTTTCATATTACATTAAATTTGTGTATATTTCTTTTTCTAGCGATGTTATCGCATGTTTCGGTTTTCTTGTTTTGTTTTCTTAAATTTTCGTTTATTTTTCGTTGTATCTTGTAAACCGTTCCGTCGTATGATCATTATAAATCATATAATTGTATCGATCATCAATCTGTTATTTCAATACATAGGTCCTTTAAATCTACGTAAAATTAGAGAACGTATTTTTAAATCCGTGATTTTGAAAATGATACTTAATCAAGAACGTCGTAATTACTTTCTCCTTGAAATGAATTTATAGAGCGTTTTATATGTCTTACGATTTTTTTTTAAATGCTAATTATATCCGTATTGTCATGAACATCATCAATATATTTCGTTAGAAAGAAGACGCTCATTTTCAGAATGTTGTTTCTTTGCAAAACACTAATGTTACGAACAAAATTAAATACACCGTACCCGTATCATCGGGGAAATCGCAAAACTCCCAGGAGATTATCAATTGCAAATCAACATAGTAAATTATGCCTAAATCGTAAGAATAGAGCATGCATTAAAAAGAAGAGCGTTACCAGGAAATTGATGTTTGAAATTTCACGTCGATCATTTCAAGAAGAAATTAGTTTTTCATTCTGTTCCAAAGAAATTTTATCAAATATTTCTTTGCGAAGAAGGGGTTACAGCCGCGGCCAGTTTTAGATCTAGGTCATTGTTGTGAAGAAATAAAATACGTATATATTGTGCTAAATTGGGGCCACGTGGTATCGAAAGAGCGTAGTGCGTTCTAGAACAAATACAGGCCATGGCAATTCGTTGATTTGCTTCTCGTAACATTGTTACAGAACTGTCTCGCTGTCTAAATAAGGATCCATCCCGGGGATCCATCAGGCATGTGTTGGTATCAAGTAGTAGATGGAATTTATAATGATTGCGTTATTTTGGGCCATTGATTTTTTTTTGGCTAGCCCTTATTCTTCTAGTTCTACTAGGTTATCGAGAAACACAAATAATGTTGATATTTTCCGCAATCCCTTTAGCGCCGAGGGTAGAAAAGCCTATAGAAAAGTCAGCTGGACAATAGCAATTTAATGTTGGTCGAACAATCAGGGAGAAATACTGGACAAACGGGTACACGATATTAGCTCACGTCTTCAATATAACCAGGGAATCCTGATATAACTATTTAAGCACATGCTCACAATATGAATATAAAATCTGGCTATTGTTTGGAGTCTCATCGTCACGAGATAACCCCGCCGGCGCACTTACCGGCGAAGCGCTTGACATTTTGTGAAAAGCTTTCGCGCCCTTTCGCGCCCTTTCGCGCCCGTTCCGACGCATTTAAGTTATTCCTGTATTAAATCCCCGCGTGTGTGTCCGCTCGTCTTGAAAGATTTGACTATAAAAATATTCACTTTGGCTTCTGATTTGTTTAATTATTATTTGACGAATATGACATTGATTTAGATTGTTGTTCTGATTGTTTATTTCTCTCCCAACATCGAAGTTTTGTAGGCGTTAACGTTGGCATGATTGTTCATTTCTGTTCATGAATGTGTTCAATACTTGTATTATATTAATTTGTTCACGAACAAAACAGAAACGATATGTATAATTGTATTCCTTCTGTATGTTTTGACACATTATTTGTTTCATATTGCATTTATTTTGTTTGTTTCCTTTAATGGTTGCCTGATATGTTTTGCAATATTTTCTTTCTCATATTGCAGCGAGTTTATCAGATGTTGTTCCGTTTTCTATTTTGTTTTATATTATTTTAGTTGTATATTGAAAAGCGTTCTGTCATCCGATCAAAATAGGTCATATATCTAGATCATCAATCTGTTCTTCCACATGCAAGAACGATTTAAAGAATAGAAACGTAGGTTCTCTAAATCTTCGCCAAATCAGCTATTGTATTTCAAAACCCGTGATTTAAAAATGATACTTATAATCAAGGACATTGTAAGATTCTCCTTGAAATAAGATTATAGGGCGTGTATAAATATGTCATACGAAACAAACAAACATCTGCTAATTAAAAATATTACAAAAATGATACCCGTATTGTCGGGAGCCTGCATCATCAAAACGTTTCGGTAGATGGAAGACGCTCTTTTCGAAATGCACTCACCAAAATTCTGCTCGAATCATAAGGAACACTGTCTCCTGCAAAATCATAAAACTAATTTTACGAAAAATGAATATCTGCATCATCGTGGAAATCGATATACTCCCAGAGAGATTATCATTTGCAAATCAACATTGTAAATTATGTTTGAATCGTATGGGACCTTGAATGAACAGAGCATACCGATTTCAGAAGAAAAAACAGTGTTTATCGGACATGATGTTCGTTATTTCCACCTCGAACAATTCGAAATCGCTTATCTGTTCCAAACATGATATTCGATCGAATATTTCTTTGCGAAGAAACTGTATTGATGGTGGCATTTGTCGTAACAATTTGTTGTCATCAATTGCTCGTGAGGTTTTGACGTTTCATATTTATTAGCTAGCGCTAGTAAAGTCTTTTTAACGTGCCCTGTATATAGTTATAAGGCCTGAACACGTCATGTTCACATTGGGTGTTATATAGCATACGGATATTATAGTAACTGTAATTACATGTAACTTTTACAAGCACTTTGTTATTGCAACACAATGACAAAAGACAGCTCTTTGAGCAGCTAATAGTTGTTGCGCCCATTGTTCCGCGCACATAGGCGGCTATTACCCTTTAATCACAATAGCACCCGACCCCTACCCACGCACACATACACAATCACCATACTCGGAATAACCTATTGTAATCAATCAATATGAAAGTAAAATAAAGATGTTTACGCTTAGTGTTTGGATGTCACACTATCTACTGGATAGTCATAACCGTGTACAAAATCAATGTCAAGTGTTAGTGCATATCATTTTGCATTTTCACTTCATTACTTGGCCAAATTACATCCAATGAAAGGGATTTAGTAACATTACTTTGTGGACATAGCGGATCATACCAATACATATTTTATTAATCACCCATCACTTTTTGCAATTGTCAACAAAGTTACTAAATCCCTTTAACTTGGATTTTCTCACATTACCTTATCAGTGGGCATATTAGCTCACAATAATGTAGTTACTTGATCCCTTCGATAGTGCGTTTTTTCCATTGTAATTGCTGATTTGCAGAAAATGCGTTCGAATAGAGCTGCGCTCAAATTTGTGAAGATATCGTTGCGTTTAGATCTATTTATTTTTCCATTAAACATATAGTATTGTACTTGTTCTATTCTTATCGATGTTAGTTATTCTATAGCTTTACATAATTATGAGAGGTTTTCACAATTATTGGTGACATCCTATATAATGAAATATTTATTATTAAACACGTATTCGACTCCTTTGCGCAATTTGTCAAGAATTTTAAAACTTATACATTTGCACGTTATAACCTCGATATGAAGATGGAAAACACGGTACGAGCGCCTGATGATATCGAAATAAAAAGAATATTACTGTACAATAATTATAAAAAGTAAAATTGTTGAGTGTAAATAACGATTAAAAAAAAGAAACTGAAGAGGAATCCACAGCGGGGCGGTTGGTGTTGATCGTAGAGACAAATAGCATAATAATAAATAACAATACGTCCAACTCTCTCTCTCTCTCGTTTTCAAATTGTCATTTTCTATCTTCATCTCTCATAGTGTTTTCTGTTCCGTGATTTTTGATGAGATCGCGTTTCGACTTACTCCTAAATAAAATTAGATGATCATAATTATAACGTAGAACCAGATTTGACCCTATCTGAAATATTCATTCAAATATATAACAATCATTGAAAGATAAAGGAATAATACAAATGTGACTTAGTAAAATGTCACAGACGAAAAGATGACATGAGAAATGATTGTTTCTCTCTGTATGATGTCTTAATTTCTCTATATCTCTTGCTCGCTTTCTCAGCGCCATTTTCCATCTTCATCTTTGGTACTGTTTTCCGTCCCAAAGTATTCCTTTCGATCTTGAGATAAATTATTATACCATAACCTCGATATGGAGAAGGAAAACACAGGACGAGCGCCTGATGATTCATATTATAAAAAGTAAAACTTTTAAATGTAAATCTGTGTTGCATCAAAATGATATGAAAAAAAGTTTATTATGCTATGATATTGACGTTACTTATATACGTCGGACATAATACTTTAGCGAAAAGATATAAATAAACCCCAAAAAGTAACTAACAAAAAAAATCAGAGCTGGGGGTGATAGGAGATTCGGAGAGACAAATATCATAATAATAAATACAGTACAGACTACGTCCATCTTTCTATCCCTCCTGCCCTCTCTCTCTCTCTCTCTCTCTCTCTCTCTCTCTCCCATTGTCTGTCTGTATGTCTGTCTTCTCTCTCTGTCTTTCTGTCAATGTCGTTTTCCATCCTTATCTTTCATGTTGTTTTCTATTCCGACATTTGCTAGTATGCCGGCATCATTCCTACCTTGAGACAAATTATTATAACATTTCCTGATAATGTACACAAAATTATACCTTATATTTATTATAGGAAAGGAAAATAGAGAACGAGCGACTGATAATGTAGAAATGAGAAGAATACTACTGTTTAAAAATTATAGAAAGTAAAAGTTTTTATTTTGAATGTAAATCTTTGTTGCGTCAAAATAAAATGATACCTTCATTTATGATATTGACAGAAATAATATACATCGGACATTATACTTTAGCACAAAAGGGTTATCTAGAAGAAGGTGGACAACATTATAAGAAAAGAATAAAATTTTTCTTTTATTTATAAAAAAATAAATAGCAGAAATACCCTACCAAAACCGAAGAAATCTTGAAGAGGGAGACAAGAAAAATAAGTATGAAAAGGACACAACAAATTACAAAAAGGATAGGATTCTAGAGCGGAAGATGATAGGGAAACGTAATAGTTTGTAAGTATTGGCAAATTTTGACAAAGTATATACAAACAAAATGACACAGAAATATTTGAAAGTATTTTAGACCTATATAGAATATACGAAAAGATTTATGTCTTAGGCCCCTACAGCTAAGTTACGTAAGAGGAACAATGAACGTGGCCAAGGGTAAAGTTCGTTGTCATGGTTGTAAACTCCAACAATAGAAGAACGGAACGGAAGTTACGTAAGAGGAACAATGAACGTGGCCAAGGGTAAAGTTCGTTGTCATAGTTGTAAACTCCAACGGAAGGAACGGGTTAACAAAGTTTTATTGACATGATAGGTTGAACGAGAACACAGATGGAGACGAAGACAAATACATTAAATTCTTACGTTGTTTGCACTTCTTTCTTTATTGTTTCGTAACATATAATGAATCACTATATTTTCAATATCATTTATTTTCGAATAAACAAAAGACTACCAAGACTTGACGGCGATTAACTCCTTATTAGCCACACCCTTTAAAAAAACCACACTAAACGCGATGCGGAAATAAAACACACTGAGGCACAATGCCAATTTCACGAAAATCCTGACGTATTCAGAGAGGGAGGGGGAGGAGGGAGACAGAGAGAGAGACAGACAAACAGAGATAGATAGATAAATAGATATAAAGAGAGAGAGAGAGATGATTGTGATGAATTATGATTTTGTTCTAATCTCTGTCATTTAAGCTCTTTCCATTAAAAACAAAACAAATCAAATATGCGTACAAAATTCAATAAATATTTTATTGATACAGCAACCTCATATCAAAATAGGGTTCTAAGAGATGTATAGATAAAAAAAAATTAACAAAATTAAGCGGGAGGCAAAAACTAAAACAAAATGAATATTTCAAATTATGAGAAACGAAGTCGAAAGCATTCAAAGTAAATATATATTTTTGTCGAGAATAAAACAATGTTCATCTCAAAATTCATTTCCCAAATAGTCCTATATTTGATTTGCACATTTAAAAGAAAGGTCATTTAGTGTAGATCATGACATAATGTTGGTCAGAATATAGTTACAAAATGTGTCGAAAACCCATGTAAAACGAAGGTTTAGGCCTATTATGTATGGCTCGGTTGATAATCGGCCGAGCTTTAGCAGACGACAATCATTGACAATGGGGAAATGAATGGAGGTATCGACCGATCTGCGCGTGCGGCGGTGCTTACGCAATTTGTATTGTGAGTGTATTAAAAGGAAAGACGTGAAGCTTCAGCAAAATAAGACGGCAATTTCCCTCCAAAAAACAGACCTTATTTTTGTATTGATGAACAAAACTTATATTTTTAGAAAGAAAAAGTCTGATCTTTAATTTTTACATTTACTAAAAATCACGAAAATGACTGAATGAGGCGCAATGAGCAATGAAAATAGAAAGCACCGCCAAATTTTCAATTACTGGCGATGTAACCGAAATCGCTCCGTCACAGATTTACACGACGAGTATGGAAGGCCGTTCGTGCCATTATTCGTTTGGGGCATACGTATGGAACGCGGCATACGTATGCATCTGCCTTAGCAAACGTATGCTAATTGACCAATCGCCGCCTGTTATTTAGCAAACGTTTGCACAGTGCGATAGCATACGTATGCAAGTTTATTAGCAAACGTATGCCCGTTTCCATACGTATGCGCAGTATGCTAGTAAATTGATTTTCAGGCAACCAATCAAGTCCGCTGTTACAAAGCTGCTCAGCTCAGTATGTACGGGTGCGTATTTTTTATTTACACGAATTTCGATTAATTCCAATGAAACCGCTCGCGAAGAGTCTAGACTGGATAGGAGAGCTCATACGCTAGTGTGAATTTACATCGAGGACAAAGTTTGCTTAACTTTTTCTTGAAACACTTGAATGGTTATGGAATCTGTTTGTGTTTCTAATCTTCAAATATTAATATTATTCTGCATCAAATATAAAATATTTGATTTCTACTGTGGTATGTAAAGGCATGAACTTACGTTAATACATGTACAGTACGTACAAATATATCTTTTTTAACCAAGAAGATGCACCATGGTAATACATTTTAACAAACACATCAACATATTACCTAGACATCTCATCACCATAGCCATTTTAAAACCATATATTAATGATACATGTAAAATATAGATTGAAGCAATTCTAGTCCATTGGCTGTATCCTGAGTGTGATTTATATAATGAATTTTGAGTAATATTTGCATCTACCTGTAGTTGAAGAATAGATATAGTTCTCTACTAGAATATATGGAGATGTGGAGAAATCAAGTTGGAGCTCAATTGGAAGGAAGTAACGAGAAATATTAAAGCAAGAGAAACTGAGAGATGAGGAAAGCAAGAAGTTATTGAAATTGAGAGATGACTCATGAGATAGCCTTGCATTAATGAATCCTTTATATAATGTTGTCTTGAGAGGAAGTAGACGTTTTTTAAATTGGAGATTAGTGTAAGTATTAGAAAAAACGGAAATAGAATTAATGAGAAAGTTTTTTTAAATCTTAAATCGAGATCAATACATGTAATTAGACAGGGAATCTGCAACTGGCATTTATGTGCGATGTCACACCAACGCGTAACGCATGTCACACACACACAAAATGGAAAAGAGACAATAATAAAAGAGAAGAAGATAGAGGATAGAGGAAAAGGAGAGAGACAGAGAGAGAGAGAGAGAGGAGAGAAAGAAAGAAAGAAAAAAGGAGGAACATGAAACTTAAATTTACACTTAGGCCTACAGATTACATTTCCGACTGCGAGTGAGTTGGCTTGACATATTATGTGCCTAAGAAGTCTGCGGACGAAAGTACAACAATACGAAAACAGAAGTTATATAAAATTGTCTTTAAAAGAGAAAGAGAAGTTATTTCTAGAATGAAATGAAAGGGGCTATGTGACTTTCAAGGAGGAAATTACAATTTCTATCGCTCGTAACGACTATTTTAAATTTCCTATTTTTTTTTTATTCAAGAACTTCCTGGCTCCGCCCCAAGACTCCCGGCAAAGGCAAATTATTTACACAATTTCTTGCTGTCTGCTGCCTCGAGATCACTGGACTCTGACTGGAGCGAAGAAAGGTAACAATATAGCAAGGAAGGATTTATCCTTTTTATTATTAAAGACTCCCGGCAAAGGCTGTCCCCCTGCACCCCATCCGTAAAGATAGAAATGGTTCCCAAGACAACCTTTGTTGTATAAAATTGAGAGAGCGTGATTTTTTTGTAGTTTAAGCTTCTAACAACCACTCCTGTGGACCTTTTATTATTCACACGTCTTGCTGTCTGCTGCCTCGAGATCACTGGAGCGAAGAAAGGTAACAATGTATAGCGAGAATCCCTATTCAGTGAAGGATTTATCCTTTTATGCAGATACATTCTTCTACCATTCTTGACCAGAAGTGTTTCAAACTCAATGATGTGGGCATCATCCCATAGAATGTTGTGTCCAGTATTAAGAGCGTGTGCTGCTACTTAATTGGTGCCTAATCTGAGGGCTTAAAAGAGCATACAATAGGGGCAGTGCAATTTAAAGGGATGGATTAGAGTTTATTTCTAAAATGAAATGAAGGGGCTATTTGACTTTCAAGAGTGATAAAACTCTAATCCATCCCTTAAAATTTAAATTGCACTGCCCCATTGTGTGCTATTTTCAAAGAGCACATAAAGCCTTCAGATTGAACATTCCATCCCATAAAATTGTCTATAAGAGAGAAAGAAATAACCTCTTTTTTCTCCTAAAGACAATTTCTCTCTTGAAAGTCAAATAATCTCAAGAGCATCCTGGGCTCTGCCAGGCTCCTCAAGCTCTGCCATGTACGGATCTATTAGAAAGCAAAATAAGCCCACTAAATAATTAATATATATTCAAACGTCATAGCGATTCATCCAAATAAAATATCCACGCAAGAGGCATTTTGAAAGTTTTAAGAAAATTCCTTCAAATTCCAGGAAATTGGGTGTTCTTTTCGGGAAACTCTATTTAAACGAGTGGAAGCACTGGCGGCTCTGTTTTTTAAACTGTAACAATTCTCCTTGGATCAGATATAGACCAAAAACAAGCCTCATTATCTTCAGTATACAAGTGTCATTTCGACCTTACAGCTTTCATAGAAATCACTTCTGGACCGTCAAAGAAAAGAAAAGAAACCCCTGGCCTACGCATTATAAACATCAGGACAAACTTGACAAGGAGAAAGTTATCGATCTCGAGTGTCAATTTTCATGACTTTCTTCTTTGTTCGATTTCTATAATCTCCCCGGATTTGTCTGTTTCCACTAAGACCAACTTTTTTTTACAAAGGGTGCCAATAAGTACGCGTGAAAGGGAGAGAGACGGAGAGAGAGAACGATAGAGGGATGCAAATATAAGGTCAAGAAAGAGACTAGAGAAAACGGGAAAAGGTGAACTAAAGAGAACATTTTGCCAAACACATAGAGAAGGAAATGAAGAAAGACATCAAAAGGAAAACAAAGCAAAAGAAGAAAATAAAACAGATTGGGAAATAAAGACATGCACGTTAAAGCTGTAGAGGTGTTGTGGTCGAGTGGATACGTCGCCGGACTGTCGATCACAAGGTCCGCGGTTCGAGTCCTGCCGCTGCACTAATGTCCTTTGGCAAGACATTGATCTACATTTGCCACACTCCACCCAGGTGAAGTAAATGGGTACCTGGTAGGAATTTATTCTGAAACGCAGCGCGCGTAACAGCTGCACTGCTAATGCCAGGGTAATTATGCTGCATTATTGTAGAGCGCTTAGAGACTTCTGATAAAGTAAGTGTTAGGCGCTATATAAGCACTGTAATTATTAAGCTTTGTGCTCAGGGCGGCACTCGCGAGGGGGGCCTTTTCATTAATTACTCTATTTCCTTCTGATAAAGGGCCCTTTTCCTTTTTATAACAGCCCTTCCCCTTTCATAAATACTCTTTTCACCTATGATAAATGCCCCTATTGAAATCTGATAGGTGCCCTTTTCTTCGACAGATGCCCCTTTTCCTTTCTCATAAGTACCTTTTTCATCTCTGGTGAGTGGCCCTTTCAGGTTCGAGGTTTATTATGACATGTGCCCTTTTCTTTTCTAATAAAATTCTGATTGTCCTTTTTTCTTTCTGAAAATATCCCTTTTCCTTTCTCCATAACATACGCCCCTATAGAGCGACTTAGAGCAACTTTTTCATTTATTTCCCAAAGCTCGCCTCGCATTTATATTTGGTATAATCGTGTTACTTATGATATGTATTTTCAGCCTTTCATGTTTAAATTGTGCTTAGAACCCATCAGGATTTGTTGTTGTTTTTCTCATTATGAAACTTTTTGCCCTCGACGTCAGAAATCTTAAAATTTTCTTAATATTCAGACCATCACACCCAACTGCAAAGTATGATTCTTAAACAGTATATTGGACCAAAGTAAAGAGAGAAACAAATATTGAAATCATCCCTGATAATGTAATCACAATCATAAAACTGTAGGGGTATATAGGCCTACCAATGTCTAAATATGGTAGATTTACATTTTGATGGTTCCATTTGTAGGTGCCTTATATTCCAGAAAGTACCCTATTTTGACGGTGACCCCCCATTTTGGAAAATGCCCACTGCGCCTGTTTGTGCTTAAACTTTTTTTGTTAAACTCATACTCCTGACCGTCTATCGTCGAGTCAAAAGACTGAAAGGTCCTTTATATTTAACGACATGTAACGATTTTGGTTTACGGTTTATTAAATACTGAACCTGGCAGCCCGTAGGCTGAATTACATTAAATTTACATGATAAAAACAACTGAACTTGCACATCAATGTTGTAACAATTATCATAAAATGTGAGAACATTAAAACATTAAAACAATAA
>CP137674.1:1978308-2182872 GCA_037976565.1 Mesocentrotus franciscanus
GGCCTGGCCTGGCCTGGCCTGGCCTGGCCTGGCCTGGCCTGGCCTGGCCTGGCCTGGCCTGGCCTGGCCTGGCCTGGCCTGGCCTGGCCTGGCCTGGCCTGGCCTGGCCTGGCCTGGCCTGGCCTGGCCTGGCCTGGCCTGGCCTGGCCTGGCCTGGCCTGGCCTGGCCTGGCCTGGCCTGGCCTGGCCTGGCCTGGCCTGGCCTGGCCTGGCCTGGCCTGGCCTGGCCTGGCCTGGCCTGGCCTGGCCTGGCCTGGCCTGGCCTGGCCTGGCCTGGCCTGGCCTGGCCTGGCCTGGCCTGGCCTGGCCTGGCCTGGCCTGGCCTGGCCTGGCCTGGCCTGGCCTGGCCTGGCCTGGCCTGGCCTGGCCTGGCCTGGCCTGGCCTGGCCTGGCCTGGCCTGGCCTGGCCTGGCCTGGCCTGGCCTGGCCTGGCCTGGCCTGGCCTGGCCTGGCCTGGCCTGGCCTGGCCTGGCCTGGCCTGGCCTGGCCTGGCCTGGCCTGGCCTGGCCTGGCCTGGCCTGGCCTGGCCTGGCCTGGCCTGGCCTGGCCTGGCCTGGCCTGGCCTGGCCTGGCCTGGCCTGGCCTGGCCTGGCCTGGCCTGGCCTGGCCTGGCCTGGCCTGGCCTGGCCTGGCCTGGCCTGGCCTGGCCTGGCCTGGCCTGGCCTGGCCTGGCCTGGCCTGGCCTGGCCTGGCCTGGCCTGGCCTGGCCTGGCCTGGCCTGGCCTGGCCTGGCCTGGCCTGGCCTGGCCTGGCCTGGCCTGGCCTGGCCTGGCCTGGCCTGGCCTGGCCTGGCCTGGCCTGGCCTGGCCTGGCCTGGCCTGGCCTGGCCTGGCCTGGCCTGGCCTGGCCTGGCCTGGCCTGGCCTGGCCTGGCCTGGCCTGGCCTGGCCTGGCCTGGCCTGGCCTGGCCTGGCCTGGCCTGGCCTGGCCTGGCCTGGCCTGGCCTGGCCTGGCCTGGCCTGGCCTGGCCTGGCCTGGCCTGGCCTGGCCTGGCCTGGCCTGGCCTGGCCTGGCCTGGCCTGGCCTGGCCTGGCCTGGCCTGGCCTGGCCTGGCCTGGCCTGGCCTGGCCTGGCCTGGCCTGGCCTGGCCTGGCCTGGCCTGGCCTGGCCTGGCCTGGCCTGGCCTGGCCTGGCCTGGCCTGGCCTGGCCTGGCCTGGCCTGGCCTGGCCTGGCCTGGCCTGGCCTGGCCTGGCCTGGCCTGGCCTGGCCTGGCCTGGCCTGGCCTGGCCTGGCCTGGCCTGGCCTGGCCTGGCCTGGCCTGGCCTGGCCTGGCCTGGCCTGGCCTGGCCTGGCCTGGCCTGGCCTGGCCTGGCCTGGCCTGGCCTGGCCTGGCCTGGCCTGGCCTGGCCTGGCCTGGCCTGGCCTGGCCTGGCCTGGCCTGGCCTGGCCTGGCCTGGCCTGGCCTGGCCTGGCCTGGCCTGGCCTGGCCTGGCCTGGCCTGGCCTGGCCTGGCCTGGCCTGGCCTGGCCTGGCCTGGCCTGGCCTGGCCTGGCCTGGCCTGGCCTGGCCTGGCCTGGCCTGGCCTGGCCTGGCCTGGCCTGGCCTGGCCTGGCCTGGCCTGGCCTGGCCTGGCCTGGCCTGGCCTGGCCTGGCCTGGCCTGGCCTGGCCTGGCCTGGCCTGGCCTGGCCTGGCCTGGCCTGGCCTGGCCTGGCCTGGCCTGGCCTGGCCTGGCCTGGCCTGGCCTGGCCTGGCCTGGCCTGGCCTGGCCTGGCCTGGCCTGGCCTGGCCTGGCCTGGCCTGGCCTGGCCTGGCCTGGCCTGGCCTGGCCTGGCCTGGCCTGGCCTGGCCTGGCCTGGCCTGGCCTGGCCTGGCCTGGCCTGGCCTGGCCTGGCCTGGCCTGGCCTGGCCTGGCCTGGCCTGGCCTGGCCTGGCCTGGCCTGGCCTGGCCTGGCCTGGCCTGGCCTGGCCTGGCCTGGCCTGGCCTGGCCTGGCCTGGCCTGGCCTGGCCTGGCCTGGCCTGGCCTGGCCTGGCCTGGCCTGGCCTGGCCTGGCCTGGCCTGGCCTGGCCTGGCCTGGCCTGGCCTGGCCTGGCCTGGCCTGGCCTGGCCTGGCCTGGCCTGGCCTGGCCTGGCCTGGCCTGGCCTGGCCTGGCCTGGCCTGGCCTGGCCTGGCCTGGCCTGGCCTGGCCTGGCCTGGCCTGGCCTGGCCTGGCCTGGCCTGGCCTGGCCTGGCCTGGCCTGGCCTGGCCTGGCCTGGCCTGGCCTGGCCTGGCCTGGCCTGGCCTGGCCTGGCCTGGCCTGGCCTGGCCTGGCCTGGCCTGGCCTGGCCTGGCCTGGCCTGGCCTGGCCTGGCCTGGCCTGGCCTGGCCTGGCCTGGCCTGGCCTGGCCTGGCCTGGCCTGGCCTGGCCTGGCCTGGCCTGGCCTGGCCTGGCCTGGCCTGGCCTGGCCTGGCCTGGCCTGGCCTGGCCTGGCCTGGCCTGGCCTGGCCTGGCCTGGCCTGGCCTGGCCTGGCCTGGCCTGGCCTGGCCTGGCCTGGCCTGGCCTGGCCTGGCCTGGCCTGGCCTGGCCTGGCCTGGCCTGGCCTGGCCTGGCCTGGCCTGGCCTGGCCTGGCCTGGCCTGGCCTGGCCTGGCCTGGCCTGGCCTGGCCTGGCCTGGCCTGGCCTGGCCTGGCCTGGCCTGGCCTGGCCTGGCCTGGCCTGGCCTGGCCTGGCCTGGCCTGGCCTGGCCTGGCCTGGCCTGGCCTGGCCTGGCCTGGCCTGGCCTGGCCTGGCCTGGCCTGGCCTGGCCTGGCCTGGCCTGGCCTGGCCTGGCCTGGCCTGGCCTGGCCTGGCCTGGCCTGGCCTGGCCTGGCCTGGCCTGGCCTGGCCTGGCCTGGCCTGGCCTGGCCTGGCCTGGCCTGGCCTGGCCTGGCCTGGCCTGGCCTGGCCTGGCCTGGCCTGGCCTGGCCTGGCCTGGCCTGGCCTGGCCTGGCCTGGCCTGGCCTGGCCTGGCCTGGCCTGGCCAACCTGGCCTGGCCAACCTAACCTGGCCTGGCCTGGCCTGGCCTCCTGGCCCTGGCCTGGCCTAACCTGGCCTGGCCTGGCCTGGCCTGGCCTAACCTGGCCTGGCCTAAGCCTAGCCTGGCCTAACCTAACCTCAAAGTTTCTCTATACCTAACCTAACCATACCTCAAAGTTTCTCTTCGCCTAACCAATACCCTCACACTTACCCTCACCCTACTTCAAGGTTTCTCTGTACCTAACCCTAACCATACCTCTAAGATTCTCTATACCTAACCCATTCCCTAACCCTCCCCCTACCTCAAAGATTTTCAATACCTAACCCTAACCATACATCAAAGTTTTTCTTTATCTCGCCTTCACCCTCACCCTACCTCAAAGTTTCTCAATACCTAACCCTAACCAAAACTCAAAGTTTCTCTATACCTAACCCTAACCATACCTCAAAGATTCTCTATACCTAACCTAGTCCCTAACCCTCACCTTTCCTCAAAGTTTCTCTATACCTAACCCTAACCATACCTCAAAGTTTCTCTACACATAACCCATACCCTTACCCTCACCCTAACTCAAGGTTTCTCTACAACTAACCCTAACCATACCTCACAGTATCTCTTTACCTAACGCTAACCATACCTCAAAGTTTCTCTTCGCCTAACCAATACCCTCACACTTATCCTCACCCTACTTCAAGGTTTCTCTATACCTAACCCTAACCATACCTCTATGATTCTCTATACCTAACCCATTCCCTAACCCTCACCCTTCCTCAAAGTTTCTCTATATCTAACCCTTACCCTTACCCTTACCCTTGCTCAAGGTCCCATTATACCCAACCCTTACCATACCTCACAGTTTCTCTATACCTACCCTAACCCTCCCCCTACCTTAAAGTTTTCAATACCTAACCCTAACCATACATCAAAGTTTCTCTTTATCACGCCTTCACCATCACCCTACCTCAAAGTTTCTCAATACCTAACCCTAACCAAAACTAAAAGTTTCTCTATACCTAACCCTAACCATACCTCAAAGATTCTCTATACCTAACCCTAACCATACTTCAAAGTTTCTCTACACATAACCCATACCCTTACCCTCACCCTAACTCAAGGTTTCTCTACGACTAACCCTAACCATACCTCACAGTATCTCTATACCTAACGCTAACCATACCTCAAATTTTCTCTTCGCCTAACCAATACCTTCACACTTACCCTCACCCTACTTCAAGGTTTCTCGATACCTAACCCTAACCATACCTCTATGATTCTCTATACCTAACCCATTCCCTAACCCTCACCCTTCCTCAAAATTTCTCTATATCTAACCCTTACCCTTACCCTTACCCTTGCTCAAGGTCCCATTATACTCAACCCTAACCATACCTCACAGTTTCTCTATACCTACCCTAACCCTCCCCCTACCTTAAAGTTTTTCAATACCTAACCCTAACCATACATCAAAATTTCTCTTTATCACGCCTTTACCATCACCCTACCTCAAAGTTTCTCAATACCTAACCCTAACCAAAACTAAAAGTTTCTCTATACCTAACCCTAACCATACCTCAAAGATTCTCTATACCTAACCCTAACCATACTTCAAAGTTTCTCTACACATAACCCATACCCTTACCCTCACCCTAACTCAAGGTTTCTCTACAACTAACCCTAACCATACCTCACAGTATCTCTATACCTAACGCTAACCATACCTCAAAGTTTCTCTTTGCCTAACCAATACCTTCACACTTACCCTCACCCTACTTCAAGGTTTCTCGATACCTAACCATAACCATACCTCTAAGATTCTCTATACCTAACCCATTCCCTAACCCTCACCCTTCCTCAAAGTTTCTCTATATCTAACCCTTACCCTTACCCTTACCCTTGCTCAAGGTCCCATTATACCTAACCCTAACCATACCTCACAGTTTCTCTATACCTAACCCTAACCCTCCCCCTACCTTAAAGTTTTTCAATACCTAACCCTAACCATACATCAAAATTTCTCTTTATCACGCCTTTACCATCACCCTACCTCAAAGTTTCTCAATACCTAACCCTAACCAAAACTAAAGTTTCTCTATACCTAACCCTAACCATACCTCAAAGATTCTCTATACCTAACCCTAACCATACTTCAAAGTTTCTCTACACATAACCCATACCCTTACCCTCACCCTAACTCAAGGTTTCTCTACAACTAACCCTAACCATACCTCACAGTATCTCTATACCTAACGCTAACCATACCTCAAAGTTTCTCTTTGCCTAACCAATACCTTCACACTTACCCTCACCCTACTTCAAGGTTTCTCGATACCTAACCATAACCATACCTCTATGATTCTCTATACCTAACCCATTCCCTAACCCTCACCCTTCCTCAAAGTTTCTCTATATCTAACCCTTACCCTTACCCTTACCCTTGCTCAAGGTCCCATTATACCCAACCCTAACCATACCTCACAGTTTCTCTATACCTAACCCTAACCCTCCCCCTACCTTAACGCTTTGGAGACGACGGGCTTCTACAGAAGCCGAGCGAGTTGTTAAGTCTGTGACGACGGGCTTCTACAGAAGCCGAGATATATCCCTAATATGTTGACAAAGTTTTCCAGCTTATTATTAGCTATTATGTGCTAAAGTTCTTTGAAGTATTAATTAGGTATATTCATTCATCTCATCTATTAAAAAAATAATACGGTTACGTGGAAAAAAATCGAGAAAAAGTGATATCATTTCAACTTTACCCTAAGTTAGTGTTCGGATCGAAAAAATGCCCTCGAAATACCCGTACAGCTGGAGGCGGACGCGTAGCGTCCGTTCTATAAATCTGAAATCTGGCCCAGCTATACAGCTAAGTTACGAAAGAGGAACAATAGACGTGGCCGAGCGTAAAGGTCATTGTCATGGTTATAAACTCCAACAATAGAAGAGCGGGTATGTATAGATTTTTTTCACAATGATCCTTGTATACTGTACAAGTGTACATGTATAGCGGGTTCAGATAACCCTTTTTTTTGGGGGGGGGTCTTGTTGTTTTGCAGTTGTCGTCACTGTTTTCAAAGAATGTTTACGGGATCACGTTCCGAAGTACTCCCAAATAAAAAAATTGTTATGAAACAAATAACGTAGAACCAGATTTTGCCCTATTTGAAATAATAATTCAAAGATATAACAATCATGCAAGATAAAAGAATGAACAAAAAGATGTGATGATGCAAAATGTCACAAACAAACAGATGATTATGAGAAATTATTGTTTCTCTCTCTTTTCCTCTCTCTGTATGTCTCTCTCTCTCTCTTTCTCTCTCTCGCTCGCTTTCTCAGCGCCATTTTCCATCTTCATCTCTGGTACTGTTTTCCGTTCCGCTATTTGCTTTTATTCCGAAAGTATTCCTTTCGATCTTGAAATAAATTATTATACCATAACCTCGATATGGAGAAAAAAAAACGAGCGCCTGATGATATCGAAATAAGAAGAATATTACTGTACAATAATTATAAAAAGTAAAACTTTTGAATGTAAATCATGATAAAAAATGGAAACTAAAGAGGAATCCAGAGCGGGTGGGGTTGATCGGAGAGACAAATAGCGTAATAATAAATAACAATACGCCCTACTTTCTCCCTCTCTCGTTTTCTCAATGTCGTTTTCCATCTTCATCTCTCATAGTGTTTTCTGTTCCGCGATTTTTGATGAGATCGCGTTTCGACGTACTCCTAAATAAAAAAGCTGATAATAATTATAACGTAGAACCAAATTTGACCCTATCTGAAATATTCATTCAAATATATAACAACCATGGAAAGATAAAGGAATAATACAAATGTGATTTAGTAAAATGTCACAGACGAAAAGATGACATGAGAAAGGATTGTTTCTCTCTCTGTTTGTCTCTTTCTTTGTCTCTCACTCTTTATAGCTTTCTTTTTTTTTTCCTTTCTCATTTTCTCTCTTTTTCTCTCTCTCTCTCTCTATGTCTTTCTCTGTATCTCTTGCTCGCTTTCTCAGCGCCATTTTCCTTCTTCATCTTTGGTACTGTTTTCCGTCCAAAAGTATTCCTTTCGATCTTGAGATAAATTATTATACCATAACCTCGATATGGAGAAGGAAAACACAGAACAAGCGCCTGATGATTTTGATACGAGAAGAATATTACTGTACAATAATTATAAAAAGTAAAAATCAGAGCTTGGGGCGGGGGAGGTGATCGGAGAGACAAATATAATAATAAATACAGTACAGACTACGTCCAACTTTCTATCCCTCCCGCCCTTCTCTCTCTCTCTCTCTCTCTCTTTCTCTCTCTCTCCCACTGTCTGTATGTATGTCTGCCTTTCTCTCTCTGTCTTTCTGTCAATGTCGTTTTCCATCTTTATCTTTCATGTTGTTTTCTATTCTGACATTTGCTAGCATGCCGGCGTCATTCCTACCTTGAGACATATTATTATAACATATCCCTGATAATGTACACAAAATTATACCTTATATTTATTATAGGGAACGAAAATAGAGAACGAGCGACTGATAATGTCGAAATGAAAAGAATACTACTGTACAAAAATTATAGAAGGTAAAGGTTGTGTTTTGAATGTAAATCTTTGTTGCGTCAAAATAAAATGATACGTTCATTTATGTTATTGACAGAAATAATATACATCGGACATTATACTTTATCACAAATGGTTATTTAGAAGAAGGTGGACAACATTATAAGAGAAAGAATAAAACTTTCTCTTTTATTTATAAAAAAATAGCATAAATACCCTACCAAAACCGAAGAAATCTTGAAGAGGGAGACAAGAAAAATAAGTATGAAAAGGACACAACAAATTACACCAAAAAAGATAGGATTCTAGAGCGGAAGATGATAGGGAAACGTAATAGTTTGTAAGTATTGGCAAATTTTGACAATTATAGTTTGTAAGTATTGACAAAGTATATACAACCAAAAAAGTATTTTAGACCTATATAGAATATACGAAAAGAGTTATGTCTTAGGTCCCCTACAGCTAAGTTACGTAAGAGGAACAATGAACGTGGCCAAGGGTAAAGTTCGTTGTCATGGTTGTAAACTCCAACAATAGAAGAACGGAACGGAAGTTACGTAAGAGGAACAATGAACGTGGCCAAGGGTAAAGTTCGTTGTCATGGTTGTAAACTCCAACGGAAGGAACGAGTTAACAAAGTTTTATTGACATGATAGGTTGAACGAGAACACAGATGGAGACGAAGACAAATAAATTGAATTCTCACGTTGTTCGCATTTCTTTCTTTATTGTTTCGTAACATATAATGAATTACTATATTTTCAATATCATTTATTTTCGAATAAATAAAAGACTACCAAGACTACGGCGATTAACTCCTTATTAGCCACACCCTTTAAAAAAACAACAACAACGCGATGCGGAAATAAAACACACTGAAGCACAATTCCAATTTCACGAAATTCCTGACGTATTCAGAGAGGGAGGGGGGAGGAGGGAGACAGAGAGAGAGAGACAGACAGTCCTGACAGACAGACAGAGACAGACAGAGATAGATAGATACATAGATAGAAAGAGAGAGAGAGAGAGATGATTGTGATGAATTATGATTTTGTTCTAATCTCTGTCATTCATTTAGATCTTTCCATGACAAACAAAACAAATCAAATATGCGTACAAAAATTCAATAAATATTTTATTGATACAGCAACCTCATATCAAAATAGGGTTCTAAGAGATGTATAGATAGAGAAAAAATAAACAAAATTAAGCGGGAGGCAAAAACTAAAACAAAATGAATATTTCAAATTATGAGAAACGAAGTCGAAAGCATTCAAAGTAAATATTATTTTTGTTTTCGAGAGTAAAACAATGTTCATCTCAAAAATTCATTTCCCAAATAGTCCTATATTTGATTTGCACATTTAAAAGAAAGGGCATTTAGTGTAGATCATGGCATAATGTTGGTCAGAATATAGTTACAAAATGTGTCGAAAACCCATGTAAAACGAAGGCTTAGGCCTATTATTTATGGCTCGGTTGATAATCGGCCGAGCTTTAGCAGACGACAATCATTGACAATGGGGAAATGAATGGAGGTATCGACCGATCTGCGCGTGCGGCGGTGCTTACGCAATTTGTATTGTGAGTGTATTGAAAAGGATAGACGTGAAGCTTCAGCAAAATAAGACGGCAATTTCCCTTAAAAATAACAGACCTTATTTTTCGTATTGATGAACAAAACTTATGTTTTTAGAAAGAAAAAAGTCTGATCTTTAATTTTTACATTTACTAAAAATCACGAAAATAACTGAATGAGGCGCAATGAGCAATGAAAGTAGAAAGCACCGCCACATTTTCCACTACTGGCGATGTAACCGAAATCGCTTCGTCACAGGGGAAACAATCGCCGTGCGCGGGCTCGCTCTCAAAGGGTTAAAGTTTTTCAATACTTAACCCTAACCATACATCAAAGTTTCTCTTTATCTCGCCTTCACCATCACCCTACCTCAAAGTTTCTCAATACCTAACCCTAACCAAAACTAAAAGTTTCTCTATACCTAACCCTAACCATACCTCAAAGATTTTCTATACCTAACCCTAACCATACTTCAAAGTTTCTTTACACATAACCCATACCATTACCCTCACCCTAACTCAAAGTTTCTTTACACCAAACCCTATCCATACCTCAAAGTTTCGCTATAACTGACCCTATCCATACCTCAAAGATTCTCTATATCTAACCCTTACCCTCACCCTACCTAAACAGTTCCACTATACCTAACCCTAACCATACCTCAAAGTTTCCTTCTACCTAACCCTAACCATACCTCACAGTTTCTCTATACCTAACCCTAACCCTCCCCCTACCTCAAAGTTTTTCAATACCTATCCCTAACCATACATCAAAGTTTTTCTTTATCTCGCCTTCACCCTCACCCTACCTCAAAGTTTCTCAATACCTAACCCTAACCAAAACTCAAAGTTTCTCTATACCTAACCCTAACCATACCTCAGAGATTCTCTATACCTAACATAGTCCCTAACCCTCACCTTTCCTCAAAGTTTCTCTATACCTAACCCTAACCATACCTCAAAGTTTTTCTACACATTACCCATACCCTTACCCTCACCCTAACTCAAGGTTTCTCAATACCTAACCCTAACCAAAACTCAAAGTTTCTCTATATTTAACCCTAACCATACCTCAAAGATTCTCTATACCTTACCTAGTCCCTAACCCTCAACTTTCCTCAAAGTTTCTCTATACCTACCCCTAACCATACCTCAAAGTTTCTCTACACATAACCCATACCCTTACCCTCACCCTAACTCAAGGTTTCTCTACAACTAACCCTAACCATACCTCACAGTATCTCTATACCTAACGCTAACCATACTTCAAAGTTTCTCTTCGCCTAACCAATACCCTCACACTTACCCTCACCCTACTTCAAGGATTCTCGATACCTAACCCTAACCATACCTCTATGATTCTCTGTACCTAACCCATTCCCTAACCCTCACCCTTCCTCAAAGTTTCTCTATATCTAACCCTTACCCTTACCCTTGCTCAAGGTCCCATTATACCCAACCCTAACCATACCTCACAGTTTCTCTATACCTAACCCTAACCCTCCCCCTACCTTAAAGTTTTTCAATACCTAACCCTAACCATACATCAAAGTTTCTCTTTATCACGCCTTCACCATCACCCTACCTCAAAGTTTCTCAATACCTAACCCTAACCAAAACTAAAAGTTTCTCTATACCTAACCCTAACCATACCTCAAAGATTCTCTATACCTAACCCTAACCATACTTCAAAGTTTCTCTACACATTACCCATACCCTTACCCTCACCCTAACTCAAGGTTTCTCTACAACTAACCCTAACCATACCTCACAGTATCTCTATACCTAACGCTAACCATACCTCAAAGTTTCTCTTCGCCTAACCAATACCCTCACACTTACCCTCACCCTACTTCAAGGTTTCTCGATACCTAACCCTAACCATACCTCTATGATTCTCTATACCTAACCCATTCCCTAACCCTCACCCTTCCTCAAAGTTTCTCTATATCTAACCCTTACCCTTACCCTTACTCAAGGTCCCATTATACCCAACCCTAACCATACCTCACAGTTTCTCTATACCTAACCTTAACCCTCCCCCTACCTTAAAGTTTTTCAATACCTAACCCTAACCATACATCAAAGTTTCTCTTTATCTCGCCTTCACCATCACCCTACCTCAAAGTTTCTCAATACCTAACCCTAACCAAAACTAAAAGTTTCTCTATACCTAACCCTAACCATACCTCAAAGATTCTCTATACCTAACCCTAACCATACTTCAAAGTTTCTTTACACATAACCCATACCATTACCCTCACCCTAACTCAAAGTTTCTTTACACCAAACCCTATCCATACCTCAAAGTTTCGCTATAACTGACCCTATCCATACCTCAAAGATTCTCTATATCTAACCCTTACCCTCACCCTACCTAAACAGTTCCACTATACCTAACCCTAACCATACCTCAAAGTTTCCTTCTACCTAACCCTAACCATACCTCACAGTTTCTCTATACCTAACCCTAACCCTCCCCCTACCTCAAAGTTTTTCAATACCCAACCCAAACCATACCTCACAGTTTCTCTATACCTAACCCTAACCCTCCCCCTACCTTAAAGTTTTTCAATACTTAACCCTAACCATACATCAAAGTTTCTCTTTATCTCGCCTTCACCATCACCCTACCTCAAAGTTTCTCAATACCTAACCCTAACCAAAACTAAAGTTTCTCTATACCTAACCCTAACCATACCTCAAAGATTCTCTATACCTAACCCTAACCATACTTCAAAGTTTCTTTACACATAACCCATACCATTACCCTCACCCTAACTCAAAGTTTCTTTACACCAACCCTATCCATACCTCAAAGTTTCTCTATAACTGACCCTATCCATACCTCAAAGATTCTCTATATCTAACCCTTACCCTCACCCTACCTAAACAGTTCCACTATACCTAACCCTAACCATACCTCAAAGTTTCCTTCTACCTAACCCTAACCATACCTCACAGTTTCTCTATACCTAACCCTAACCCTCCCCCTACCTCAAAGTTTTTCAATACCTAACCCTAACCATACATCAAAGTTTTTCTTTATCTCGCCTTCACCCTCACCCTACCTCAAAGTTTCTCAATACCTAACCCTAACCAAAACTCAAAGTTTCTCTATACCTAACCCTAACCATACCTCAAAGATTCTCTATACCTAATCCAGTCCCTAACCCTCACCTTTCCTCAAAGTTTCTCTATACCTAACCCTAACCATACCTCAAAGTTTTTCTACACATTACCCATACCCTTACCCTCACCCTAACTCAAGGTTTCTCTACAACTAACCCTAACCATACCTCACAGTATCTCTATACCTAACGCTAACCATACCTCAAAGTTTCTCTTCGCCTAACCAATACCCTCACACTTACCCTCACCCTACTTCAAGGTTTCTCTATACCTAACCCTAACCATACCTCTAAGATTCTCTATACCTAACCCATTCCCTAACCCTCACCCTTCCTCAAAGTTTCTCTATATCTAACCCTTACCCTTACCCTTACCCTTGCTCAAGGTCCCATTATACCCAACCCTAACCATACCTCACAGTTTCTCTATACCTAACCCTAATCCTCCCCCTACCTCAAAGTTGTTCAATACCTAACCCTAACCATACATCAAAGTTTCTCTTTATCTCGCCTTCACCATCACCCTACCTCAAAGTTTCTCAATACCTAACCCTAACCAAAACTCAAAGTTTCTCTATAACTAACGCTAACCATACCTCAAAGTTCCTCTTTACCTTACCATCACCCTCACACTTACACTTACCCTAACTCAAAGTTTTTCAATACCTAACCCTAACCATACATCAAAGTTTCTCTTTATCTCGCCTTCACCATCACCCTACCTCAAAGTTTCTCAATACCTAACCCTAACCAAAACTCAAAGTTTCTCTATACCTAACCCAAACCATACCTCTAACATTGTCTATGCCTAACCCATTCCCTAACCCTCTCCCTTCCTCAAAGTTTCTCTATACCTAACCCCAACCATACCTCAAAGTTTCTCTATACCTAACCCTAACCATACCTCAAAGTTTCTCTATGCCTAACCCATTCCCTAACCCTCTCCCTTCCTCAAAGTTTCTCTATACCTAACCCTAACCATACTTCAAAGTTTCTCTACACATAACCCATACCATTACCCTCACCCTAACTCAAAGTTTCTCTACACCTAACCCCAACGATACCTCAAAGTTTCTCTATACCTAACCCTAACCATACCTAAAAGTTTCCCTATGCCTAACCCATTCCCTAACCCTCACCCTAACTCAAAGTTTCTCTACACCTAACCCTAACCATACCTCAAAGTTTCGCTATAACTGACCCTTACCCTCACCCTACCTAAACAGTTCCACCATACCTAACCCTAACCATACCTCAAAGTTTCTTTTTACCTAACCCTAACCATACCTCACAGTTTCTCTATACCTAACCCTAACCCTCCCCCTACCTCAAAGTTTTTCAATACCTAACCCTAACCATACATCAAAGTTTTTCTTTATCTCGCCTTCACCCTCACCCTACCTCAAAGTTTCTCAATACCTAACCCTAACCAAAACTCAAAGTTTCTCTATATTTAACCCTAACCATACCTCAAAGATTCTCTATACCTAACCTAGTCCCTAACCCTCACCTTTCCTCAAAGTTTCTCTATACCTACCCCTAACCATACCTCAAAGTTTCTCTTCGCCTAACCAATACCCTCACACTTACCCTCACCCTACTTCAAGGTTTCTCTATACCTAACCCTCACCATACCTCTAAGATTCTCTATACCTAACCCATTCCCTAACCCTCACCCTTCCTCAAAGTTTCTCTATATCTAACCCTTACCCTCACCCTTACCCTTGCTCAAGGTCCCATTATACCCAACCCTAACCATACCTCACAGTTTGTCTGTACCTAACCCTAACCATACCTCAAAGTTTCTCTACACATAACCCATACCATTACCCTCACCCTAACTCAAAGTTTCTCTATTCCTAACCCTAACCATACTTCAAAGTTTCTCTACACATAACCCATACCATTACCCTCACCCTAACTCAAAGTTTCTCTACACCTAACCCTAACCATACCTCAAAGTTTCCTTCTACCTAACCCTAACCAAACCTCAAAGTTCTACTATTACTAACCCAACCATACCTCAAAATTTCTCTATACCTAACCCTAACCATACCTCACAGTTTCTCTATACCTAACCCTCCCCCTACCTCAAAGTTTTTCAATACCTATCCCTAACCATACATCAAATTTTCTCTTTATCTCGCCTTCACCCTCACCGTATCTCAAAGTTTCTCAATACCTAACCCTAACCAAAACTCAAAGTTTCTCTTCACCTAACCAATACCCTCACACTTACCCTCACCCTACTTCAAGGTTTCTCCATACCTAACCCTCACCATACCTCTAAGATTCTCTATACCTAACCCATTCCCTAACCCTCACCCTTCCTCAAAGTTTCTCTATACCTAACCCTAACCAAACCTCAAAGTTTCTCTATACCTAACCATACCTCAAATTTCTGTATACCTAACTCAAACCCTCACCCTTACCACACCTCTTAGTTTCGATATAACTAACCCAAACCATACGTCAAAGTTTCTTTATATCTAACCCTTACCCTCACCCTTACCCTTGCTCAAGGTTCCACTATACCTAACCCTAACCATACCTCAAAGTTTCTGTATCCCTAACTCGAACCCTCACCCTAACCACACCTCAAATTTTCGCTATAACTATCCCTAACCATACCTCAAAGTTTCTCTTTATCTAACCCTTATCCTCACCCTACCTGAAAGTTCTACTATACCTAACCCTAACCATACCTCAAAGTTTCCTTCTACCTAACCCTAACCAAACCTGAAAGTTCTACTATTACTAACCCAACCATACCTCTAAGATTCTCTATACCTAACCCATTCCCTAACCCTCAATCTTCCTCAAAGTTTCTGTATACCTCACCCTAACCATACCTCAAAGTTTCTCTACACATAACCCATACCCTCACCCTCACCCTAACTCAAAGTTTCTCTACACCTAACCCTAACCATACCTTACAGTTTCTCTATACCTAACCCTAACCATACCTCAAAGTTTCTCTATACCTAACGCTAACCATACCTCAAAGTTTCTTTTTGCCTAACTAATACCCCCACACTTACCCTCACTCTACTTTAACATTCTCTATACCTAACCCTACCCATACCTCTAAGATTCTCTATACTTAACCCATTCCCTAACCCTCACCCTTCTTCAAAGTTTCTCTACACATAACCCATACCCTTACCCTAACTCAAAGTTTCTCTACACCTAACCTTAACCATATCTCAAAGTTTCTCTATACCTTACGCTAACCATACCTTAAAGTTTCTTTTTACCTTACCAATACCCTCACACTTACCCTCACCCTAACTCAAAGTTTCTATATACCTAACCCTAACCATACGGATGCGAAGATGAAGACGACGATATGACAGAGACGATGAGGAAGCTGAAGACGATGGTCTTGTTGATGGTGATGAGACAATCAATTGATGAATGCGATGATGGTCATGCAGATAATGTCAATGATGCGGTGTTGACGATGATGATAATCAGCGAGTCAGCACAGCACGACAGATGACGGTGAGGTGATGACGATGACGATGATCAACGTGTCAACACAACGCAATGGATGGTGGCGATCGAAAAGACAGTAGTCGATAAAAGACAATGATTCGATGATGGTAAGGTGATGACGAAGACGACAATCAACGTGTCAATACAACAGATGATGGCGAGGTGATGATGATGACGGCAATAATCGTGTCAAGACGCTGCAGAAACATGGACACTAACGTCAACAATGGAAAGAAAGCTAGCAGCATCTCAACACAACATGGAAAGAAGTATCCTAAACATCACATACAAAGACAGAAAAACAAACAAATGGATCAGTGAGCAGACAAAAGTCCAGGACATCCTTGAAACAGTGAAAAGAAGAAAATGGAATTGGGCGGGCCACATCAGCCGTAGAAATGATGATCGCTGGAGTGCAGCAATCACTCACTAGACACCATATGAGGGAAAACGTAACAGGGGACGCCAAAGAAAAAGATGGAGAGATGAGCTGCAACAGTTACTGGGGAAAGGTTTATTGGTACCAACAGGCACTGAACAGAGTCATTTGAAGACAGCATGCTGAGGCTTTTGTCATGCAGGGGATCGATTTTCCAATTTCCGGGACAAAAACAAAAACAAATATGTACTCCCCTTATTCAGCGGCTGGCTGAGTCGTTGCGAAATTTTCGGCGCGATTTTCAAATTTAACCCCGTTGAAAAAATCCTGCGTGCGCTACTGAGGGGGGTAACGGTCGTATTAATAATTAATTAAAACTCTGAAGAAAGCCTGTACTCTGCATGTTTTATCTCTGCATCAGCACTCCAGGATTAAAGCCTGAGTCCACTCCAAAAATAAGTTGCTTTAAATAGATGCAGAAAAACAAGAGAAACAGAGCAAAAGAAATTGAGTAAAATCGGATAACTTATAAGGAAGTTATGATTTTTTTTTGTAAGTATGAAAAACCATGGAACTTATACACAACTTGCAAATTTGGTTATCAGTTTGTGACGTCATGTCCTCACTATTTTTAAATTGCTTTGTATATTTTTATCCCATTAATTTCCCTTTTTATGAAGAATTGATACTTTTTTCTGAAAATTGTCTATTCATAATTATTGATTTTTCATATAAATATTTTATCAAAATTCATTTTTTTAATGATTTAACTGGAAAAATGACTGTAATGACTCTATATTAGTGCATCCACACAAAAACATATTACTATCAATATAACTTGGATGCTGGTGTGAGGAAATAAGATTTTTAGGGGGAAAATTGGAAATTTATAGTACCAGTATAAAGAAAACAATTAGTCGATAGTGAGGCAATGACGACACAGACTTATGAGTGAATCGCCAATTTGTCTTGTGATTTTCAAAGTTTTTCATGTCAATAAAAATTCATAACTTTCTTATTAGTAATCATATTTTGCTCAATTTTTGTTTGGATTGGTTTGTCTGGTTTTTTTTCTGGTTCTATTGAAAGTAAATTATTTTTGGAGTGGACTTGGGCTTTAAGTGCATTGTACCTGCCCACCTTTTGCTATTCATGCAGTATTATCAATATTTCACGACTCTGGGTTCAAAGTCTGAGGTGCCCTGAAATTACAGCTGCCAAGCACAATTGTCACAATAATTCACTGTTGTGAATTAGATACATAAAGACTTTAGCCGTGTTCACACGATGGCATTTTTTGGTAGGCGTAAAGGTCGGCGTGGTGACCGTCTGAACGATAGTCGTGTTAGCTACGTATATACGTCGACTGATTTACTCCTGGATTTTTCCAGGAGTAACGCGCTAACACGACTAGAGGGTAGCGTAAGTTGACTGTGTGGATGCTCTCACTTGCCACTTGGAGTATCTGTGACTTTTCACAAGGGATGTTTGCTTACAATCGAAAATGAAAATGAGATTTAGATGCGGAAGCTGGGTTGAGGTCGTACTAGTGCGGGCGCCACCACTTCCGGAAGTTACGCTGAATAAGGCTGGGCCGGTGGAAGGTCGTGTTAAAAGTTGGTTCGAGTAAGAGCGTATGGACAACTAATGGAGTAAGTCAAATATTTGTGGAATATTTATAGCTGCAGGGAAAAACTTACGCCGACTAGGAAGCCACGTCTGAACATGGCTATAGATATACATTTATTCATAACAGGTGAATGAAATAATTCGTATCGAGGCGCTTCACAAAGACATATATGCATAAATTTGGTTTACATTACGAAAATTGCAATTTACATCGCTGATAACAAGAGGTTTCGGAGAGAAACGTGCGTAAATTGAAATAGATAGTAAATGGGGGTCTAGTACTAGCAACGATTATACACTTAAATGTACTTATACTTTGCATTTCAAAGTTCAACATTTTAGAACGCTTTAAGAATAAATATCAGTCTGTGACGTCGGTCTAGTGAGCTCTCAAAACGTTGTCAGAAGGCCAACGAGTCCGAAATTTGTTTTGTTCCAAGTTCAGTTCAGTTGAAATTTTGGGGTATACTTATTTTCTTGAGGTGCAATTAGGTGTAAAATTATTTTTCACTGAAAAGCTATTACATTGTGAAAATTGTATTGCTTTCTAAAAGTAGCCAAACACATTGACAATACCATCAGCATCACCATCATCATAAGCAGCAGCATTATTCATCATCACCATCATCATCATCATCACCATCATTAACAGCATCATCACCGCCATCATCATCACCATAATCATCATTGTCATCATCACCATCATCAGCAGCAGCATCATCACCGCCATCATCATCATCATCACCAATCATCATTAGCAGCAGCATCATCACCGCCATCATCACCATCATCAGCAGCAGCACCGGCAGCATCATCACCGCCATCAGCAGAGCTGCTAACATTTTGTTTTTGTAATTGTAATGCGTTCGAACTGAGCAAACGAAGCGAGTGAGCCATTGCGGGTAGGGGACAGAGCCCTGAAGCTCCTGGTTTTTAGCCATTCTGACACCCCTTTTTGTGCACTAATTTTTAATATTTGAATATTTTGACAGTGAATTTGGGTATGATTTATAAGGAATCAGTGAGGTTTTTGATGCCCGATAATGTGATTGCTGTAATTGTGAGTTTAAAGAAAATAAAAAATAAATAAATAAATAAATTAAGAAAAAATTAAATCCGGGAATGTTTGTATGTGTGTCGGGATATCGAGAGGTTGGTGGATTTTTCTGGAGTCTCCCGACAAATCCGGGTGGGTTCGCAGCTCTGCATCAGACATCATCACCATCATCACCGCAATCAGCAGCAGCAGAATAAGCAGCATCACCATCAGTAGTCATCCCATCAAAGTTATCATGACCCTCATTAGATTCCAAGCACATACAACACAATAAATCAAAATTACACCTGATTAAATGTAATGCTTTGAAATAGTTTTTTTTTATTGTAATCTGGGAGGAAGTAATCACACTTTTCAGCAAAAGAGTAAGAAGTACTAAATTTCACACAACAAAAAGAATCATCTTTAGAAAATCACATTTATACAAACCACATCATAAAACATAGAACTGTTCCTTCCACTTATAATATTTCTTTTTTCTTTTGTACAAAATTAATATATAATAGTTGTTAGATTTTGCACTAGTTTTATACAAAGGAGAAAGAGGAAAATGGCATCGTCACTCTCCCCTTCATTCATGCATATAAAACCAACCTTTTTCAGAATATCTCCTGCACGATTCATTTCAATTATGTATGATAGCCACAAAACAGTGAACAATAACTTACAGAGGTCACAAGAAATAATAAAATCAAAGCTTTTTTTCAAAGGCGAATTGCAAGAAAAAACTGGTGAGCAAATTCTCTTAGACTTTATATCAAAATACGTGCGTAGACACTCGATACAAATCCTATGTGTAGCAAATGCACATTTAATCTTTAAAAATAAAGTTAAAAATGAAGGAGTTGATTGAGAAATAGCAGAAAATAGAATAACTGAAAACAGGATTAATAAAATCAATCACAAGCTGATTAAAAGGATACATACTTTTTCTTTCAAATTGTGAAGCCCGCAGTAGAAAATGGTAGGAAAGTTACAGAACAGTTTTCACTATCTCCCAAGAGAGCCAAGAGAGGACTGCACCATCCTTGGGGTTGTTTCCACCATGGCTAGCTGCCTAGCGGTAATTTCAACTGGCCAGTAAATCTCTGGAGGCAAACATAACATGTAGTCTAGTGGTAAGCCTGTCAGTCGACCACGACCATGCATGCTCATGGGCCGAATTCATGTTACTCTCAAATTACAAAGTTTCATTGGTTGAAGAGTGTTCCCATCTCTAAGGGGAGGAGTATATTAGGTTAATTATATTTGTTGTTTGGTTGCCAGGAAAGGTAACATCCGATTTTCCACCAAATCATTTATTTATTTATTTATTTATTTATACATATTTATAAAGGTACACAAGATCAGAAATAAATCTGTTTTACATCTTGGACCTGGTATTAAAAGCATAATATAAAAAGTAGTAACAATAACAATTCAGTATTCATAATTCAAGTATAACAAAGTAAAATACAGAATAGATCAAAGTAATACAAAACAAGGTAACATAACTGTTCAGGGCCTTAACAAAAATAATTCTAAATATGAATGGTGGTTACATATAACAATATTAACTAGAAGTTAAAAGGACAAGAAATATAATCATATAAATGTATGCAAATGAAAGGTTTCAGCTTAGAGGTTGGGGTCATTACAATGGATTCGATTTTGAATTTTTGTACAATAATTTAAAAATATCCAGAGACTGAGCATTTTGAAAGTTATTGGGTAATACATTCCATACTTTAGGACCGGAATATTTTAAGGACTGACAATAAAGTTGAGTGTTTGGTTTAGGCGGCACAACATTAAGGGAATTTTCATTACGCGTATTCAGACCATGTCTATCGAAATACATTTCAATCTCATTGCATAAACGGGATGGGGCAAGACCGTGAACACATTGGTACATTAGTGTAGATAGAAAATAATAACGTCGATCCTCAATTGTTTGCCAAGACAGATTTTTCATCAGGTCAAGACCAGAAGTATTAGTATAGTCGTAATTACTTGTTACATGACGAGCTGCCCTTTTTTGGAGTCTCAATAGGGGTAATTTCAATTTATTAGGACAGTTACCCCAAACTGAGACACCGTAATCAAGACAATGTTGAATAATAGATTTATATATAGTATTCAACAGTGTCATGTTTAAGAATTTTCGTAATTTTCCAAGGCAATAAATCTTGTATGCAACTGACTTACATAACTGTCTTAAATAATCATTCCATTTCAGGTTTTCATGAATAATAATAGCTAAGTACCTAATAGAATGGACTTGTTCGATGAGTTCATGGTCAATGTAAATGTTAAGACATTCTGATGACTTAGTCGTAATTAACATTGTTTGGTTTTACTTATATTTATCTTAAGACGATTCCTTTTATACCAGCTATTTAAAACATTCACTGTATTTTGTATATTAAGAGTAACATTATGAATGTTATCACCATTAACATAGATAACGACATCGTCAGCATAGATAGAGCAAACTGCATTATGAAGACCTTCAGATATATCTTTGATAAATAATAGCAAGTGATGCCCGACATCCGACAGATTGAGCAGTATAGATGCTATTATATTATATTATTTAAGTCTCGTTCTTGAGTGAGTAAGAGTTCAACAAGCGTCCAAGGTACGCGAATGTAGCTTACGTTCAAAACCAACCAGTAACAGTACTATTCACATTTCTGTATCTTGTTACAACAAACAAGTATTTAAGTATGCTTAGCAGCATTTATTGTGTGCAGCTATTTTTTCTCAAACTCGGTTCCCATATCAGATGCCCTAGCTCTAGAGATTGTCATTCCATCAGTGGCGGATCCAGGGGGGGGCCCTTTTTGAAAAAAAAATGAAGATGGGCCTCCTCCCCTGGCGCTAAAGCGGGGTGGTAATTTTTTTCAATTTTCTGAGGCCAAAAAAAAAAAAATTGTGCTCACTAACCCCCCACTGAGCGAAAAATCGACCGGCACGATTTTCCAATTTTCAATTTTCGGAGGCCTAAAAAATTGCTCACTAGCTCCTTAAAAGATCCTTATATTGGCAACATATTGCAAAATTTTAAAAACTCTCGATCAATATTATAATCTACAAAATTTTCAAGTTTTTGACAAAGATTTTTTTTCTGACTTGTTTTCAATTACAAATCGAGCGTGCGATCTTTATGTACTAGGTGTAAGCCACAAATATGTTTAAACAATTGAAATTGCTCCCAGGAAGCATTTATAAAAGTTATTGTCCTAATGGCGGACTAATGAATATTAATAAGTCAGAATGAATCAGGAGAGCTTGGGTATGTGTTTCTAGTTCATCGTGACTTTGCCATGGACCAGTGATAGCCTGGTGGTAGAGTCTATTCAAACAAAGAATAACATAAGAGGTGAAAGAAGAAAAATAAGGAATAACATAAGGAAAGATAGAAAGAGAAGGTGATAGAATAGATGAGGCACTCTATTAGGTTTTAAATTCCGCGCGAAACATTTGACCCGCTGACCTTTGCTACCCCAGCAACAGGAGCGGTCTAGCTCGTTCTCATCTTCCTGTTCGCGCTATACCATAGCACCAAGAGCGGTCTAGCTCATGAGCCATAAACGAAGCGTATGTTGAGGTCTTAGAGGCTGTTCACACCGGCAGAGATAGCGCGGTCTAGCGCGCGCTAGACCGCGCTCTCTAGATCTCTGCGGTGTGGAAGGTACAGCGTCGTTTCGGTCCGCCCAACAGCGAGCCACGGCGAGCCAAAACAGCGTGCCACTGGACCACCTCTTGGGGGTGGTCCACGAGAGATAGCGCGGTCTAGCGTGCGCTAGACCGCGCTATCTCTGCCGGTGTGAACCCGAGCTACGATAGCACGCCGGAAGTCATCGTTCTACACGCGGGAATTTTATACTCATTCTATTTTGTTGCGATCTGAATCTGAATCGGTACAACTCAACACTCCTAATTTTATGGAGTAAAACGCGTCGGAACATCGTGAAAATAGAAATATAGTAAGTAATGTGGGACCTGACTTTACTAAACGTACTTTTTACGCTGTTTTTCGTGGGTTAGCAGATATGGTGTAGAATCTATAGGGGGAATTATCACCAGAAAGAATAACGAAGGGCTCGGTCCCATACATTGCAAAACATGTTTGCTACAACCCGAAGGCCTCGATTTTTAATTTGAACATTTATCTGTCTGATTAAAATACAAGAGTCTAGTTAAATCAAAGAAATACATGCACAATGTAACTACAACGCCATGAAAAAAAAGTAGGCCGGCTAGCATATAGGTACAGCGATATCGCACTATGAACATGACAGACAAAGAAAGAGGACAAAATATACAGTTCCTCATTCTACCCAAAATTGCTGTGGTCGACAAAGGAACATCCCTTCACTGCTATTATGTAAAAAATAAGTAGAACAGGTAAATATGCATGTGACACCTGTTCTACACATATTTACACAATAGCAGTGAAGGATGTTCCTTTGTCGACCACAGCAATTGTTGAGGGTAGAATGAGGAAATGTATGTTCATAGTGTCGAGCTCTCAACTACGGGTTCGTAATAGCGCGCGAAATCTTTGACCGCTCTGACCCCATGACGTCACGCGTCATGGCAACAGGACCTCTCAAAAAAGGGGGTGCTACGATAGACCGCGCTATCTCACTGCAGTGTGAATCCGGCGAATGCCAATGGGCGGACCGTGGGTCGCGCTACGATAGCGCGATCCACGGTCCGCCCACGGTCCCCCCTTGCGGTGTGAACAGCCTCTTAAAGTGTAACATGGTCTTAAAGTGTAACACGGTGCCTAAGCTCCTGAAATTTCGTCGCTGCATGTGGACGCACAGTGAGTTGTCACTGCATGCATATAGCTAGCTGTGTGCTGTTCGCTCGAGCTAGCTAGCTAGCTGCTATGTTTCGCCGAATTCACGTGACAGTAAAGTTGTAAAACTTCAACATTTAAAGCTTAATAGAGACCGATAGGAAAGAGCATGCCTTACCTGAGTAGGTTCGTGAGCTATCTTTCATCCCATACACAAAACATTGCCAAATCAGGGCAATATTTTTGTAAAGAGAGAGAGATTCAAGGGGAGAAGGCCGAAGATTATATCGCGAAGCAGTAGGGACTTTTAGATTTACACGACGAGAACGTGGACTGCCACTTGTGCCATTCTTTCAAGGCACTGGCCCGTGCCCGGCAGTGCCTTAAAACGACGTCACATTACCTTAAAAGGATGTCACCGTGGCAGTCCACGTTCTCGTCGATTAAAATCTAAAAGTCCCTATTAATACACCAGCAGGCCGTGTTTCATCGCCGTTCGTACGTTACGGGGGGATAAAACCATCAGCTACCACGGAATTCTGGCGGGTTAGTTATGGCTATACCTCAATGAGAGTTCTAGATCTGTTTCATCAAGCCATATACTTTAGTCTAATCACAGTATTCTAGCTGCCAGTGGATTGGGAGATATCGATGTTTTTGTTTACATCTAGCACATGTAACTTTCTCTTGATGATGAAAATATGCCGGAAAATAAGCAAGCAAAGAAAATAAAAAAGTGAAAAAGAAATTGAAGAAAAGGAAGGAAGGAAAGGAAAAAAAGAAAAATAGGATAAGAAAGAAGAAACAGAAAGTATTGAATAAAATAACTATAAAGAATAAATGAATGGAAGAAATAAAGAATATGGGAAAAAAGAAACCATGAAATGAAGAAAGAAAAAAAAGAATATGAAAATATTCTAAAAGAAAGAAAGAAATTGCAAGGAAAATTAAATGAAAAGAAGACGAAAGAAAAAGGGAAAGGAGCAAGATAATTTTGATACCATGTCGTCAATTCCTTTTTTTTTTTTTTTTATCTACCTCTTGTTTTTGTATACCATTTTCTTTGCTTCTTATCTTTCTCTTTTTCTTATTTTTTTCTCTAATCTTAAAAGTTCTCTTTGGTTTCTTTCTTTCATTTTTCTTTCCTTACTCGTCAACGTGTAATGTGAAGAAAATGATTTCATCCTATGGCGTATTTCATCCGGATTAGATGTTTGGGATGCAGCTCATAAAAGAGCCATGTATCATTTGTAAAACATGAAAAATGGTGACGAATGAAACGAAATGCATAGGCATGCAGAGAGGTGTAATGGTAACTAATCGTTTGCTATATAAGGTATGAAATTGATAAGAAGGGGAGGGAAGAGAATCGGATTGCGACTAAATGTAGGCCTATATATATATATATATATATATATTACAAGTAGGAATGATATGCAGGGCCTGAGGAATGATTTTAGTGAGGGTGTGGGGTGCTGACAAGCAAGGAAATACACATTTCCTAAGACGGGGGTTCCCGAGTAAAGCAAACAATAACAAGAGAAAATGGTCCTCGCCTCTTGACAAAACGTAGGCCTTCTTATGGGTTCTGTCACGAGCTGACAAAAAACAATGAGGAGGGGGAGGGGGTGCTCAATGATAAATGATTATTTGAAGGTTTACAAACATATTCATGCGTTATATGCATCCATTAAATAGAGGGGGTGGGGTCGATGGTAATTCATTTGAAGGTTTACACAAAGTTTCCATGGGTTATATGCACCCACTGGCAAGAATTCCTGAGGGTTGCTGCAGGAACCCCAGCACCCACAGATCCCACGCATGATGATAAGACAAAGAGAGATAAGGAAACTAGAACATGGGAGAACGGAAAAGGTTTGTGATGAAAAAGAGAACCTGAATTTCGTGACAAATAAATGGATCAATCAATCATCTACTCTTTCTTGCATTCTTTCATTTTTCAGTTATTCATTCCTTCATTCATGCATTTGTTCATTAATATATCGGGAGGCGGCGCTCCGGGGGCACTGATATGAAGTACCCCTAAAGTGCCCCTTTTTACATCAGAAAAATGCCCTCTTTTACTTCAGTTAAGAGCCACTTTTCTTTCTAATAGGTGTCCCTACCACCTCTGATAATTACACCCTATTCAAATCTGACAGGTGCCCCTTTCTCTTTAATAAGTGCAACTTTTCCTTTATCAGTGCCACTTTTCCATTTTCATAAGTGCCCCTTGTCATATCCTGATAACTGCCCTTTTTATTTTTTTTATTTGACACGCGTCCCCTTTTCCTTTATAAGTGCACTTTTACCTTTTTATATGTGCCCCCCTTTCCCTTTTTAATAAGAGCCCCTTCTCTTTCTCATAATTGCCCTTTTGGCACATGCTTCATTTTCCTTTCTTGTAAGTACCCTTTTCCTTCTGATGAGTGTCCCTTTTCACCTTTAATAAATGCCCCTATTAAATTCTTATAGGTTCCCATTTTCCTTCGACAAATGCCCATTTTCCATTATCATTAGTGCCTTCTAAAAAATCTCTGGTGAGTGCCCCTTTTCAGGTGCGAGAAGTGCCCCATTTTCACCACTGATTACTGCCCTTTTTACTTCGACACATGCTCCCTTTTTTTTCTAATAGGTATACTTTTCCCTTCAGATAAGTGCTCCGTTTTCATGTCTCCATAACATGTGCCCCTAATTTTGAAGCGACTATAAGAGCAACTTTTTCTTTAACCCCCCCCCCCAAGCTTGCTGACTACGCTCGCTCGCATTTAAAGTTGATATAATTATGTTAATTATCAAATATATTTTCAGTCTTTCATGATTAGATTGTGCTTAAAACCCCATCAGGATTGGGTTTTGTCCTCTTTATAAGCTGTAATTTTTCGCACTGCGACCTAACAAATCTTCAAACTTTTGCTCCCGTGCAAAGGAATATTCAGACTATCACATTTTACTGCAGAGTAAAATTTTAGAAAACAAATATTGAAATCATCCCTCATTAATGTGATCACAATGTAGGGGTATATACCAATGTCTAAAAATTGTATATTTTCGCTTTGAGATTTCCCTTAATGTTTGTAAGTGCCCTTTTTTCCAGAAAGTGTCCTTTTTGTTGTTGCCCCCTCCCCCACCCCCTCTGAATATATTGATTAGTTACATATATTCGGCGAAACATTGCTACAGCCAGCTAGTTAGCTCGAGCGAGCAGCATACACGTAGCTAGATGTCATGCCAAGGCGCCGTGGTTCGCACGCAGCGATTAATTTTTGAGGAACTTAGGCACCGTGTTACACTTTAAGACCATGTTACACTTTAAGACCTTAACAAGCGTACCTCTGGAGCGATCCATGTGGATCGGTCGAGGAAGTGAGTGAGAATGGGGTCTTATACATTTTCGCAAACAAGCGGTTCGGAATAAACACAATCATACACAAACATTCACTGCAATAGTATGATTTTTTAATCAGGGGTATATTGGTCACATCAAATCAAGTTAAATTTTTAAAGGAAATCACATTTCTCTCTACGTTTTAATATCATATGTAAAGAGATAAAATGGAATTGATGTGTATGTGCATGTACTAGGAAGCCTATGCTTTCAAGAACTTTCAAATGTAAAATTTAGCGATACCGTGGATATTTTATATTAAAACTTTGGTACATACCTGTGCCTGACTAAAGTAAATACAATGAAATACGTCAGAGTTTTTACACATTTTTTTCACCATCTTACACTTAAAGTATATGATATGTATGATTGTTTATGTAATTTTGCCATTTTAACAATTGAAATAATATGCTAAGTAAATGGCAAAATTCTAATGATTACTCAGCCTAGCACTAATGTCTTTGGCAAGACAGAAATGCATATTTGCCACTCTCCATCCACTTGTAAATTGTTACCTGGAAATTGTTAGGATAATAATAATTGCAGGCTTCCCTCGATCACTTAACAAAATTACTGATAATATACTATTAGCAGTAGTAATATCATTACTGTTATTATTATTATGGTAATGATAATTATTATCATTATTATTATTATTATTATTGTTACTCTCATGATTATCAATGTAACCTCTTACAGAAAATACATAAACAACCATTACAGAATATAGCTTTTCAGTAACGATAATATGCGAATGATAACAGGAATACTAATAAAGCTCAGTTACTTAAGCTTTTTTTAAACTATTGTAAATTAAGTTTGAATGTTTTATGAACATCTTATATAGCTACAGGAGTTTCAATATTATTAAGGGTCTGGATCCATTGTATCACCTGATAATGTAAAAGCTAAAGGGCAACCGTTACCTCATATTTGGGCAGCGCAAGAGGCTCTATTCGTAATATTTTATCTTATTTAGTATACTTCTACGACAAACTTCATGTTCACGATAAAAAGTGTCATTTTTGTGTTCGCTTTCTTTGCTTGATCGTATAATTTAGAAACTGTAAATTTAATATTCTGTCAAAATACACCATCTCCCCTGATGACCTTGTGCCCATACGCCTATGGATTTAATCATTAATGCGATGAGAAGGTGTCCATGTGAAAAGAAGATTCCGATGGGACTTCACTATCCTTTATGAGTACCGGCTTAAGGCGATGTCACAAAGCCTGGGTTCTTAAACGCTGCTGAGTTCACTGTAAGTTCCCTGTGCAGAAATAAGAGAATGAAGACGAATGATATCAACCACCATCAAAATGCAATCATTCAGAGAGAATGATACATGTGTCAGATATTTCCATTGGTCAAATCATGAATGTGTATACCAAGAACAATGTTTTCTTAAGTACTATACGGACACAATGAAAACTTGGATATCAATCCTACCCATGAGAAGATTGTACATTTCGCAATATGATAACTTTGCATTCTGGTGACACCATTGGTAAATAATTTCAATTGGCGAGGTCGCGTAGCTAGAAAATATTACGTTTCGTAGTTTGAATATTTGTATTTGAGAGTTTTTTGATCATGAAACTATAATATCGACTCTTCTTTTGACGATGGTAGATAATAAAATATTAGGTATATTTGGTTAGAATCAAAGTTTCGGAGGGAGGGAGGGGGAGTCGAGTATTTGAAACATTTTCTAAGGAGAGGCGCCCCGATCTCTTGAATCGCTGACCCTGTATTCCGTAATAAAGGCTATATTGCCTCTCTTTGCCTCTGTTGTTCCTATATTAACTTAAATTCCATACACACTTGCATATGGGCCGTTTCTCTTAGGACTGTAGAAACTCTGTCTCCCAGGAATGGCAGAGGCATCAAAAGCGAGGGAACAGTCATTTAATTATACCAAGGGTCGTGGGTGCGTCGTTTCTGCCCCTTCCCCCCCCCCCTATATCTCTCTACAAAATGAGGGGTCATTTGGATTTCCCTGTCCTTTGTCGCAATGTTAAATCTTTTGACAATTTTGCAGTATAACCATATCAAAAGTGGTTACTACCAAAAAAGAAATGAACAAATCAACAACAAAATATAAAATTCAAAATTTTCTCCCTCAGTTGCATAATAGATAAAGTGTTATTTGCGATCGTATAGAGGCGCCAAAAGCGGAGATATTTATACTTATCGAGGGAGTGGCTAAATCACTTTTGCTGCTTCACAAAACCATAGTTTATAACGATTAGCGTTCTTTAGTGCTAGAAAATTAATAGTTTCAACATGTACTAAGATTACTTCAGATTGCATATGGACAACAAAAGGACTTCAAAAGATACAGTTTTCTAGGTTTACATAATGTCAATTTGACTATATGCTGGCCGTCTCCGGGTTACCTCTTATTCTACTGATGACCCCACATCAACTTTGACTGCATATCAATTTCTCATATGGCTGATCAGTATAATGAATTCTCTCTTTTTTATTGTTTTTTTTTCAATCATATAGTTATATTTATTTTTTTATTTAAAAAAAAGGAATAAATAATGAATTCTCTCTATGGATTTATGTGTTTTACTTACTCTTCTAGTGTTAATTGTGTGTAAATATGTTAACTTATTTATTAAACGGTCTAATTTTATATTGTCATCTTTTTTCGTTTTGTTACATGTATATTGAATACATCCGCATATGTTATATGCATTTAAAATGTATGTTTAAATGCATTCGCGCAAGACGAAAAGCTTCAGTATGTCTGTATTCGTTGCTATCATAAACATAAATTTGCACATTGTGAGCAATTTAGCCATTGGCTTCCACCCAAAATAGTCAAACCATGAATAAATATTAAAATATATATATATATATATAAATTGAGTTTCAGTACATTTTGGCGACTGTATTTCAGTTATAAAGTAGATTTGAATACATGTACATGTGTACGGAATCATAGTATAACGCAAATACAAACACGACAACTGCGCTCCCCGAAACATTCTTCCAACGAGGAAACAATCAAATTCCCTGCTATTGCATAACCATGGGATATGTATCATGAAGAATGTTCTGTTATTAGTTTTCGCAGACCCAAATCTATTTTGGGGAAATTGCACAAGCATGGTACAGCAAGGTCGAAGCGAACAGATTTAGTTACGAAATGCAATTATTACGACGACAATATCTTGAATACTCGCGTTTGCCCATGAATTTGATAAGTCTTTATTTCATAGAGCCATATTCCTCTAAGATGATAATAGGAATATCCATAACCGAAATCCTGAGGAAGGGGAAAACTGCCCTTATCAAAGATGCAATCGTTTGTGGCAATTTCAAGGTGATTTCTCAAGATTTTTGTTCATGTTGAGGCATTGGAATTTCATGACATCGCTATCAATATTGTAACAGCAAATTCACTTTCTATTTTCATTTATTTATGTAATTAACTGCGCATCACAAATGCCCATAGATTTCTCGAAATCTCTTCCTTTTAATTTGGCGGCATTACATATCAAACATCAAATAAAATATGAAAGTCCATTAGTTTCATTGTATGTCTTTAATAATTTGCCAGATATTTTCATAATTTATCGTCACTAAACTTCCTTACAATAATGAACTAGGTAATGAAGTTTAAAGAATGTTCTCTTACCCTGTTTGAGAGGCTACAAGTTTGTCGAACTCGTTAAAAACCTCTGCCTCTTCCTCTTGAGCAAGTATTTCCTCAGTTCCTGGATCCGTATCTGTAATGGGTGGTGGTAGCTCATATTCTGGTGGGATCTCTTGTTGTTCATGTGCAGTCTACAGGAAAGGAGGAATTCATATCATAAGTATTTCAGTAATTGCATAACATTGAAGCCATTGAGTGGGATACAGTGCTGAGGAGAATAACTATGAGTCCGCACGACGAATGAAACATTTTTAAAGCGATATTCTTAGAGGTGTCGTGGTCGAGTGGATACGTCGACGGACTGTCGATCTTAAGGTCCGCGGTTCGAGCCCCGCCGCGGCACTAATGTCCTTTGGCAAGACATTGATCTACATTTGCCACACTCAACCCAGGTGATGTAAATGGGTACCTGGCAGGAATTAATTCCTTGAAATGCTAGAGCGCCGCAGTGGCTTTCTTGCTAAAGCCAGGATAATAACCGGGGCAGCGCCAGGAGCGTCACAACATGACCGACATGTGCGCTATATAAGAAGCCACCATTATTATTACTCTTTTATCTCACGAAATAAAAGCCATTCAACATTGCTACATGCGTGTCCAGCTAGATGTATGACACCTATATTTTCACCACTACACGCTAATGTTTATATATTAGCTTGCACATTAAACCACGGGGTAGCTCTAGGGGGCCGGGGAGTTGGGGGGTTGGCGAAGTATTTCAACGCGTATTATACTTCTTAATACGCATTCGCGAAACCGAGAGCATAATTACAACAATATCTGGGTATAACCGGTACTTCGCACAGTCTCGCATCACCAGACGGTGGCGTTCCAGACTGTTTTGGATCAGAGGCGGTGCTCCCGAGGGCAGGGGGCACAGCCCCCACAATTTTTTCAAGTACACCCAAAAGTGCCCATTTTACATAGGAAAAGTGTCCTTTTAACTTTGTAAGAAGTTCCCCGTTTTCGGTAGGAAAAGTGCCCCTTTTACTTTGACATCATTAAACGTGCCACTAATTTAAAGTGAATAAGAGCAATTTCCCCCAAAGCTCGCCTGCATTTAAAGATGATATAATTATTTTACTTATCAAAGATTTTTTCAGTCTTCCGTTATGAGAATATGCTTATACCCCGATCAGAATTGGGTTTTTTCCTCTTCATAAGATGTAATTTTTCGCCTTGAGATTTCCCTTTGTAGGTGCCCTTTTTTGTTGGTGCCCCACTCCTCCCTCCTCCACTTTAGAAGTCGCTCCGCCGTCCCTGTTTAGGATGTCTAGTGACGGTTGGTCCGTGAATATATAGAATACGGATGAATTTATTCCCAGTTGCTCTAAGGTCAAAGGCGGCATAAGGTGGCAATAGGCTGGAAGAAAATAAGTAGTACGGACCTGACGAGAGCACAAAGAAACCCGGAACCATCCATGCAGTCTCTACAGTCAGACTGCAGCGCATATTATGCTAATGAGGCTTACAGTGAAGATTTATTCAGCATCTTATTCGCAAACTTGGCTCATTAGCGTGTGCTGAACTAAGAGTGATTTTTAGGGTGATTTTGAAGCGTGGCGCTTTTGTGAAGAAAGCGTGTCTTCAGTTATCATGTTATAATTCCCGATTCTTCAAGTTTTGCTCTCCATTTCTATATCTAATTTAACCCATAATCAATCATTTTTAAGTATTATTTTACAATATGAATTGACGGAAATTTTTGCAACTTTTTCATCAGCAGTTTTGCTTAATGAACTGTGTTTGTGGTTCCTGACCCAGCTACAAAAGCAAATGGTATAATTAGAATGGTTTACCAGAGAAATCATTCCAGTGAACAAAATATGTCAGATTGAAGATGACGCCAAGTGACATTCTTGGATATTTTTTAATACGAACTTTATCGAAGGGCAATTACATCAAAATTAACAAGAGTAACTTGTCATATTAGAAAGGGGCACTGATCAGAGGTGAAAGGGGGCTCTCATAAAAAAGAGGAAATGTGACTAATCAGAACAGAAAAATGGGCACTCATCAGAAGGGAAATGGGTACTAATTAAAAAGGAGCATGGCCAACTGTCAAAGTAAAATGGACACCTACCAGTGCTGAAAAGGGGTATTAATCTCTTATACCTAAAAAGGGACACTCATCAGAGATTAAAGAGGCACTTAGAAGAGGATCTTAGAATGCAAAATATACACTTAAAGAAATGGGGCACTTGTTAGGTCAAAGGAGCACTTATCAGATTTGTATAGTTGTACTACTTATCAAACAAAGGATATATCTCTCCCTCCTTTATAGCAATGAGAGTAAGAGAAAGATGTGGGGTCTGACTATTTCCAAACTTAAATCAACACATCTATATTATACAGTGACCATTAAACGCACTACGCCGGATATGCCCTTCTCTAAGAGAGCGTCACGATTCAAATGCGGCTACCAAAACCCTTTCCGCAATGCTTCCGTGATCATCCACAGACCTTCTTAGTTCGACTTGCATATCTGGAGGTATTTCGTAGTAGCTCCCTTTAGATGAGGGACCGTTCCAGGTTACGTTGCGTCTCGATGGGACCGTAATACGAAGATCCATATGTTTACAGGCCTACTACCGTCGCAATGCTACCTTTACCGTAAATATACTGGAAATGAATTAACCGGTATTCAACACGCAGGGATCAGCCATTGCAGATAACCCGGACTATGTGACTTTGCCGTAAAACGCTGCCGCTATCGACATTTACAAAAATGTATAGCGGGAGATCAGATGCCGATCGGTTAATTAACTAGTCGGAGATCAACTGCAAATGTTCTTTCGGCGGACAAATAACAACGTTCAACGACCAATCGGCAACTAATCGCCCATTATACATTTTTTAAAGTTTGTTGTCGATGGCCGCAGCTTTTCATGGTTGTCAGAAGTCGGTAACCGGTCGTACGCCTAGTGTGGCTTTGGCTTGAATAGTTGGCAAACCACGCCAAACTGAGGTTTGGTATTAACGTCGCCTGGCATGATATGTGAAACCGCCTTGATTTTTCAAGGATTCTGTAATAACATCATATTATGACGATTCATTCTATTCATTCATTATTCATCTCTAATCGGGAGCCAGAGCCATCATCCTTTTTCTATTTCTTCTGTTTTTAGCTCAATATTTGTGCATTTTGTTAAAAATCAGAAAAATCAGCACATAAGTAGATGGATAATATTTAAAGCAATATTGCATATTTGCCCACCTGTATGTCGTTGTGGATCGATTTTTCTTATAGACATAACCCCTATTATATTTTCATTAATTCTGACCCTATGGAAGTAGAAACCAAATTTTGAGAAATGATACTTCATTACTAAGATTTTAAACATCGAAGAAAAAAATTGATATGTTATAAACAAATTTATTTTTAAACGATGGTATTTTCTGCAACTATTTCTTCCTGCAATATTTTGTAAAATTGATTCTTACTGCATCAAGCTCCGTATCTCCATGTTCTGATGACGTAGAAGAACCAGATGAGGATGATGTAATTTCAGCAGTCACTACCATTGAAGTTCTCCCATTCGGCTTATCCTCTTTATTGCTCAAAGTCGGATTAGCTTCATTCTTGGGTTTTCCTTCCACTGATTCGAATCCTGTTTCAGACACTATATCTTTGTATTTCACCTGTTGAACAAACAAAAATGGAGGAATAGGCCATCGACTAAAATGAAATTAAATGTGCATGGGTCCGTTGCATGAAATCAGCATCTATGAAACACATTTTTAAAAAGCGTGATTTACATGTATAAAGGAGATGGCATGGAGCCGAGCTGACAAACTATTACACTAAGATATATAAAAAGTAAAGAGTTACTAAACATCTCGTGATATCGAGATTTGAAATACAGATTTTATTGAACAACTATTGGTTTAACAACAACAAAAGAGAGTGATACCATTACAAATGATGAACATATATCATACATTGAAATGTGTTACTTATGACATCTAAATATTTTTAAATTAGGAAACATCGGAGTTGCTTCTACGGTGTGAAATCTAATTAGTATATAATATTAACCAAATTTGCCTGTTCAGCATGCACAATAAAGTTGTACTAGGCAAATAAAAGATCAAAGGCTACTGGGTTTCGGAACAGGGTTTTGCTTAAAAACACAATTTAGAAAACATATGACTCGCTCCTTACCCTTCCTTTTTTCAATAACAGGTAATTGCATGGTTAGCATATGTTCATTACCCCCTTTTTTCAATAACAGGTTATTGCATGGTTAGTATAAGCAGGGGCGGATCCAGCCGGCGGCAAGGGAGGGGGCCTAAAAAGGGGCCCACTTCGTGCGAAAATTTGAAAATCGTGCCGGTCGATTTTTCGCTTAGTGGGGGGTAGTGAGCACAATTTTTTTTTTTTGGAACCCGAAAAAAAAATTTCTCTCCGGGAAGGGTTATTATTTTTCCACCGCCACCCCTTGGGCGCCAGGGAGGTGGCCCATCTTCTTTTTCTTCAAAAAGGGTGTTTTTACCTGTTTTTTTCTAGGGAGGGCCCGGGCACCCCCCCCTGGATCCGCCACTGAGTATAATTTCCAAGAGTCTATTGAATGTATTTCTGAAGTATAACCTATTATGGGCATTTCATTCATTTTCACAAGGAAAATATAATGAGTTTAATCGACACTTGGCATGCTATGAACACAAACAGTTTCTGCTGCTGAAGTACTTTTTGTGATCCAAGGAGGTTTCCGAAAAATTTCATCCTTTTTGCTGAATGAGCAACTTTGAGAAATTTGCATAAATCCCAAAATGGCCACTATTAGCCTTTTGAACGAAATGTCCGATAATAGTGTATGATACCTCTACTTTAAAATTCTGAGGTTCTGAAAATCTACATTCAATGTTGTTCAATTTGAGGTAATTGTCTCATACTACAGATAAAAGAAAGGTTTTGATTCATTGATTGTTCTGGTTTATTGTTAACAACAAATACATTCAAAATAGCATCCAAAGGCTGAAACAAATTGAATTTACAATAAATTATAACATTTTTTTAAAACGTATACATTGAAAATTGGTTAGATAAAATCCAGTTATATCAACACTGCACAGTAATATGCAAAGTGGGAAAAACGTTGCAAAAAAATGAGAATATGGAAGAAGTCAGGGAAATGGAAAGGATAGACGAGATTAAGCTTGAAATAGAAGAAGAGGGAGAAATTTAGGTGATGTAATCGAAATAATTTAAAACGCAGAACAATTAAAGATTCAGGTTCATTGGCAGTTAATTTACAGTCATAAGGTTTGGATAAACATTGAAATTTAGAATAACAAGATAACTTCAACCAATGGTGAGGGATATTAGTTAATAGAAACACAACAATTGTGCAAGATAGTAATACAATCATTAAAATATCGATAAGTATTGCAATTTATGAGTTATAAATTTATCCAGCGTTTGATACAAATAATATCGAAATCACATCCGACCTCTGGCTGTAAATGCATTGATGAAAACGCACAGAACCAGATATCGGATGAGTTTTGACAGAGTACCTCAGTGATACAGGGTATATGTGTACAGCTTCCCGACATGAAGGTAAATTGGTTATCTGTAATACTCTGTGGAAATATTATTTGTAGAATAATCAAAGGCTTAGTTTATCAAATCATGTAAGTAAAATGAATTTTTGGTGTGTTTTTTATACTAATGATTCTATGCAAATCACCGATCAGTGTCAGCTGCAAGGAGTCAATTCCACGTAAATTCAATATCAATTTGTACTTGATAGTAAATGTAGTAGACGATACTTTATGTATTATTATAATTTGTCTATTTTGCAGAGAAAGATTTTTGTCAAATTTAAGGAATCGGAAGGCCAGGGCCCCGTACAACCATAAAAACTACTCCTAGACCCAATTATGCTATGCAATTTTTTTTATCCAACTGTTCGAAGTTTGGTAAACAGATTTAATCACTATAGACACACTTAGTCCCATGTTCCGAGCATTGTTGTCTGCCATTCTGTACCACATGACATAGCTCATGCGTGACATTGTGTTTACATGTCTGCTAGCATTAAAAGTTTAAATGAAATACATGTTATTTCGCATGCAGTTAGATTTTCTGTACCATCCATCTCAAGCAACAAGAAATCGCCGTCCCTGTTAATATTAATAATTAAGTAGAAAAAAAAACAGCACTTAATGACTAGATGAACAATTTACCTGTGTAGCAACATCCGCTTCATCCACGGCAGGTTTCGTCTTAGGTTTGTCCAAACCGTTTGTTACGACTGTAGAATAGTCATTTCCAGTATGTTCCGTTCGCGGTATAGTTTTCTTCTCCTGCAGTTCCAGATCCAAATGCTTGCTCTTTTCTTTGCTGAAAATAAAATCCCGTCGGAAATGCATCATTCATCTGTTAAATTCAAAGCCATCTAGGGACAAGTTCTTGTTATGACACTAGGGACTTTTAGATTTGTACGACGAGAACGTGGACTGCCACATGTGCATCCTTTCAAGGCAATGTGATATCCTTTTAAGGCACTGGCAGTGCCCGGCAGTGCCTTAAAAGGATGTCGCATTGCCTTAAAAGGGTGTACATGTGGCAGTCTACATGCTCGTCGTGCAAATCTAAAAGTCCCTAATATTAGCATGAGAACAGGTGACCACATGTCCAAATATGACCTGTTTCCTAGCATTTACCAAGTTGATTTTATTCGATTAGATTGATAAATATGTTGTTTTATTATCTTTGTAATATTTCATGCATGCTAACAAAGCATCTAACACAATTTTACAAAACTTATACATGACAAGAACATAAATCTGGCTATGAAAGGCAAAGGATAATTTGTATCACTAAACAGGACAGGAGGGTTGACAATGTATTAAAGCAGTGCTCGATTTTAACAAAACAATACATTGTTTTGATAATATAGAGAAAACAAAAACGGAAGGGGCAATTCGACAGCTACTAAAATGTACAAATAATGAAAGCTGGACTGAACCTACTTGTCAGACATACGGAAGGCTACGGCTAAACTTATCTGTTATGCTTAGGTTACATTTGCCGCGGCGGCCGTGGGGTCTAAAATATCTACGGCACGCCCCCCGCCTACTCCGGGGTCGGAGGATCGCATGCGTGTCCCACAATTTTCGGTAAAAGAGGGAACCGCAGCATTACCACGGTCACATACAGTAGCAGTCACAAACATTAGGGTAGCCGCACGGCGTATTTTGAATGTTTGGAGACAGAAAAACCTGCGGCTGCCGTACGGCCTCTGAAGTGGTGAGGCAACGTCACCTTAGGCCGTCCCTGCGGTGGCCGTAGGTGTTTGGCAAATACCAAGGCAGACGCAAGGTAGCTGCAAGTCCACCGTCCGCCCGACGCCTTGGAACCATCTACGGCATGGCTACGGTGTGTCTAATTGTCTAATTGTACGGCTAACCTTAAAAATGAAAACAAAATTATAACTCCACGCTATAATCGCACGGGTGACCCTGAGGCCATTGCAGATCCTCTGCGGCCGCCGCAGGTATCTCTCGATTTCAGAGGCTAAAGCTACGGCTAAACTTACTGTTTAGACATGCGGGAAACTACGGCTAAACTTACTTTTTAGACATATGGAAAGCTACGGCTCCAATCGCCAGTCCAGCAGCAGCCACTGAGCCTATAACAATGAGAGCTATCTCCCAACCTTCCAGTCCAACGTTACCCAAAGGTTCAGCGTACACAGGCGCAATGCCGTTGTAACCAGCGATGTCGTCCTACGAAGAAAAAATCATAATGAGGGGGGGGGGAATAAAATTTAAAAAGTCCTGTTTTTATGATTATTTACCTTACGGGGCTATTTTTGATTACATCACAATCATCGACATCGTTATTACGACAGCACATTCACTTCTTGTGTTCGCTAATTTATGAAACCAATTGCAATTCATAGGGTGCGTTCAAGCGATTTTTTTAAAGCTAGAATCACAAATCAAAACGCCGATACAAAACACGGTTACTGCGGGAGATCGTTCAAGCAATTCTCCATCAACGCTGATTCTCGCTCATTTCAAGCCCACCCAGGAAGAATAGAAATAGATAGCGATAATATATATAATAGATAATGACGTCATAGAATCATGATTGAGATCTCCGTTCGTTCAAGCGAATTTTAGCGACCGTGATTCTGCAGAATCATGATACAAAACGCATCTTTTTCAGCGTTTCATGTTTGTGTTTTTAAACACGTTTATTTTTACGACCAACGAAAAATCGCTTGAACGCAACCGTGTTTTAAACTAAACTTTTCTTTGAAAACCGTGATTCTAGGGTGAAAAAGTGTCGATTGAACGCACCCATAGAACTTCAAATTTTAAAACCTCCATAATTAAAATAATAATATATTTCGTTTCATGTTGGTGAATAGAACTTTTTAGTATCATTTGCATCAAAACATGACAATAAAAATTATTCAGATCTTGGTTTATCTTCGTTAACAAGTTACTCAAAAACTTATGTCACAATCTATCTCTAGCAGCAAGCTGAGTTTATAAAAGTACATGTGTGTGCACGATTTCAGATCAAAAGACTGCCGGAGGGATTCGCCATGAGTGAAAAATAAAGCCCGCGTTTAGTACACAATAAATGGGATGAATATAAGACTGCCAGTTGACAAATAAATGCTGTAATTTTGCTAATCATCAATATTTTGCCACCATACTTTTAGGAAAATTTTCAATTATGAAACATCACTTCGGCCCCTTTTTTAAAGCTCAAGCAGACAAGCTGAAAATATTCATCAAAGTAAAGTGGGCGATTGTACGAAAGCTGACTGGACTAAATTCATGACTTTTAGATGTTCTAAAATAAAATAACTGAGTGCCACAAACGTCATTACTTAATCAAAACTAAAACTTATCATCTGCAATAAAATAGCTTAAGATAGGTTACCTGGTACCCTGTTACACAACAAAATATAATTATTAAAAATATGGAAAATCATTAAAGATTAACTTATTTTGAATTCAGAAAAAATGTACATTGGAGGCTAAATAATCATAATCGCGAGTTCGTGCACGACAGTATTCATCTAACACATTGTAATACAATAACACGACTGATCGATTGCGTGCATGCCTTATATCCATGCAATGACAAAACGAATTTTGAAAGAATTCAAATGTGATTTTTAAAGCACCGATCATGAAATAAACTTGGTGAATAGCAATTGAAATTCTTTGAAATTCAATTCACATCGAGTGACAAAATTGGGAATTTTCCGGAAAATTTACCGAAATATTTTCTACCCACCATTAGGTTCAAGAGTTAATTCAAGAGTAGTCCAAACACTTTTTTACCCTTTGTCATATCCATCACGACTTTCACTCTCACTGTAATTGTATTATTATGCAGTTACATTAATCTATTTAAATCAGGTCCTTACATGAGACCATTCGGGGTGACATTGAATTACCGTGACCCTAATGAAATATTTCACTAAATAAAGTTGCAAATACCTGCAGGGCGTTATTCACTTCCTCATTAGCGAGGAACATTCGTTGTTGTTCTGTTGTAAGAATCACGTTCGTAGACAAAATTGGATCCTGCACGTAGTATTCCACCAAGATTTGCTGTTCCTGAAGTAGTCTACGTCTGGCCCCAATTGCCTCAGGTTGCTCGTAGGGTTCCGCCCTTACAATCACCACGTCTTTGGCACTAGAATAGAAAATAAAAGTCAAAAGATCGAAAACCATCGTGAATTTCAATGACCGAATGAAGGGAAGGACTTGCCCCTAAAATGTCCAAATAACTCGAAACCAAAGGTACTGTAATATAGGGGTGCGCCTTCGACAATGCATTTTTAAAACATTTTTACTTCTTATTTCTGACAATTCGCTATCAGGATGGTCACTAGAAGGGGTTGTGGGTGTGACATAAACAATTGTTGGCAAATCTTTAAAAAATGAAGTAAATTGGGAATTCCGACAACCCGTCTTTTCCTTGCGGCAAATTTGAAAATGTGATTAACCTCCTTTTTTTATCTGTGTAAATTGTCAAAAGCGTATCAAAGGAGGTCCTTTGATAGGTCCTGTTAAAGGTGTAGCGATGCACCTGATTTATCCGATATATTATTCCTACGTACTTCATAATTTCACAATCATTAAAAATATTAGGATCACTTTCAATTCAATTCAATTTAAAGTTTATTCAACACTCTTCATAAAAACATTTAAAACATACAAATACAGAATGGAATGATAAAAAAACAAAATAGTGAAAACAAATTTAAAAAATGGCAATTTATGAGAGTATTTGGGATAGGCAGAAAGGAGGGATTCCTTATATGAAAGCCTACCCTAGAACACACACATACAGGAAAAAGAGAAACAAGATCAAAAGAACAGAACAAAAAAACAATAAAAAACAAACATACTAAAACATACTGTCATGTACAATCAGAGTATAAAAAAAAAGTTTTAAACTTGCCTATGCTATTAATACTGATTATTATACTTATTTAACAGAAATTGTTTATATTTAATTTTAAAAAGATTGAGAGTTTTGCATTTTTTTATTTCGTGAGGTATACTATTCCATGTTAATGGTCCTTTAAAAATAGTGAATTTTTCATACATGTCGTTCTTATCTTGGGAAGGTGATAATTTAGGGCATTTCTAGTATTAAAATTATGCACATCACAATTCAATTTAAAACATGTTGATAAAAAAGTAGGCAAATTACCATTAAAACATAAAAACATGAAAACATGAAAACTGCAATATAAAAATTGTGCATATCGATTACATTCAAAATTCCAAGTTAACAAAATAAAGGATTACAGTGAGCATAATATTGGGAATGAGTTATAATGCGTATTGCTTTCTTTTGAAGCTTAAGTAACCTTAACATATCATTTTTATTAAAATTTGCCCATGCAACTATACAGTAATTAAAATAAGGTGTTTTTAAAGTATGATACAACATTTTCAGAATATTTAAGGGATAAAAATGAACTTTATATAAAATACCAATATTTTTTGCTATTTTATTACACACCACATTTATATGCTCATGCCACTTCAATTTATGATTAATTACAATACCTAAAAACTTCAGATTATCTACACGTTCAAATTTATGATCATTTACTCGTAAATGAATGTTGTTAAAATCAATATTTTTATTTGTAAAAACCATATACTTAGTTTTATCATAATTTAAAACCAATTTATTATATAAAAACCAATTAGAAAGTTTCACAATTTCTTGCTTAAAAACATTTTGTAAAACCTGGACATCAGAATGAGACATAAAAACACTTGTGTCATCAGCAAATAAAATAAACTTCAATTTATCAGAAATATTGCACATGTCATTAACATAAATAATGAATAAAAGAGGTCCAAGAATAGATCCTTGAGGCACTCCACATCTAAGCTTTTCGGTATTAGACTTATCTTTATTTATTTGTACAAATTGGGTTCTATTTTCTAAATAACTTTCAAACCATTTTAAAGTTACTCCACGTATACCATAATAATATATTTTTTTCAATAAAATAGTGTGGTCTAATGTGTCAAATGCTTTACTTAAATCTAAAAAAAGGCCCATTAAGAAATGATTATTTTCAAAAGTTTTCAAAACATTATAAATAAAATGCATAATTGCATTAGATGTAGAGTGCCCAGGTCTGAAACCATATTGGCATTCAGTGATAATATTACACTTATTTAAAAACATAAATAGTCGATTATAAACAGCTCTTTCTAAAATCTTTGAGAAAACAGGGAGTATAGATATGGGTCGATAATTAAAAACATTTTCTTTAGTACCATTCTTAAAAACAGGAATAACCTTTGCAAGTTTTAATTGATCTGGAACTATTCCTGTAGATAACGAAATATTAAATATTGCACTTAAAGGACATGATATAATATGAACAACTTTTTTTCAATAATTTAACATTTACAACATCATGACCAGAACTCTTAATATTTTTTAATTTACTTACAATATTGATTATTTCTGTGGGGGTAATAGGATTTAAAAAAGCTGTACATGGATTAAAATAAATATTACTATAAATGTCATCATTACTAAAATCATTATCTGTGTTGTTGTCTAAATTATCAGTTAAGCTAGGTCCTATATTGATAAAAAAATTATTAAAAACAGAGCATATTTCTTTCTTATCATATATAGCTTGATCATTGCACATAACCAGGTCGGGCATATTATGCTTTCTCGTACTTTTACCGAGACTTTCATTGATCAATCTCCATATTTTCCGTATGTTCCCTGATGCATTTCTAAATTTGGCCCTAAAATATTATATTTTAACTTTCCTAATCGGCCTTTACTTAATACTGAAGTCAACGACAAAATGTGACCAATATTTTCAAAATACTTGAAACACGGGTTATTTTCAGGAAAATAGGCCTACAGCTCTGTGTAGTGTAAATAAACAATACTAAGTAGTGTAAATGAATCGTTAGCGGAATCGAACAATAAAAGTAGTTGTGCGCAACAAAGGTCCTACGTGTACTCAATATTTGTGTGAATTGTGAAAATTAATGCGAATTGCATAGCGTTCATGTCATAATGAAATTAGACATGGGAGATTTATAGGATCATATGTGATTGAGCCTTATCCAAACGGGGTACATACCTTACAGTTTTTTTTCCTTCTCCTGCACACTGTCCTGTGAATTCGGAGCAGTAGTTGTTGACTTCTCGGGCTATCACCTTCTTGAATTGCTCTTGATCAAACTGTACATGAGTAGACATGAAAATAAAAGAAATCTATATTTACAGATTTCTTTTTACAAATGCAGTAAAAATGTAAAAGTAGCATTATGGGAATGGAGGCTAGAAATTTGAGAATGAGTTAGAGGGAGTCGGGGTGACGTTAGTGGCATGTACCCCCCACTCCGGGGTCGGAGGGACCGCATTCATGTTCCCAAAAGCTCAGGTAAAGGGGTACTTTTTGCGCGACAAAGTCCGGCCCGAGAATTGTAATAAAAAAAGGGGGTGTATTTGACTTTTCACCCGGATATTTCTTTTAAAAGGGGGTGTTTTTCTCTCTCTCTCTCTCTCTGGATTCCTGAGAAATTTAAAAAGAAGGTTATAAAATATTGAAAGGGGGGTGTTTTTTCTTTCTCTCTCTTTGGACTCCTGAGAAATTTAAAAAGGGGGTTATAAAATATCTCGAATATCATAGATAACGGGGTACATTGAGCAGTGTTCCGGATTTAGGGGGGTCTCCAAGGCAGGAGAGGCCCGCGAAAAGCCCGCGAAAAGCCCGCGAAAGGGGGGTTCAGAAATGTTGGCAGTCCTGAGATAGGGGGAAGGGAACGAACAAGCATACGCGTACCCTAAATAGCACTGAGTGGGGCCGGGCATGTAATATATAAACTAGAAATGTGGGGATGAGTTAGCACCCGCGTAGCTAGGATTTTATTTTAGAGGGGCGGTAGTAAGCACGCGAAGCGCGCTCCCTAAGGGGGTGGGTGCAGGGAGAGTGTTTCCCCCTCCCGCGCGCTTTGACGTTTCGTTAAATTATTAGAGAAAGAAGACGATTAAATCCTTGTCTGAATTGTCAAAAATGTTTCTTTGTCTGCTTCTTTTTCTTCCTACGTCCTCTTACTTTTTTCTCTTCTCTCTCTCTCTCTCTCTCTCTTTCTCTTTTTGGGGGCTGGCTTTTGGGGGGCCACTACCCCCTGGCTACGCGCCTCTGAGTTAGAGGGGGTCGGGATGTAGAAGCAGCATTATGGGAATGGAGACTAGAAATGTTGGGATGAGTTAGAGGGAGTCGGGGTGACGTTAGTGGCATGTATTATATAAACTGTATTTCACTTCTGGAGTCAATGATCAGGATTTTATTTCTTTTTATGTGGCCTCGTTTCCCTGTATTAAACAGTAATAATAAGATTAGCATTGATGATAATGATGATGACGAAAATAATGATGATATTAATAATAATGATAATGATACTTATGTTCTTATTACTGTTATTATTATTGTTATTATTATGTAATTGATTTGTTTTTTAATTGTATTGGTATTTATTCAAGGAATTCCACATGGCAGCCCAGGGGAGTATAATTCATGGTAAAATTTTTAATTTTGAGGAAGGATAAAAATGCTCAGAAAATGCTCTCGCGTAATGTATTACATTATAAATAAACACCATTTGAAATTTCATTAGATAAATGTAAGAAAGATGTAACAACCATGACATTTAAATACATTGTACATGTGGAAAGCAGCATCGATCAGGATCAGCAGCAACAAAAATATACATACACGACAAAAGCATCATTAAGTATTCAAAGGAATATTGCACTTAAGAGTTTGCCTGTGAAGGTTCGTTTTATTACATAGTATTTATCAGTCGCACTAGACATGGAATGGCCGAGTTATCATCGTCATTATTGACTTTGCAGTAGAGAAACTATGAAAACAACTTTGATTCATATTCGCTGTTTTGCGAGATCAACCTGGTAAAGGGAGAATAGTTTGCAATGTGTAATCGGAATACTTTAGGGCAATGTTGATCACACATGTAAGTCAAGTATGATCTTGACATCCTCTCCCTTTCCCCCTTTATCACTTGTCTGTTATAGTATAGGGTTAGGCAGCGTTAAACCTTATTAAGACAAATTGTTGATTACTACATTTCGGACGGACGACTCCCTTGAACATTTTCTATAGGCGGGTTTCTAATATTTCTACAGTATTTTAAGGTTAGCATGTATCATGCGAGGTAGCTTAGCTATAGACCGATATAATTTCCTTTTTTTATATAGTACAATTTCACATTATCAGAGCCTAAACAGTGTTCTGGCATGTACTTATCCTTTTCCTTACATCCCCCTAGAAAAAATGGGGAAGGGGTAAGAATCTTGACGATCAGCCTGAAGAAATATATATCTAGCTACGTCCCATCATCCCATGATCGGTGCCAATGTTGTTAAGAAAACATGCATGCATAAACTGCTATATGATGACTATAATCACGGGCTTAAAGGGATCCGGTAACTTTGTCTCAGATTCTGAAACAAAATCCTTGATTTAGCTCAAGCTGCAATGATAATTATAACCCTTTAGGTCAGTCAGGAACCCCATGACTTTTACAAGCCGATCTCCTGTCTGATTATCAAGATGAATGAAGTGTGACAATCCAGAGGAAAAGATTATAAATTACACAATAAATGAGTGGACTGATTAACTAAATAATCATCTGTTGTGTCACGACGCGACCTTGCAAACAAAAGAAAGAAAGAAGATTTACCGAAGTCGTTAGAATGCGCATTTTGTATACAGCTAAATGCAAGTCTTCTCTTCTTTGAAAGGGGGGGGGGGTGGTAGGACAGGAGTATACTGACCCAGCCTCCTCGAAATGTGTTGCTTATTACGTCACTCCTACCGTCAGAAGACAAAATATTAAAACAGAAGTGGTATACCATTCTCTTTTTTTCTCATTTATTTTGACCGAGCTATATTTGAAATTTGTTTTTCGAGCACTTTCCATCACAACTCTGCGCTTACTATCCACCCCTTTTTCTCTCTTCTCATATGAGGATAGGCATCGTTAAAATATCATTTAGGCAATTTTGGGGGTAGGCCTACTCCAATATCGGGGGACGACACCTTGATAATTTTCGAACAAGAGGCCTCCCCCTGATAAGAAAATAAAAAAGGGGGATATAAAAGTAGTATTCACATTCCATAACAATGAAAGTTTGTTGGTGATAATAGTCATAATTGACTGGTTGTCATATAATACTAACCGGTGCCTACTACAAACAACGTTCGGACTATATTGAGGTACAGGGATTTCTTTTAGAGAAAAAGAATGACCAATGGAAGAATAATCATCAATGATAAAAAAAAATACAAATGACAAAAAATACCTCTTCTAGAGGGGTGGTGAGCAAGACACCAATCTTTCCAAGCGATTCAGCGACAGGATTTGGTTCTACGTTGATGGGTTCTGTTCTCTGGCGAGTCGTTACGACCGGCTGAGTAGGTTCGATGGCCACAGTGGTGGTTAATGTCCTGGTTGAAGTCCTGCTGGTTGTAGTAGGAAGGTTAGGAGTAGGTGTTGTGGGTATGGTGGATGATGGTGGAGGTGGTGGTGGTGGGGACGGAGGAGGTGGTGGCGGAGGGGTTTTCGTTGTAATTGGTGGCTCAGGTGTCGGTGGAGGTTCAACTGTGGTAGGTGGAGGTGGTGGGATTGATGGCGGGGGAGGAGGAGGTAGGGTGCCAAATGTCGTAGGTGCTGTGCCCATTATCTCCGTCGTCATCATGGTAACTGTGGAAAGTGGAGAATTGTCTTGAAATTCATACAATACTATATACACTCTAAAAACTGAAATGTTAAATCACCATTTAAAAGGGCCGAGGAGTGACCACTCTTTCAAAATGTCAGATTGATACTTTTAACATGCTGTATTCAACCTTTAAAGTGTTGGATCCAGCATGTTCAGAGTGTTAATCTACCATTTTGAAAGAGTGGTCACTCCTCGGCCCTTTTAAATGGTGATTTAACATTTCAGTTTTTAGAGTGTAGCAAGTGACCTGAATTTTATGGTATAATTACCACTTATTTGGAGTGGCTGACGTCTCTTGCTCGAATATCAATTTACCCGTTTCTAATTTTTTTTTTAATCAATAACACATCGGAAATTCTTTTTCATTGGTTGGTCATCTTTCTCTTAGAGAAGTTGATAGAAGGATAAAAACAATGAAAAACATAAGGAAATGTAGAATAAATAATAGAAACAACGGAGAAATACATAGGATGTAATAGAAGTAGTAATGATGAAAGGAAAGATTAAATAAAAAACAAAGAAGAAAAGAGAGGGAAAGAGAAAGAATAGGGAATGATAGAAAAAATGTGAAAATATGGAAATAAAGGAAAACATATGGAAAGAAAGAGAAGACGAGAGAAGATGATAGAAGGATATGGAAAAAAAAGGATAACATGCTGAGAGATAGAAGGAAAGGTCGACAAATAATAGAAATGCAAGAAAAGACAAAGGAAATGACTAAACTATGATAAATTGAAAGAATATATAAAGGAAAGATTAATAACCTATTAAGGAAGGAATTGAAAAGATAAAATTCATGAATAACATATGGAATATTATTATAAAATAAATGATAACAGAAGGGTGAAAGGAGTAGAAGATAGAAGATAACTAGATACAAAAGGCAGGTAAAAGTAATTGTAGGCTTTGCCTATATGCTTGCATCACTCATGGTCAACTGAATTATATCCACAAAACTGATTAGGATTGCAGAGCAACTAAAATTAATTAAAGGTAAACATAATGAAAAAAATATTGTCGCATAAAATTGTGAAAGAAGTAAGAAATTAAAAATTTACCAATAACAAATATATAAAAAACTTTGTTTTGAATGTTAGGGGTTCCATGCATGTCGCTTTACTATATTCAAAATATGAGCTTATTTCTTTTAAAGAGTGTATCAAAAAGTACACACTTCGAAAACTGGTCCAAAACGATGATTTTACAATATCTGCATGATTTATTATTAAACAATCTATGGGTGAGGGTCTATTCAGTCGGATGATACTAAAAGTAGTGGCAATATTTTACACTTGACACTGGCTTCTTTAGAGAAACTCGCAAAATATAGGTTTGCACAAATAAAAGAGAGAATTGATGCAAGGTGTATAATCAGGCATCAATTGCAAATGCTTTAATCAATGCTCTATCAATAATTGATTTGAACCATCAGTTTATCTCTGATCTTACATCAGCAGTCTCGCACCCCTACCCCCTTCCACACACATACACCACACGCACATTCAATTCAATTCAATTCAAGTGAACATTTATTTTCTTCCATTCAATTTGACAACATATTTCGCATCTGTTCAAACAATACAATTTATACTTAGGAACGTAAATAATTTAAGAACTTGTATTACAAGGAAGAAGGCGCGAATCCCGGTAAGCAAAGCTTGTAATGGGTACGCCCGAATACACAACTACATAATATACATTATAAATAGAAGAAAGGAAGAAAGGGATAGGCAAGGAGTAGGAGAGGATAGAGAGCTTGGAGAAAGAGAAAAGAAGAGGAAAAGAAGAGGACTGCAACATAGTAGCAATGGAGTGTATGGCATGCATAAACAACACAATGGCAAGATATAGGTGAGGGGTATAATGTGGAAATATTTTACTACATGTTTATAGGATAATAAGGATAATACTGGATTGATCACCCCTACTTCTGTATGTGTATCGATATAACAGTAATAAAAGATTAACAGGATATATGCATATATGTACATGTATAAGTATCTCGTTACAAGTACACATAACATTGCAGAGTATTGTCTTTTCTACAAAGTTACAAGTTTGTCTTTAGCCTTTTGACAAAATTCAATGCAGTTCAGAAGATGTATAGATGCACTAAAAAAGAGACAGAAATCTAATTTTCACATTTGATTGTTATATCTCTTCCACCTAAATTCATTATGCTTTGCTGCCTGGAGCGTGTGGAAAACACGATGGCTACTGTACTGCAATATCGTTTACATCCATGTTCCATTGAAGTAACAAAGTATAATAATTAATATGTTTCCTTTAAATTTCTCTCACATTTGTGCCACATCTGTTTTCTTGGGTCTCGTGACTTTTATTAATGAAGCAGAAATGTATAGAAGAAAACATATAGATGCTAGGATCTCTTCCTTTTCTCAATCATTCCAACATTATCCAGACAAATAATAGGTTTTGATCGATGCAGATGATTTGTACTGGACAGACATCACTGTGAATGATGGAGGTGGTGATGGTGGTGATGGGGGCAGTGACGTATCCAGCAATATTGTGAAGCTATAGTGTAGCTTTTCGATCATTGATGGCCCAGGAAAACTCACTAACTTGAAACTTGAAATTAACTATATATTTGGGGTACATACGTACAAGAAGAAAGAAGTTGCCTAGTTATAAACCCTAATTGTCTTGGGGTGCGCCGCATATATTCCGCCCCTCGACTCTTTTATCAAATGTCTGGATACGCCACTGTGAGCATGCAAAGCTAGGTATAGGGTTAAAGATCAAATGACTGTTCAAATCAATCATTGATAGTTAACACTCTTCGCACATGCACTAACTGTCTGATTTGCACTTTGATCCAATCCGAGACTGAAACGTTTTTGTGCAAACAAAATGTCAATACTTCTAGTGCCATCCAATTTCAAAGACCCTCCCCAATGATCTAATAACGAACAAAATTATGCAGATGTCATAACATTAGCATTTTAAACATATTTCCAAAGTGTATACTTTTTATAGCAACTGTGTTAACATACATAGTCTCTCATTTAAACAGAAAAGCGACTCGTGGGTAGACTACTATAGGGGCACCCTAGCTAGCTACGCGTTCGCATATAATTTTGTCCGCACAATTAAAACCTAAGTCGGACTTGGGTTCCGTGTGCAATGTTTTGTTGTTCTTTATTTTGTTCATTCTCATTGTCCGTCAGCCCATAGGAAATCAAATAAACCTGTTGTTTAATTGTTTGTTTTATTGTTTGTTTTTTTTGTATAGATCGTACGTGGGCCTGAAAAGATGACACTTAATTTTTATCATCTTCCTGCTTTTATAATTTATTAAATGCCTATTAATTATTAATTATAAGATTGATTTGTTGATATGAACGTATTACTAAGTGCATGGACTAGATGTGTAGAGTATTGCTTGTGCATGCCCCGATTCTTGTGATACCATATTCATTGGATTATCCATGGTTGGCTGCATATATAGAGGTCAAATTGAATTAGGTCACATGAACAAAACTCACTATATAGTTGCATGTGCCTATACTGAGATGATGGATTAAGCAACAAGCAAGAAAAGCCAGAGTGTTGATTTATCAATCAAAATTAAACGGTTAAATTCCATGGATTCTTCTTCTTGAGAACCATGTGTTGCATCATCTCAAACACGGGTATGCGCAGATCGAGTCATCACAGTAAAACCAAGCTTCATTTATATTCACAAACGGAAGTGATTAAAAAATAACCGATTTTAATGTGTCGTCTTCTTCCAATTAACTCGGGGTGATTAAAATCAGGCCAACCCTGCTTAATTCATTCTGTGATTATCAGATACAGAATCAGATTCTGCATCCATTTATAACCTGTAAGCATATGTAGCTTGTGATGGTGTCACGATACATACATAACTATGACATACATACTCTGTATATATATATATATATATATATTACGTAATATTTATACTCAACATATGAAAATATCATTCCCTTCTCTTTTTTTTACAAAAAAGAGACAAGAAAAAATAGCAAACACAATCAAATAAAGGGAAAACATAATATATGCTATGAATAAGATTGTGGAAAGTTATATGACTGTACGTGGCTCTTAAACCTAATATATGCTTACAATTTCCAAACGAATTCATCGTCCGTTCATAACCCAAAGGGCCTTAACTTCGTGTTAAAGTATAAGAGTTGACGCCCTTATGTATGGCTCAAAATAGACGAAGTATCTTCAAGCAATAAATGGGTAATACGTACACGCATGCATGCCAATAATTCATCTTGTAGGTCTGTACGGACTTCATTTCAGTGCATATAATATATTTCTGAGTTTAAAATGTCTGAGACTATAAACATATTTATGGGTTCTATTTCACTTCTGCATGCTGATATTACAGATATTATAATTAATAAAAGATATGGTATAGGTATTTCACTTGACAATGTACTTACCCGTCATATCAGTTTGACTTTCGGAGTTCCCATGAAAGGAGATCAAAACCAATAGTATGGTCCATACCTTCATGTTAGCCATGGCGAAGAAAACTATTCAAGACAATACCATGCACAGAACGTAGATATTGAAAACGAAAAAACGGTATGCATCACAAAATGAACGCAAGATATGTATTGAATCACCGATAGTAAAAGCCCAGTATATATCACGGGATCTTTGCAAGGTTTTGTTTGCACATAGGAGTGTTTTATTTGTTGATCAACCTCAGCCCAAGGTCCAAGACTATCCTAGCTACATGTAGTGTGTTTGGATAGACAGAAGATAAACCCACTCGAAGAGAGTTTTTTTTATGATGAGGGCAAAGGGCACACCGTATACGCCCCCCGTAATCTCTACAACAGCACAATTTGTATAAAACTTTCAGGCCATACTCGTGACCACATTTTCCCTCAGCGCTGCGCGCTTCGGGAAAATATAACCACTTGGGAAAATATAACTCACTTCAGCGGTCCGAAGAATGTTATATTACACCCCCTGCCAGTCAATATCTGTATAATAATAAGTCCTACCAAGTGGCGTATCAAGCTAGGGAAGGGGGTACAGATCGAGTAAGGATTAACGTGCACCAGGCCGAAGCCATAGTTCATAGATACGCCTCTTATCCTATTGTGAAATGTGTCCAAGATGTAATCCCACGCGTTTTACATCAGCACATTCATTGATTAAGCAGCTACTATCAAGCATTCATCAATGATTGGTGTATGTTTTATTATCGAGGCCATGATTTAAGGGGGTGTGGTCTACATCCAACAAGGAAAATGCCCGTCCACCCAAAACAGACAAGTCAAAACAACGCACATACACATATATATACAGGCACACACACACACACATGCATGCAAGATGAATTTGCCTTTACTCTGTCGTCAGTTTATTCTAAAGGAAATGATGCAGATCGAGTATAGTTTGTTTTTTTGTTTTGATGTCCGCATACTTTTGAATAGGCATGTTTTATATCCCAGCTTTTACAGAAGACATCTGGGAAAAAGAATATGATGAATGACATCAGTTCTAGACTGAGTCTTTCTGTTGAAGTGAAGAACTCAAGTTCAATTAATCACTATCTGTCTTTTCTTTTCTCCATATTCTATACTTCTATACTATATCCTTTTCCTTGCCCTCTTACCTTTTCATTAAATACTATTATGCATGTTTTTTAATAAATAGAATTGATAGCAGTGATCGAGCGTATCAGGACAATAACCCCCTTGGACAATCAACCCCCCCCCCAAAGGACAATAACCCCCGAAAAATTACCCCCAAGGACAATAACCCTTTTTTCGGGGGGTAATTGTCCTTGGGGGTGATTGACCAAGGGGGTAATTTTCCGGCGGTAATTGTCCTCGGGGGGATGATTGTCCAAGGGGGTAATTTTCAGGGGGGTGGTAAGTGTTCTCGGGGGGTGGGGTAATTGTCCCGTCGGTAATTGGCCGGGGGGTGATTGTCCAGGGGGTAGTTTTCCTAGAATCGTGATCGAGGTGCCTGTACATCAGTTTTACATCAGTCTATTATTTACATGTTTGCTTATTATTGCAATTTTTCATATATTTAGTATTTCACTTGACTTAAAAATTGTAAAAAGATAATTCTATGGCTGCCAGTCTTGTTTCAATAAAGCTCGATTGACTTAAATTGAATTGAAAAAGGTTTATGAAAGAAATAAAGGTGAGTGGTCTTATCAAGACATCACGGGTGTCACGACATACATGTAAGCAAGGTATTTTTTTGTATCTTCTCTGTTCTTTATTACGTGTGGTCGCCTCTCCGGAGAGTACGTGGAGAGCCCCCACGCGTATGCATGTTCCTTCCCTTTGAAAGCACCCCCCTCCCTATTAAAGTTCGGTGTGTAAAGTCAATACGGGCCGATTTTTGTGTGTATTACGAGCCGGACTTTGTTGCGTGAAAAGTGCCCCGGAAATTTTGGGAACATGAATGCGGTCCCTCCGTTCCCGGAGTGGAGGGGGGGGGGGGTGGAGAGTGTGCCAATTTCTAAAAAACAAGGATAGTTTTCACTTTGTGATTACCCTATATATATGTGTCCTCTTCTTTCAATAAGAGCCCATATTTATACCCTCCCCCCTCCCCCACTTTGAAAGATGCTCCACCGCCCTTGAACTCGTCACTGTAACTTATGTTTTGATCTCGTAAATCACTATACCATTTTTACTCTCAACTCAACAACACCAGATTCAACTTCTTTTTTTTTTAATCTCAACTCGATACTAATTCCACTTATTTTTCCCTTCGTCATCTCCAACTCCAGTTATTCATTTTTCTTTTAAATGTACATAAAAATCCCAAGAAAAAGACAGTTACAGCACAACCTATACAATATTAATATTTTTTAATTAATTGTACAATTGTACTGTCACACACAAGCAGGATATTTAGATAAACTTAATTAGACAAATAATAGTATGGCTTTTGCATGTAGTAGTATAACATAGCATTCAAATCAATAAATATAATTTTATTGCAATTATCATAACTTCATTTTTATTTGATGATCTCACCAATAATATTTGAGTTCAAGGTATATTTATTTCTTGGTATAGGCCCTACTAGTGAAAGTGTGTTGTATGCATAAAAGGCAAAAAAAAAGCATAAAATAACATAAAAGTCAAGAAAAAAGAATATGTTAGAGTAATTAACACTGCAATTGCTTTTTTTCTATCATACTCACCTGGATAATTAAAACAAATTAACATACAGGTTTATTTGACCAAAATTCGTGTAAAGGTGTAATCCACCCTGATATAAAGTTGGTTTTAATAAAAGCAGAAAAATTAGAGAAATAAATTAATGAAAACTAATGAAAACTAATTGTCCTATCAAAAATAGTAAAGTTATGAATTTTGAAAGTTGTCATCAGTGAAACAAAAATTGGCAACAATGTAACATATCTTGCTAGCTCCTCTCCAATTTGCTCTGTACAGAAGATATCATAAACTTTCCTTTTCTTATTGATGACCGAATAGATTTGTTTCATACAGGCGTCGCATTAAAAAACATATTTGCAATAATTATATTTAGGGTTATTGTATGATTGAAAATTTTCTTAAGGGAAAATATGAATTCATGAAGTTTTTTAATACAGGGCAAATGGGAGGGGAGCTCACAAGATATGTCACAGAGTTACCAATTTGTGTTTGATTGATCGCACCTTCAAAAGTTCAAAACTTTCTTACTTTTAATCGGTTTTTGCTCAAACCTTCACTGACCTGTTTCCCCTCATTTTCTGCTTCAAAACCAACTTAATATCAGGGTTGAACTTCCCCTCTAAAGTGGGTGCTATTCAGATTCCACAGCACCCACCCTCAAATTAAAGCTTTTGATAGATATGACTCGTAAGAAATCGCGCTTTAGTAAATCTTGTCCCTCTAATTTTTTCAACAGACCTGACGTATCATGGAAGATGGTTCTATGAAATAGACCAACCAACTAAATGCAGGCACTCAAAATACTGTCATCGCAATTGTTTCGTTTTTTTTGCACTAAATCTGTTTAATTTTACATTGTTATAAAACAGTACAATTTCCTGTGTTCCATTTCGGTTGGCAAATAAGAATTACAAATAAATGTATAATCATAACATAATATTCTTCATACAAAATATTTCATGGTTTCGCAATAGCAGGGAATTTGATTATTTTCTTGTTTGGATGAATGTTTTTAGAGTGCATTCTGTTGTGTTTGTTGAGCCTGCATAAAAAATACTTCAAAGTAAGCTGTTTGTTGTGAATCTGTTTGTTTTCAAAATGAAAGCTCTATTAAACACATCTAAGAGTTGCCTATAGAAATATTAGACCCCCCCCCCCTCCCTCCTCCCAGCACGTAAACCTCACAAAATCCAATTCATCCCAAATGCGCAATTTTACCATAAATAGTGAAACCTCACAAATTATTTAACAATTGGTCATGAAATGCAATCCAAATGAAACATATAGTACCTTCAAATAGTGAATCAAAAAATGTATAACCAACATACTAATCGTAACATGTTGTCTGTTGAGAGCCAGCAAGGTGTTATTTCTTACCCTGTAACATCTCACTTCTAACTTTCAGCAAATGATAGAGTGGGTGAGATTGAGAAATGATATGAGGGTATGCTAAAGGAATGATCCACAGTAATATCAGCAATGTAACAGATGTTTAATACTGTATCTAGTGGTGCTTATCAATACTAATATGAAGAAATGCTATAAAGAAAGATTCTTATCTCCTTCTTCTAAGGGTGTTTCTCTTTGGTCCTTGTTTCTTCTTCTCTTCTTTTGCCTTTTGATAAACTGCATGGAAAATAATGAGAAACACAGAGATGATATAGAGAGAATAGAGAGAAAGAATGAGAGAGAGAGGGAGAGAGAGAGAGAATAAAGAGAGTGAATGAGAGAGAGATAAAATGAGTTACAGATGATGTATTGTGTCATTAATTTGTTCAAATGGTCAATCTCATAAAGGTTACATGTAAACATTCCTAATAGAAGATGTTAAACAACCAACAACAACAAAAAGTACTGCATCTTCAATATCCCTCCACCTTTATTCAGTTTATTCATTATTACCCTTTTCTACTCTATATTGTCAATTTTCACTACCATTTAACTTTCACAATTATAATATATCCAAACTGGGCTTACTTTACTTCCCTGTGATGCTGCATAGTAAGTAGATTGTTACATCAATAGTTTTTCATGATACTGTAATTTATGTACAAAACTAACTTGTAACTATTACTGATTGACCTAGTACATGTATGTGACATTTGACCTTTGATCTAATTACTCTAAATATTAGTACCAGGTTTGAAGTTCATAGCTCTGGTCTTTGAAATATTGATATGGGGCTAAACGAGTGGGAAACAGAGCGGCATATACAACGATACACTGTACCATTCATGTAATAGTGTAACATCTCATGTAAACAAAATTGTTTGTTTAAACGTGTTGGTAGGAAAATGAAATGCTAACTCACAGCACTAATTGCAAATTGGGGACAGTATTAGTACTGATGAAGTACTCTAGGTAAGTAAGACCATATATTCACTACAATGGCAATCCTTAAACAACTGTGTCAAATTGACAGAGCCAAGGGGTATTGAATGGTACTGAAATCATTGAAATACAAGACACAATTACTTTATCTTTATGTCTTACAATACATTGAGTGGTATCATGAACATGGGAGCAGGACAAGATGAAGAAATTCTTCAAAGGACCCAGTATGCATCAAAAAAAAATCTTACTGCTTTAGTGTTTTCCAGAGTGGTGTAGCAGTAATCTTCTTGTAATGAATCCAGAAAGGATTGGTGTTGTCTCATTGTATTGGTGACTGCTAGCTGTGTCTGTCGAACTTGCTCTACTAGGTTTGCATGCAACACGAGCGAAGTAGAGTCAAAAGAACTCAGCGCTGAAAAACAAAAACATAACATGAAAATAATCTTGTTTAAATCTTACTTGATGACAAGTTGCATACCAAATTTTCAAATTTCTTGTACACAATATATGTACCTGCACAATAATAGTAATAATAATAATAGTTTAAACTTATAGAGCGCACACACCGTCCAGGGACGCTCATGGCTCTAGCTCAGCAACAACTCTCTTTAGTACAAGTAAAGTAAATGTTTATTTAATAATAGAGATATACCATCAGAAACTCAAAAACAATTTTGCAACACCCATTTCAACCCTCAGCTTCAAACCCGACTTCAAAAGACCTATGGTACAAACAAATGAAGCCGTAGAAAATATGCAGAGTATTTTAAAAGACAAATGATTATTAAATTAAAACTACATGTAGGATTTACAGGTTACCTGATTGATAAAACATATTTCAATGGAGTCTCTATCAATTTCTTGACCCACAAACCAAAATACAGAAAGGACACTAAAATACATTCACTTATAAAGCCTGGTTAAATAAAGGATTCTTGTAATAGTTTTCCCAAAACATATTCATATTTTCACTAAGTATGACTTCACCATCTTTTATGTTTTCTATCCAGAGTCTAATTAGTTAAAGGGGTGACAGGCTATTGTATCAATACGATTTATTTGTACACGAGGTTCTCAAATAATGCCAAATACATGTAAATACTGTGAAAGGCTATTGTATCAATATGATTTATTCATACACGAGGGTCTCAAATAATGCCAAATACATGTAAATACTAGAACAGAGTGCTACATGGTTCTTTTAATTTTTGAGCAACTTGAAAAAGTGTTAAAGAATTATACCTATAAAGATACAGATAAAATAACTTACTCTGCAAAACCAATGGGTCAACATAATGAGACATTGTGTCATTAATGTTTGCACTTAGAAGCTTGAAGTATCCTGGTGTCTGGAAATTATAATCTATATTCAAGAGATGAAGAATGACAAAGTGAAAAAGAAAATAGGGAAATATGTGAGAACAAAATAACCAAGAGAACCATTAGGGAATGAAATACAAGAATGGGGATGTAAAAAGGGAGAAAGAATGAGGGAGAAGAAATGAAGAGGATAGAAAAAGGAAGAGCAATAAAGAAGTTTAATGAATGAGGAAGAGAAGATAGACAGGAGAAAACAAAACCGACAACATATAAGTTGTAAAGACAAAGAAAATTTAACCCATTGGATAAAACTTCATATTAAAATAGCAAACATTATCAAGACTCCAGGTCAAGACATGGTATATACTTACAAGAATATTGATACATCAAAGTATTGAGAGATAAAATGTATGCAGTTCCAGATGCGGCAATGCAAAATGTGTTGCTATTCTGCTATTCTTAAGCAGCTACAAGTGTACATGACAACATATTTCACTCTTTCATAATTCTACCTAAATGTCATACACTGTACATATCTCATTCTGAATCCTGCCTAGCTTCATTCAATATAGTATTATTCCTAATTCTACCAAGTTTTATAATGATAAATGATTTTCTATTGCAATTTTGCCTATGGTGATGAGAGCTACATGTATGTATGTATACCTTTGAGCCAATGATGGTTGATAGAATGCAAGGAATCAGAAGTTTGAACAGCTGCATCATGTCCTATGCGTTTCGGAATGTTACTTGGTTGACTACTTCTAGAATTGCTTTCACTATGGGAAGAAGAGAAATCGCTTGCAATAGTCTGGTCATCTGATACAGTTGTATCTTCAGAATGTGATAAGGTGTCAAAATCATGCGAGTAGGAAACAGATCTAGAAGGCGTGATGGTATTGATGCTGGTATCTGAGATCTTGGATCTTGTGTTGTTGCTACTAGAATGAGAAGAATTTGAATCTGATTTGGAGAGGTAGCTTCTTGAGCTGTATGATGGAACTGAAGAGTAAGAATCCGCACTAGTCATGCTACTCTCTGGAGTACCATGTATCGAAGCTATGGAGTCCTCAACCATTAATGGACTCATTGTTCTTATACTCTCAATGTCTTTGTGATGAGATATGTCATCATAATGAGAAGAAGAGTCCTGAGTATGTAAGGTGCTTGGTAGTAGCAAGTCATCGATGGTCTGTAGACCAAAAAATGTCAGTCCAACATCCTCTCCTATTGTTGACTGAACACTAGATTCATCCAAAGATATATGTTCTGTATTTTCTACGAGATGACCTGTGGAAAGTAGATATAGTCAATCATTCGGAACACAGGATAAACATAAAAATTGTTTATGATTTGATGATCAATGTTCTATTTCCACAATTTCTTGTTAATATTAAAAACACAAAAGATGTTATGATGAAAGCCTGGGATCTTTTATAGTCATGTCCTCATTTGGCAAATTTCAGCCAATATTTGTTTACCCACCTGCTCTCCCAAGCTGTAATGACCAGGGTTGGCGTGATTTATATCACCCCAACTTAATATAAATACATATCCAATAACAAGTCCATCTGTAGGTCTAAAATTTGTGACCTAATAAAAATGTTGGATTAAACGCATGAATCGCCTTACATCAGTTATTGTGTTTTACATGTATGCATGTGGGTGATCAAAATTTCCAGGAGCACTGAATTCTATATGATGTGCATGAACTAGTCTACAAACAAGTCATTTATTTCTCACAATCCAATTTCAGTATTTAAATCTACCAATTACACATAAAGTGTTATTAAGAATAATTGACATTTAGCAGCTGATTTTAAATGCAGTATACTAGCATAGAACCTTAAAATACAGAACAAAAATGTCCTGGATATAAGAGTAGCAGCAGTACACACCTGTATCTGAGAGCCTTTGAGGGGATGCTACATTCTCTGATACTTGATCTGAAACTGTATCGGCTTGCTGCACATCCTGTCAAGGTACAAACAAATTGCAACATTACAAAACATTTGTCATACTGTTTATCTACATGAACATGATCAAAGTTTGATAACAGAATGGATTATAACTACAACTACGTTCTTTGAGTGACAAAAATGCTTTAGCACATACAAATTGTGAGTGTTCATAAGACTAAGAGAGAAAGAAAGTAAGAAAAGAGGTAGAAAAGGGAAGGGAATCATGGCTTGGGAAAAGAAGCCACTTGTGTTGCAGCGTGCCAAGTTTTTCCAAGAGAATTTCTCTAAGCGCTGGTGTTCACCAATGCTGGTATATTTCTTTTAACTCATAAATATGCTTGTAACAGCTTGTACATTTTTTAGAATTTGTACCGTAACTATGGAGCAAGATTAAGAATTGTAAATAATGAATTATCAGCCCATCGTTGTATAGCAGAATACGTGTTTTAGAATCATTGATAGTCAGAGCGTCTACAAAATCGCTGAGGTACCAGAGGCGCAATGCATTATGGGAACGTGTATTGCTATATGCGGTAGCGAGGATTAACATTGTTTTCTACTTCACATTCATTAAGCATAAATTTAATCCCAAGGACAAGTTTGTTCTCATAAGTGCTAATGGCGAATGTTTTGTCATTTTGCACCAAGAACAAAAATAGCAAATGAGCACCACTGTGATTAGATAGCATATCCTTCATTCACATAAGTTACTTTACTTCTTTCTTTTTGGCTCTGGCATGCATGTTTATTTCATCCCTGCTAAAGTGATGGATTTATAAAAATCAAAGTGTGAACTACATGTGTGCAGTATTTAATCATGCAATTGAAATTCAATGACTAAGTTCCCGAAATGTTTTCCTCAACAAAGGGTATATATAAAAGAAGACCTTATTGTACACTACCGCTCAAAGGTTTTGGCACAACGGTTCGGTTACGGTTTGGTACCGTTTGTCCTATCGTAAGCTTTCCGCGGTTATCTCCAAGGTTTTGTTGTTCGGTGAGAATCCGCGGGAAGCTATCGGAGCGCAAACGGTGAGCAAACGGTGAGCAAACGGTGAGCAAACGGTTAGCCAGAGAGAGCGCACGCGCGGATTTCTTTCTCAGAACGGTGAACGGTGAAAGTCCGCGGTTAGCTAAAGAGCGCGCACGCGATGAAAGGCTGTATTGTGACGTAACAATGACTGATTTTACAAAGCCGCATGTAGATCTAGGAATCACGTTTGCTATAAATGTTTAAAGAATGAAGACTTGTGCTCTGCATTCGGAACGATTCTGGTGAAGATAATGATGGTGACGTTTTAATGAAGTTGTTAATGGTGATGATGACGATGAAATGGTGATGATGACGATGAAATCATGATGAAATTATGATGAGATGGTGGTGATGATTGTGGGGCGGTGGTTACTGGTTAGGTCTTAGGATGATCGTGAAAAATTACGATTGTAAATTTGATGTTGATGAAAAATGAGGGAATACATATTAGCGATCATTTTTAGTTGTCGACGTGAGATTCGCTAGAGGCTTGATAATAAAATCTTTAAAATAGAATGGATCAATGACTGTCACTGTCTTAGGAGTGTCGATTAGACCAGAGTTGATTTAACAGGAAAGAATGAAGGAGAGAGAAAGAATGAGAGGCAGGCAGTTTTGACAAAATTTGAAAAGTACTGGATGGAGTTGGAGAAAGCTGAAGATATTATTCGGGAAGGAAAGGAGATGAGGTATCATCAAGGCCAGAATGGGGGAAAAAAACAAATAAAATGATTATGGTATATATATGAAAAGGGAAATGGCTATCGACTAAACAGTGTTGATTAGTTATAAATATAATTAGGCAAGACACGAACACGTTAGTCTATTTCCCGCACAACTTTCTACTTCTAGTTCCTCTTTATATCCATTCATTCATAAAATTAATGATTTATTGAATAAAAACTTCAATGGCAGCCGTGCAAAGCTGCATTGATGATGTGTACAGTATAAACGAATTATAAATTGACAACTGACAATTACAAGTAATACAAAATCACAATCAAATATGGTATAAAAAATCATGATCAAAATATGGAATATATAATTATAATTTATACTGCCAGAATTACAGACAAAAGAACATGACAAAAATGTAGTACCGAGAATGAGAGAGAGAGTGAAAGAGGAGTGTATGTAAGTGATGTAGTAAGGAGGAGGTAGACAATCGTAGAGAGTAGCCATTTCCTATTTCCTCCATTCCTGTCAAAAGTAATCCAAACTTATCAAAAACTAATCAAAACCTTTCCGAATATTCAATCAATTTTTTTAGATACTTCTTGCTGTAAGTCAGGCCCATGTTCGGGTTCGGTGGTATAATATTAATAGCAAGACCAAGAAAAGTTCGTAAATATACTCACCCCTAAACTTGATTTACTACGCTCGCGTGGCTCCTGTCAAATTCTACCAGTTTTTAACCAGCAAGCCCCCCAGGAAACAATTTTATCTCTTATCTCGTCGACATAATTATATCATTCAACGACTCGACTCTTATCTCAATCTCTTGTTGAGTGACTTGATGACAGAGAAAGTCCATGTTACGCAATGTCTCCCTTTGGTTCCCACGCTCGGACCTGTAGTTCTTGGAGCCTTGCCAACTGCTCATGAATATTGATGTTTGCGGTTCGACAATGCAACATAAATATTTTAAAGGGTAAGTTGAGTTGTTTTCTTCTTTCCTACTACGAACACATCCATTTCTATGAAATAATATTTTATTAGAATGTATGGTTTTGTGTTTGAACACTATCAATATTGATGGAATCATACCATATTTGAAACCTACATTTTGTTTTCTTTTATCCAAACACCCGCCTGTTTTGAATGTAAACATTCCCTTCCTTATCTTGGGTTGTTGATTATTAAGCAGCAAATGGGTTTTCTTCCAGTCTCTCTCTACCCCACCCCCTTTATCTCTTTACTATATTCCCTCTTTCTTTCTCTCTCCCTCCCCATGTCTCCTTTCTTTCTCTCTGTACCCCGTCTCCCCTCCGTCGCCTTTCTCTTATTTCTCTTCCTCTCTCTCTGTCTCTCCCCCGTCCTTTCAAGTTTTCTTATATTCATTCCTTTCCTGAAAGTCTCATAGCATGCGCGTCATTTTCACTGAAATAACAGCCATTTTGTATCCATGTTATAATAAGTTCACGACCCCATATTAATAGATGTGACATAACTTGGAAATAATCTTATAAGTTTTGCAATAAATTTTGCAAGGAAACAATTAACCTCCCTGGTTTTATGTCGAATACAAGAGCTTCCCAACTCAGGAGTAATCATAGCTTGCATGTGAACTGAATGTCATAAAATGGAGATCCCATTGTCATTATAATTACGGTAATCCCTGAGCGCGCGCAGTACATATCAATTTCAACCACCTGTATTTGGGTCATGAGGTCATGTCGAGATCGTGTCGCTTTTGTTTAAAAACAATCCTGGTTTGTGAAAATAATGTTTGCGGTCTGTGGCAAAATTTGTATTTTGTAGGGCCATGGTTCAACTGATTGGTAATGAATGAATAGAATTATAAAGAATTATTTGTTATTTGGAGTTATGGATCGTTCATTAAATTTTCAAATCTCTATATCTCTTTCTTTCTCTTTATATCTTTCACCCCTCTCTCTCTCTCTCTCTCTCTCCCTTTGCGCTCTATTCCCTCTTTCTTTCTTCTATCTGCCTGTCCCACTAACCCCTCCCTCTTCTCTCTTTCTCCCTTCCTTACATTCATACCTTCCTGAAAATCTCGCTACATACACATCGTTTTTCTAGAAATAGCAGCCATATTTATCCATATTATAATAAGTTCATAACCCCATATCAATAGATGTGATATAACTTGGAAATAGTTTTGCAATCAATTTTGCAAGAAAACAACTAACCTCCCTGGTTTATGTCGAATAGCTTCCATGCAAACTGAATGTCATAAAATGGAGATCCCATTGTCATTATAATTCGGGGAATCCCTACGTGCGCGCAGTACATATCAAATTTCAACCACCTGTATTTGGGCCATGAGGTTAATGTTGAGATCGTGTCGCTTTGGCCCCCCTCCCTTCCACACGTTCTTGGCGGGATTAATCGCAACTGATCTCCCCTTCTTTTCTTCTTCCTCTTTTGTTCCCTTTTAGCTCTCTTTCCCTTTCCGTCCTTCTCTTCTTTTTGGCGGGGCGGTGAGGAGGCAAGGGCCTTTGCCCATCCCCGATCCACAACTTATTGGGGAAAATTGCAACTGATATCCCCTTTCTTTTCTTATCCCTCTTTTTCCTTCCCTTTACCTCCTCTTTTACTTTCCCTTTCCTTCCTTCTCTCTTATTTTTTTATGGGGGAATGTAACAGCCTGGGAGGCAAGGCCCTTCGCTCCCCTCCCGATCTTCTTATTTTCCTCCTATTTCTTGTCTTCTTCCTCTTTCACTTTCCCTTCTTTTCATTCTCTCTCTCTTTTTGCGGGGCAAGGCCCGCCCCTGGATCCGCGCCTGATTCAACTCATGGGTAAGCAGCTCTTAGTAGACTATTATTCAATTCCATTCTATTCAATTCGTTCCCGAAGAGTAGTTAAGAGATTAACTTATAGGGGGCAAGGGCCTTTGCCCATCCCCGATCCACAACTTATGGGGGAAAATTGCAACTGATATCCCCTATCTTTTCTTATCCCTCTTTTTTCCTTCCCTTTATCTCCTCTTTTATTTTTTTTTTTCCCCTTTCCTTCCTTCTCTCTTATTTTTTTGATGGGGGATGTAACAGCCTGGGAGGCAAGGCCCTTCCGCTCCCCTCCCGACCTTCTTATTTTCTCCAATTTCTTGTCTTCTTCCTCTTTCTCTCCTCTTTCACTTTCCCTTCTTTTCATTCTCTCTCTCTTTTTGCGGGGCAAGGCCCGCTCCCCCTGGATCCGCGCCTGATTTAACTGATGGGTAAGCAGATCTTAGTAGACTATTATTCAATTCCATTTTATTCAATTCGTTCCCGAAGAGTAGTTAAGAGATTAACTTATATAAACAAAACTAAAAAAGACTCGTACATGACAAAACATGCCAGGTAATACAAATGAAAGTAATCATTACAAAATCAAAAGTTTAAAAAGAGTTATAGGTAACGTTGTATGTAAGTATTGGTACAAAAATCATTGATATGTAGATATAAGATCCTGCGATGAAAGCTGTATTGTGACGTAACAATGACTGATTTTATAACGCCTCATGCAGATCTAGGAACTTTTAGATTTGCACGACGAGAACGTGGACTGCCACATGTGACATCCTTTTAAGGCAATGTGACATCCTTTTTAAGGCACTGCCGGGCACTGCCTTATCGTACAAAAACAATGCTGATGGCCAATCAGATCAATCGTTTGATACTGGGTTAAAATATCACTGGCTAACTCGTGAATATTCATTAACTCAAATCAAGATGGCTGACAACAAATCACGTTGACGACAAGTCTTTCTTGGCTTAAACATTAATTTAGATTTTAGGATCTAAATGAGCAAGCTATCGTAAGTCAAAGTTCATATTTCCGTTTCAATTATTTTATAAATTAAGATGGAATGTAATACTGCAGCCAAAGCGGATATATGAAGACGTAAAGAGTGAAAAAAAACTTGTTGCATATCTCATTCATCTCGGTGCGGCCGAACCGAACCATTCCTTCCACACACTACCCCATACGCCGTACTCACTGAATTCAGTCTATACATAATTGCGGTCACAGGAGCAAGATGTAATCTCAGCGGAACAACCGTCTATGAACATTCTCTCACGTTATTGTGATGAAATAATCAAGTGATTGTGACGTCAGTGGCAAGCGCGCAGCGGTATGATTGTGAATGCAATGAACTAGTACTCCGATCTCCGCGTGTGTGCGACTTTTGAGATTTCTACAGATACGCGCTCGCAGACTCAGCGCACACAAAGCTTTCTGTTATTAACCGTAATACTTCGGTTAGCAAACGGTGAGCAAACGGTGAGCAAACGGTGAGCAAACGGTGAGCAAGCGGCGCGGCACCGAAGAGCGGTGAACGGCGAGGCACCGTTCTCCGTTCACCGTTTACAGTTCGGAGCGGTGCACGGGAAGAAACCGATGCCAAAACATTTGAGCGGTAGTGTATCTAGTTCTGTGTACAAAAAGCTAACACACACAAATTCATGTGCAAACTTTGAATCGGACCAGAAAAATAAACCTCTTAAATAAACATGTGGCCGATCAAAATAGAACCAAATTACCCTTACCTTCACAAAAGAGGAGTATTCTGCGGTGTCTCCTATCAAATAGTCAATACTCTCTTCATCTGTATCAAGCTCTGCCATTATTTTGCTGTATACATTCCGTCTGCTGCTGCTCTGTTGTGTATTTCTAACAGGAGTAGATGTCAAAGGCATTGTGGCATTTTCTGCTTTTGCTTTGGTTGATAACTCTGCCTTCATCTTGGACTCTGTTGCATTAAAAGCCATGTGAGGGTAACTTTCTAGTTGGGTGGTAAAGGAAGAAGGATTCTCTTGCTTAGATTCCCCATTGACTACTGGCTCAACTTTACTCAATGGCTTTTTCATGAATCGGTACTTGTCTCTATTCTCAGACATAGGAGGGCTAGAAGTATTCACAGTGACATTAAGTCCTTGGTACCGGTCGGACCTATCTTCAGATGAATCACTGTCTACCATTTTCTTCCTGGAAGCTATCTTTGCATTAAATTTTGAGGCTCGTTGAAGGGCACTGGATGTGAAGCTCATAGACGTCTTTCCTGACATCAGTCTTGCTGACTGTTGAATACTCTGTGCACTTTGGGAAGAACTAGGTAGTACTGCACTTGCAGTGCTGCATTTAAGGAACAGAAAATGAAATCAATTTAGTTGGACTAATCTTGATAGTCCACTTCAATCAAGTCAGTATACAAATATAACCAAGGGTTAGGGTTAGGGTTAATATTAAATTTTTGTTTTCATAGCACCCACAATCAACATTCAATTACAATGCAACTTTCATGAAAATTTGAGTATTTGATGCCCTTGCTCACAATGATTAGTCATAACTAGCCATCAGGAATTAATTCCTTGAAATGCTAGAGCGCCGTAATGGTAGCCATGCTAAAGCCAGGGTAATAATTGGGAGCGCCAGGAGTGTCAAGTCTGACAGACATGAGCGCTATAGAAGAAACCAATATTATTATTATTATTATCAAGATTCCCAATATCAATATAAATCTTGCAACACAAAAATATTTTAATGACAATCTGCCAGTACAGTTGCTTTGAAAGTCCTCATGTTATCATGGTATCAAAAAGTGTGACAGATGGACGGACAGATAACCACTGTGGCAGAAGAATAAAACAATTTGTTAGTACATTTCCTGGTTTTCTAGAACCAACCTCAAACTAATACTGCTTTGTCATTGTGACTCTGCATTTATATTGCACATTCTCCACACTATGGTGAAGCATTCCAACCTGTTCCTTTTTTACAGGTGTGCACACCAAGCAAGAAACACTGAAGATATCAAAATACCTTTGCTTGCATGTAACAATGCATGTAACGATGCATGTAACTAACCACACAGCACCCTTATGATAATGTCTTGATTAAAATACTTACCTTGATTTTTTCATAAACTTCATTGTACTTGAGTTCTTTGCTTCATCAGAAAGACTCAAGTCACTCATTCCAGAACCGATATCATCCATGTTATTCTTTTTCCCAGATGTCTTCTTTGAAAGCTGGGATAAATAGGCCTATTGTAAAGCAGATATCAAAAGGTGAGCAACATGAAACATAAATAAATTACTCTGTATCATTTGTAAAGCTCATTGACCCTGCAAGTAAACTCAGCCCTAAACTACTATGGAGCAGATATCTGGGTGGTGACGGGGTCCACAAGGGGTGTTGTAAAACAGCAACAGTTGTTAACCCATTGCCTACTGGAATCGGATGGTCCCTGTATTAAGCCTATGGGAATAGGAGAATAATCCAGTATTCATCAGGTTAATTTTGAAATTAAAGGTTTGGAAATCAGCAACAGATAAAATTTATTCTCAACCAAAATTATTTATGAAATATTAGTCGTAAGCTTGTTTTCAATTGCTTCAAAATATGGCTCAGGTGGCACCAAAGAGTATCTTTCAAAGAATCCTAGAGCTTCCAGAGCCCACTTAAATGTACATGTACATGTAAGGGCCTTGGTCAGACCCAACATGTAAGGACTTCATGCATAACATATTTATACATCAGTTCAGATTCCTTCCATGTTGCACTTTTACATTTCTTGATCACCCTAATTCACATTAGATTTAGACTTTTTAGAGGTAGTATAAGCTATGAATCCAAGTGAGGGTATTTTGTGTGTTTGGAAGCAAGAACATGAAGCAAACAATGAGTGATACAAGAAAGAGAGAGATTTGAAGAGAATCACTGCCTGTTATAATTTACCCAAGTAAAAGACACAAGTTTATGGAGGTTAAACTAGGGTGACAAGAGGATTCATATTTCATTGGGATTGGCCCATATTTCAATCGTGTGTCTTGCATCCTGTATCGAACCTCCCTGAGATGCCATTTAGTGTTATTATTTCAAAATCATTTTGAAACCACAATAGCTATAAACAACAAATGGATACAACATTGCAAACGTGTCATACAAGTAGGTGAAAGATTTGTAAGACTTGACGGGAAGTGCAATTGCTGTGGGTTTGAGCCCTGGCATGAGACTAGTGTATAGTGGCAGACATTAACCTACATTTGCTACTCTCCACCCAGGAGTTAGATGGGTTCCTCGGTTATGAAGCAATTCTTTGAATGCTGTGAGCATCGAACTTGACAGACTAGCAAGAGCTGGGGTAATATTTATAATCTTAAGATCTAGCACAATGGATATGAGCACTATAAAAATACTGAAATATTAACATTTTTATCAGGCCTCTGAGCCATGCAATGAAATACCAAGATATTTCGCCTCCTAGGCCGTAAGATGGCAAAACAATGTACATGTATTTACAAGTCGCGTCTTATACCGGTAATTCAGGTTTAAAACTTTACGGAAGTACATTTCTATTAGTAGATTGGTTCTAGATTTTGTATTCTGTCTAAAAAAAGATTAAAGGGATCATTGTTATGTATTTAAATGAAAATAATTTTACTAAAGCTCCACATATTTAAATAATTTGCATACATTCAAGCATATATTGTTTTGCCGCATGCACCAACCAAGCGATTGCTAGGGCAAAAAATATGTCTCCATTGTTGAGCGCCATACAGACAGTTAACGTATGATTTGTGGGCAAAGCCTGTCTAAACGATAGGGTTGTTTTATACATGCGTACGCGTACACAGTATGGTTGCACTGGTGCACAGACTTTGTCTGACATTTTTGTCAATAATGAGCATTGCAAAACAACGTATTGCTGTTTAGGTTTTTTCCCATGAACATCAGGGGCACATGTTGAGAAGGAGCCCAAGTATCGCTGCTTACCAGTAGTTGTTTTGCTATTAAAGGGCCCATGCCATCTAAATTCAGGTTTATTCCTGTTGGTGTGTAGTCCTGCTTACATCTCATATTTTGATATGTAAACTTCTGAATGTGTTTTATAGATTTTGAAATTTTTTTTGAAATATATTTTTCTTCAAACTTGCTAAGCTCCACCCTAAAAATCCTCCAGATCTTATTCCCCTTGTGACATCATCTGTCAGTCATCAATGAGCTACCTTGAGAAAGTGGTATGTAACTTTGGTAAAGTTGACCACCTGTTAAAATACAACAAAAAATAGCAACATATAAGTTGCTATGCTTGTCTCGCAACAAGACGTTTTATGGTTCACTGAAAGTGTATTTTATGTGCATTGTCTCTTAATAGTAGGAATATTTGAGGCTCATATGAACAGGCACCACAAAACCACCAAAAAGTAGCATGATGTGATCTATAAGTTAGAGCTCATTAAATGTGCATTTGGTCAGGAAGGTCAAATTTTTACTTTTTTAGTATTTCTTGCAAGAGTATATTATCTTCTACATGTAAGTAGTTTCAAAAATTGAAAGCATGAAATAATCTAAAAATTGTATTTAGGGCAGTTTTTATAGACCTATGGTTGTTTGATCTTGAGTTTGTTGAGACCCTGGCAACTTGTCTCCTATAATCTCCTAAAACAGAGTAAGCTAAATACATTGATTCCTTGGAGACATAAAGAACAGGATGTGCTTAATTAGTGTTCGAGGACATTGTGATAATTCCTTCACAGAAACCTCTACTTTTAGATTTCTAATCCTTCTTTTGTCACCTTGCACAACATAGTGCTTGATTAAATTACAGATTTTAAATACCGGTACCTTTTTTCTCTCACCTAGCATTCTATTAACACTGGGATTCTTCTCATTTTTGATTGGGTTAGGAACATGCAATTTTGATGAGTCACAATATATCATTTTAAAGCTGATTACTCAGAATCAGACCCAAACTTTAAAAAATGCAAGTACAGAACCAAATCCATCTTGAGTTCCATGCGCTGGGTCTTTGTATAAATACTGTGTTTTCTTTATACTCCTAAACTGTTCATACTCCTTAACTGTTAACGCATGGAATTTCTATTCCAGAAAATACATTCAAAATACATGAAATATATATGTACATGTATATGCGTTTAAAGAAATATTATACAGTATAATACAGTACAAATTAAAAAAAAACAGTATTATGGGAATTAGGATGTCTATAAAAAAAAACAATTGGGGGTTTTGTCGAGACAGCCAACCGTCTATGAATATGAATGCCTGCAGCACATAAAACTTACAGCAATGTCATCATCTTCAGTGTTCTTGGTTGGTTGTTTTGGTTGTTGAGTTTTCTTGGGGGTCCCTCTACCATCTGATGTAAAGTGCTGACCTCTCATACGACTTCTGGACTTCTCAAGAATAGCGGCAGCTCCGCCTGTAACCGAGTGCTTCATTCTGTATCTTCTGGATTGCAGTAGAGGGGATAGTTTACTGAACAAAAGACACAGACAAAGAGATCAAATTATTAGCCACAAAGACTTTATATCACAACTAAGTTACAAGTAACTGTAATGAATTAAAAATGTCCTTCCATTCCCAAAGCTTTTTTTGTTATGTTATTTAAGACAGTTTTAAGCAAAACTAAGAGTACTAATATATGTTTCAGTCAGTCACTCAGTGATTCAAATACAGTGGACTATACCACCCTACCCGCACCTCCAGTTAAAACTCAGACAAGTATTTTGGAGCACCAACCAACCAAGTACCAAGTATCATTGACATAATTTCATAGCAAATTTCACAGTATTCCACCCAATGGCAATGCCATGGTTGAGAGAAATCAGAGAGAAATTTGACTCTTTGTGTCTGTAACAGATCACTAACAAACAACAAATATGCAATCCTATTTTTTCCATCTCACTGTTGACAGTTTGAAAATCATGCAAAATAGTTGGTTCAATGACTAGTTTAGCCTTCTTCTTCTTCTTCTTCTTCAGTACGTGTCGACAGACTTGTTAGTCCATATAAAGATACAGAAATGAGGCACATGGTCATGGACTAGAACGATCATTCAGGAATTTTAGTGCATGGGACCTAAAGGAATCAATTGATCCCATGTTGATATAATGCTATCGGGTAACTTATTCCAGTCCTTGCACGTACGAGGGAAATGGGAGAACTTGAAGATCTGGAACACCGAGTTTGCACAGGAGCGCCTATGGTCGGCTTCTGTCTCTAAAGAGAGGAGCCAACCCTACCCAAATCAGAGGCTAACGAACGAAAGAGACAGAATCCCTTGGATGGCTGCCGCAGCAAGAGAGGCGATGAGCAAACAGATTACCTGCCTCTACAAAACACTAAATGGGACTATGGATATCGACCATCGGAAATACATCACCCCAAAGACCCACGACAGAACACAGGGGCATGACCACCAATTCCAGCTTTATCACACGAGAACTGATGTCCATGCACTCTCGTTCTTCCCTAAAACCACAAAGGAATGGAACGATCTACCTTCTTCGGTAATTTCTGCCAAAAGTTACTAGGTCTAGATCTAGGTCTACTAAGTACTACTACTACTAGTACTAGGCTAGACAGAAATAACCATCTGGTATGGGTCATTCTTTAATAAAACTGACATTTGTTGACATTCCCCATACACAGACGGTAACCAATACGGCTCGCAACGGGGGGAGAGATTGAGCCGATTGTGCAGCACTTGTTACCCGAAACTTTCTCCCACGATTTTCCTTATTTAGATCTAATTTTCTGATTTATAAATCAGATAGAAATCAAATTTGTATTTTTTTCTCCTATGTACAGTTGTATAAGTTTTATTACCTATTTCTAAATGCGAAATTTACGGACTTACGTATATGAATTATCCAATTGTTTATCTCAGAACCATGAAACGGCATTCGAACTGGTAATCTATGACATGACCCGCCGATATATTTCCGGGTCAACCGACCAAAACAAGCCCAATGGCCAATCAGAGCACGTGTTTGATATTGGACTTATGAATATTCAAACATCACCGGCTCAAGCCGGGCTGACTCATACGTAGCTATTGGACGTTCGAAAAGAAAAAATGAATATTCATCAACTCAAACCAAGATGGCTGACAACAAATCATGTTGGCTACAAGACTTTCTCGGATTAATCATTAATTTAGGATCTAAATGAGCAAGCTATCGTAAGTCAAGTATATATTTCCGGGTTATTTATTATTTGTTATAATACTCAGTGTAATATTGCAGCCAAAATGAATATGTGAAGACGTAAAAAGTGAAAAACTCGTTGCATATCTCATTCATCGCGGTCCGGCCGAACCGAACCATTCGTTCCGCACACTACCCCATACGCCGTACTTCAGTCTATGTATAGAGGCGGTCAGAGGAGCCAGATGCAATCTCAGCGGAACAACCGTCGATATCAGAGACTGAAGCTTTCGGTCTAGTACTAGGCCTACTAGGCCTAGTCTACTACTAGTACTAGTAGTACTACCTCTCTGCATTCAGAGCAGAGCTGTTAACTTTTTTTAAACCCACAAGCCAAAAGTAATTGACCACTCCAAGCCACACCTTCAGTTAAAATTCCCTAGTGGAATGTTCCGGAGGAATCCAATCCAAGATCCAAGAGCAAGACAGAAATTTTCGGTCTACTTCATCTACAGCTTCATCACACTCGTACTCCCTGCGCGTGCCTTTTACACAAAACTCGCTACCGGGCTGCTCTAGGGGCGACTTAGTCTAAAAGTCTGATGGAGTGACCAAACAAAGGTCCCGCAGACTTTCCTTTTCTCGCACAGTACATATCTAGATCTATAATACCGTGTTCTGAGCCTCATGAGAATCGTAATTCATCATATAATGAGATTTCATACAAGTGCAAAGCTATGTTTACATAAAATAAATAAAATCACGAGAAAATCGGGAGGCTTACCGTAATCGAATACCTGGCCAGGTCGAAACTCGTCCATATAATATCAGTAATATGCCGAGTATAGCCTGCCCTCTTGTGGTGGGCGTTTTATGATTTGAATTGAATTGAATTTATTTTAAAATATTACTACCCGGTACTTGTACATAATGACAAGTTATTTCATTCGAGGTAATAAATCATTCACATACAAGTGATCACACAAGTCCCACAATGTCCCAGAGGCTGTATATATATATATACCCAGTCGTGTGTTTAGACAGGCTATGTTTGTGTATTATTCCGACAGTTGATTCGTACAGGGAGATGTGATTCTCCCTGATTCGTAGTAGGTCCAGCAATTTTAAGAAGTTTACAAGCAATTTTTCATAAATCTTCTAAGACTTATGGTAGACAATATTATAGAGGACAAATATGAATTATGGTGAGTGCTATTTGATCATGATGAATAGGCTACTTTCCGTTAAATCCGAATGCAAAAGACAAGTATGTCTGTTAAGTGCCCCCGGCAAAAAAAACAGGTAAAAACGCCTTTTCAGGTTAAAAAAGAAGAAGACGGGCCCCTCCCCTGGCCAAAAAAAGAAGAACAAAATGTAATATTTTTTTGTGTGTGCTCAAGGACAAGAGGGGGTGGGTGTTGAGTTTTTAAAAAAGTGGGTCACGTAACTTGTCCACAATCATTGCGACATACTGGTTAGTCCAGAATCTGGCCGATTTAATTTTGATCTCCACCACACCGTAGGCCTACCAACGCAAATATTCATATATTCAAATATTAATATGCAGTTAGGTTACGTTAAAAAAGACCCCCGCTTATTCACCGGTTGGCTGATTCGCCGCTACATATTTTCTCACGAATTGGGCCCGGCCCTCTCTGGGCCCTCCCTTGCCGCCGGCTGGATCCGCCCGTGCCCCCAAAAAAAAAAAAAAATCATACTATCATGGGGGCGAGATAGTCAACTAGGGGTAGCGACATAATCGAGATTTAATTTCTTTTTCTTTTTCTTTTTCTTTTTCTTTTTATTCATGAAAATAAATGGGAATATAAACATGTCCGGGGACAGATTGCATGGAATCATCCAGATCCGTTGACACATTTCGCGTAAGTTGCCTGGCGGTGTTAAATTTGTCTACCAGTGGCATTTCGGATTTATTCGAATAATGCAGAGTGCTCGAGGTGCCCCTTGGGCAACTTAGCTGAAGCTAAGAATACAAATCAACAACAACAACAACAGCAAACAGCATCTTCAACGGAAAGAACTTATCTAGGTTTGGAACCACTCCATAGGAATGTCCAAATGGACTAAATATGTAAATAATTATATATAAAATATAGTTCTAAATACTAAATCTGGTTTTATAAAGCGCTTGTTACAAAATACCGTCTCTATATAAGCGCTTTACAAATATCATTTTGTAAACCCCGGTCATCGGATTCATTCGCGCACAGTGTGCACCATCTCCACTCCTTGGGGAATATTCCTATATGCACCGTGCACCCTGAAGGCATATGGCAATTACTATCATCACAAAGGCTTTCGTCATCGATCCTACCGGGTCCCATTTCTCTCTTTGGTATAGAGTGGCAAATGTAGATTAAGGCCTTGCCAAACGACATTTGTGCCGTGTCGGAGATCGCACCCACGACTACAACTTATCTCCATTATGATACTAAAGGCTACAAAGGAAGGTAGGCCTATATATTAGCCAACGACTCTCCTATAGAGTACCGAAGCTGTGACGTCATAAAAATCTATTTTTGGAATTTCTCAATTTTTTTCTTCATTTTCCGAAAGAGCATCAAAAATAATGTCCAAATGTCGAGAAATTCCAAAAGTAGATTTTTGATGACGTCACACTTCACCACTCTATACTGTAGCTGTTCCACCACCACCACCCCCCCCCAATATATATATATATATATATATATATATATATAAAGTGAAAACGATGAAGAAAAGAAAGAAGAAATAAAGAAAACAAACAAGGATTCTGGCTTCGACCCTGTGTTTACCATGACGCCTATATTTGTAATTTGATAATTTATTCACTCCTAAAAAATATTTGCACTTGGTGACTCTTTTCAAGGGGGTTCTATCTATGTTAAAAGTTAGAGTTGCGGTATTACATAATGATTTTAAACATTTTTTTTTCGGAATGTTATTACGAATGTATAATGAGGATTTAACGACAACACTACTTCAAATAATAATCAAGTGTGATTTTTTTTCCAAACAAGTTCGCCTCTACCGAAATCTATTTATATATCTAGTTAATGTCATAACGAAAGATGGGTAGGTACAAGTTTAGAGACTGATAGAGAATGACACGGCATGGTGCAGATAAATTATGTTCTTGAATAACAGACATCATTTAAAGCACAACACTTTCATGGAAAATATTATACAGTAAGTCCATGTTGTAAACATAGCATCACAATTTCCGTTATATACACACACCCGCTTTGTAAGCCCATGGGAAAAGTATAAATGGAAAGTCAAAAGTCAAAATGGAAAAATTAAAGTTTTAAAGTAATGAAACCGATTTAGCCTATTATGGTATGAAATAACAATTTAACAATGCTCGCTCGCATGACTTGTGAATGACTTGTCAGGCTTGTTTTCTAAACTAGTATGCCCTTATTACAAAAGTATACTATATACAGATATAGAGATCGCTTCATATTGACTTTGCATACGCATCATAGTTAGAAAATATTGTGTAAAAGGGGGTGATTTCCGAATTTTTGCGAACGTTCTTGGATTTGAAAAAAAATTGTATGTTCTTCGGTTTTGGATTCGAAAAATGGAGTATTATGTCTTCATTTATTTTTTTTTTTCTTCTTTTTCTTTTGGGTTTCTTTTCTTTATAGAGCAAGAAATTCAACGAAAACATAGTCATTGTTTTAACGATATTCAACAGTGAATGCGCATGTGTAAAGTTTCGGAAAAGGGGGTAATTTTGTGAATGTGTATACACAATAAGTCCAAATGAGGTAATTCCTTATAATCCTATTTTCTACCTGTTTTCACGCACACAAAAAAGATAACAAGAGAGGAAGATAGGGGAGGGGAGACACACAGAAGGAGAGAGAGAGAGAGAGAGAGAGAAAGAGAGAGAGAGAAGGAGAAAGACAGAGAGAAGGAGAGAGAGATTTAATTTACAATTCCTACATATTGGTTCATTGAACTGAACTGGTTACGCAGGTTACTGGAAAAGTCAATTAAACTTGAAATTAGTACAACATAGCTCAAATTCGAAAAACAATTATGCCACACCTCTTCATGTTGGTTTAAATTTCATCTGTTTATCTTTGAATGCAATATAATGCCTATGTGTAAACACTATTTGTAAGAGTGCTAGATCTCGCCTGCTAAACGAAGGTTTCGGTCAAGGTAAGTGATTATTTCAGAAATGTATCTAAATGAAAACAAATACAAACAAATTGCCGACCTAATTGTGAAAGTCATTTCCAAGAATAATGGATCCACACATCAAACTAGAAGTAGTGGATCACATGGTTCGTGGATCGATTCCCGCCGCGGCACTAATTTCCTTTGGCAAGTAATTTATCTCCTTTTGTTTTCTTGAGTGATCATCCATCAGAGCGAGAGGAAGAGAGAAAGAGAGAGAGAGAGAATCGAGGGGGAAGGGGGTGGGGATGGGGGGGGGGTGAGAATTCTTGTGCGGACTTTAATATTCCCGTTCTAAATTTGTGAGCAATCAGCAAAATGTAAATGATACCAACAAGAATATAGGCATTAATATCATAAATGTGTGCCGTGTAAATCAGTATGACGCGGTCGTAGCTTAATTGTTGGTTCCTTTATTCCTATTTGCCGAGCTTTTGTTCTATTTCATGTATGCCTTATGTGTATTTCAATGTAGGTCAATGCAATCAATTATTCTAAGTTTCCTTGTCTTCAATCATGAACGACCGCCTCATATCGTGTCAGATATTTTTTTTTTTTAATCTTCTAATATAATTACAGAAAAAACCCACACGCGTTTGGTTTTAGGAACATTCTTTTCCTTCTTCCATCTCTCTCTCTGTCTCCCCCCCCCTCTCTCTCTCTCTCTCTCTCCCTCTCCCTCTATCACTCACTCTCCCTCTCACTCACTCTCTTTCTCACTCTCTCTCACACTCTCTCTCTCTCCCTATCACTCACCACTCTCCCTCTCACTCACTCTCTTTCTCACTCTCTCTCACACACTCTCTCTCACACACTCTCTCTCTCTCCCTCTCACTCTCTTTCTCATTCTCTCTCTCTCTCTCTCTCTCTCTCTCTCTCTCTCTCTTTCTCCCCGTGTGTTGGTATGCAACATGCCTCAGTTATACGCTGCAGGAGGTGACCTCAGGGTAACATGGTATTGACCTCAAGTTACAGGTACTATTAGCAGTTTAGTCCAAATAAATTAAATTATGAAATAGAAGTAAATAGCAGAGAGGGAGAAACGGTAGATGCGGGAGGAGGAGAGTTTCATACAGCGGAGTATGGACTCTTGTTAGATTTACAGATAATTGCTTCTTTTAAACTCATCTGTTTTCCGAGTAGGTTTCAACAGTTTAAAAGAAAGGATCAATTTATTTACCTTTCCTTTTTAAGCAATATAATAACATAACTTGGTTAAAATCCCACGACACCGTGTCCGTCTTACGATTCATATATATTTATTTTTTGTGTTGGTCCGTCATTGCTGAGATCTCGAATCTAGAAAGGGCTGGACGGCAAGCGGATGAGGCAAGTAGGTCACTCATTTAGGGGGGGGGGCATGCTGTTTGCCCGTGACAAATCTCCACGCAAGACTTTTTAGTTAAATGAGGACACTGTTGCACGTTAAGTAATTATCAATTGCTGTTGGTATCTCATGAATTAGTAATATTTTCTCAAATATTTTCTGCTCTTCCAGAAGGCACGCGACCTCCAAAAAGGATGAGGATATGAAGCTAAAGGTACAAATAGGAAATGTAGAGGACACGGGGTCCACATATCTTCTAATTGGTAAACCCCAAAATAATCCTTTTTCTTTTTTTAATTATTATTTTATTTTACTTCAATCTGAAAGATATACATCAATATGTAAATATATATGCATATATTTTGAACCAATTAAGGCATCTGTCAAAAGTGTGCCTACAATTTTGCTCCCTCGCTTCGCTTACTCACAATTAATATTTATCAATTCATTGAATACATCTGTAACAACAATGAATGTAAATATCGTAAACAAAACCATACAAAAAATGAAGAGAGGATGGGGAACAATGAAGGTTTACTATTAGACTACCCCCTACCCCCACCCCCCGTCCAGCAAACTGAGGAAAAAAAGACTTTTTTTGTGTGCTAAACTACATCATTGCCCCCGAACTTTGACAGTTCTCCTTGTAGGGTCTACGCATTACACATCAGGACCAAATCGACAAGGAGAAAGTTATCGATCTCGAATATCAATTTTCATTTTGTTCGACTTCTATATCTCCCTCCCCCACCCCCATATTTGTCTGCTTCCACTAAGACCAACTTTTAACGAAGGGTGCCATTTAGTGTACGTGAAAGAGAGAGAGAGAGAGAGAGAGGAAGACAGAGGAAGACAGAAGAAATACAAATACAATGTCAAGAAAGAGGCTAGAGAAAAAAGAAGAAAAAGGTGAACTAAGGAAACATTTTGCCAAACACATTGAGAGGGAAATGAAGAAAGACATCAAAGGGAAAACAAAGCAAGACAAGAAAACAAAATACATAGGGAATAAAGATATGCACATTAAACCTGTGTGCTCAGAGGCGGCGCTCCGGAGGGCAGGGGCCTTTTTGCTTTGACAAGTGCCATATTCCTTGTAAGAAGTGCCCCTTCCTCTTCGAATAAGTGTCCATTTTCACCTCTCATATGAGCCCCTTTCCCTTTTTAATAAGAGCACTTTCTCTTCCTCTTAAATGCCCCCCTTTTTTTTACTGATAAGTGCCCCTTTTATTTGTACACGCGTCCCCTTTTCCTTTTTTTTTATATCAGTCCTCCCCCTTTTCTTAAATACTCCTTTTCACCTCTGATAAATGCCCATATTAAAATCTGATAGATGCCGCTTTTCCATTCTCATAAGTGCCTTATTTTATTTCTGGTGAGTGCCCCTTTTCAGGTACGAGGTTTACTTTGACATATGCTATTTTTCTTTTTCTATTACCTATAGGTGTCCTTTTCCCTTCTGAAAAGTACCCCTTTTTCTTTTATCCATAACATGCGCCCCTATAGAGCGACTTGGAGCACCTTTTTTTATTACCCCCCCCCCAAAAAAAAAAGCCCACTCGCTACGCTCGCTCGCTCGCTCGCATTTATTATTAGTCTAATTATGTTACTAATGCCTAGATTACATTTGGCCTGCGATTAGTCTACGGAGCCCGTATCCTGCCCGTATCCTCTTTTCCGTGCGGCCTCCATGCTTAAAACACATCAGGATTTGTTTCCCTTCTCATTATAAAATTTGTCGCACTGCGCGAGGTCACAAATCTTAAAATGTTCTTAATATTCAGACCATCGCACCCAACTGCAAAGTATGATGCTTAGGCAGTATATTGGACCATGCTATAAAGAGAGAAACAAATATTGAAATCATCCCTAATAATGTAATCGCAATTTCATTTTGATATTTCCCTTTGGCCAGTCTACCAGATGCATGGGCGCGTTTGGAAGACAAAGAAATATCTTACACAATAAAAAAAATAAATGGCAGCACGATCTTTCAAATGAAAAGAGGCAATATATTAGGATTAATTAATTCAAACGAAATGTAGTATTTAGATGTAGGCTACCTTTTATTTGATTTAGCTTTGATTTAACTCATATGATCGACCGACCGACTTCTTTCGATCGTCGAGTCAGAAGACTGGAAACCAGGAAAGTCCTGTATATTTAACGATATGTAAATTAAGCCCCTCTAAATTGTTGGGAACCTCAAATTCGCAAAAAGAATTGATGGAAAAATTTCACTTAAATTGTATCTTAATGTGATAGAGGATGTCATTTAAGACACACGTACTTCTGAAAAGATTTCCCCCAAAATTTGGGTTTTCTGTTATACGCAGAAAACCTAAATTTTGTATTCTTTCATCACTAATATTCGACTTCAAACATATTAGTTTTGAAAATCCTTGCAGAAATGTGTCTTAAATGACATCCTCTTTCACATTATGATACAATTCAAGTGAAATTTAGCCATATAATTGGAGGGGCTTTAACAATATTTGAACATACCACAAAATTCCGTGCAATTAATTCCGAGAAGATATTAAACAATCAAAAATTGTATTTATTTTGCTCTTGCAGTTGAATATGAGAGCAGAAATCAGCACAGCGAGAGTGAACATATACACACACACGGGTCATAGACAAAATCACAAAACATTTTCAGTAAATTATCATTAGCAGTATATTATTCACGTACTAAAGGTTTAAATACAGTCTAGGTTCTTCGCGGGCGGTTCATTCGAATGAATCGTGAATTTCCCTTCCCTTGCGTGTAGATAAACCCCCCCCCCCCCAAGGGTACGTTAGATCATGGACCTACTAGGTTAGATACGCACTGTGCTACCAGTCAGAGAGCGTCTATCCCAAGTATAACATTCTAGCTCATTACTTGGAAAACAATACATTGTTTTTTGCCCCCGAAAATCTTATGTCAGATACCAACTCGTAGTCTGCGTTTCTCTGAAGAAGACCCTACTTGATGCTCACAGAACAATGTCATATTTTGGAGAGTGATCTTTCTCAGCCCTGGCACCTGCATGCATGTTTAAAATGAGTTACCAGCTCATAGAGTCCCTTTCCCCAAAGAATAGTAGTACCTAAATGAAATGAAGTGGGTGACATTTAAGTTATTATTGTTGTTGTTATTATAGTAGTAGTAGTAGTAGTAGTAGTAGTAGTAGTAGTAGTAGTAGTAGTGGTGATGGGGTGGTAAAGTAGTTATATATAGTAGCTAGTACATATACTAATTATATCATGATATCTTATTTCTAGATCATCTTCAATTAGTACACTCTAGACCAATTATTTTGATGACATTTGTCAGGCTGATAATCCCATCAAAAAAGGTGCGAGACTCGCCTCACTGATATCTCCTTTATCCAATATACCAACAATTCAGTGATTTTCCATTCTTTCTGATTTACAGCAACGTGTGAATTTTATTGAAATTTTGACGATTACAAATTCTTCTTTACCATCAATCAGAATAATTGCTTTTATGAGGAATTTGCAGAAATCAATCGCCTGGTGGGAAGATGTTTACAGCATTAATATTTGTACTACAATAAATATCTAAAGATTTCAAATCTCCCATGCTTTTCCCCCAAAACAATTAAGCAGGTTATTATTCAATTATACCTCAAATATTTAATTTTTAACTTTTAAGGAAGGAAGTTCATGAATGTGAAGCCCTTTTTGAGAGTGAAATTAATTGGGTTTTTCTGGGTCTGCTAGAATAGGCTATGAGGAAGGGGGTGGAGGCGGGTAGAGCTAGGCACTCAAGGGATCAACGACGACGTGGACCATTCACTTTCACCACATCTCCTCAGTTCAGTGTGCAGAATAATTCCACAGATTGAAGACCTACTCTACACATTGAGATATGGCCATCCTAACATTCCAAGGGAGTTTTATAGATGGAAGTCATATTTTTCTTATAATTTTTCTCTCTATTAACTGGAGCCCTGTCTGCTCAGGTGAGCTTATTATTTCAGTACTTTGTCGTTTGACTAATTTTTACCAAGTTGACCATAATTACCATTGAATTATGATTGAGATTTCTGGATGGATATATACATGTACATTGTATAGTATCCAGAGGCAGAGACCTTCTCTGGTACATTATGATGACCAGATGACCACTTGGTATAGCATGTACAGCAACCTGTGCCGAAACCAAACGATGAGTGAACGCGTTCATTTTTGTGGCCGCATGTATATGTTTTGGATTAGGGTTAGGATTAGGGGTTCTGGTTCAGCTCGAGGTTATCGCTTAGGGTTAGAGGGCACGTACGCGCAATATGTACTAAATAATATTTCAGGTCCATGGACCTACAGAGCATTCGGGTATGATTATCATCTCACTGCATGCTCTAGGCTAGATGATATTATTATGTCATCTAGTCTGAAGAAGAAAATTAAGACTGTGTTCTGCGTAAACATGGTAAAGATCAGAGGTACACGTTTAACATCGTATTATGTAGTAGCTCACATGTGTTTAGATCAACCCCGCCACAAGGTAAGATCATTGTCCAGAAGCAAAGAAAATCCTAGACTTTCTTCTGAATATGTTGAGGATGTTATTAAATCGTTACTTAATTATTTACATTTCGTCACATATTTAATTCTAGTTCTGAAAGTTAAGTGTGAGTTCCGTTTGATTTTGTTTTTATTTTTATTATTATTTTTTTTTTTGAGGGGGAGGGTTCCAACACGCCAAAATAAAAATCCTCAGAATTTTAAGTTGCCGATGATTAGGGTTTAATTGTTAGGCTCACTGGTATCTATAAGGAGGAAGGTGTCTTGTCGATAGACTTACCATTTTGTCGGAAGAAAACTGATGTAGACAAGCCGACATTAATGTCCAATTTACAACCACAGATAGTGAAAGAAAGTGAATTTCACAATGATAATCAGAATCAGATTCAGATTCAGATTCAAATTTTAATGTCCACGTTAGAAATTTGGCCTCCAGTGGGAAGAGATAAGAATGAATAACATAAGAACACATAAATGTGCACAAAACAAAAACATCAATTAGAATTTAACAAACAGTTGAACACATTCTGATAAAAGTAAAGACCAACGCTAAGGAAGAGGAGATAGCAGAGTAATATGAAAAAAGGAATTAAGGAAGAGCAAGAAAGAACAAGAATGTATGTGAGGGGAAGAGAGAATAAAAACCGCTTGCATATATTATGAATCCAAACATCTTCTTTACTAAAGGTAAAAAGGTAAAAAGGCAGCGGCCCCCACTTGCAAACATATACGATTATAGAACAAAGAAGATATGATATTTTTTCTTTTTAAACCTTGCATTTTTAGAACATTACAACGATAGCAAAATAAATAACATCTGATCTGTACACAAACACCCCATTCCCGTAATTTGACCGTCGATTTGGAAAGTTTCTTGGAAAATTGATCAACTGTTACTTCATAATGAAGGCAACGCGGTTTTAGTAAACTAGATCGAATTTCTAAATTGCATTTGTGCTTTATCAGTGTCCAAATCTATGCTCGCTCTCGTTGTACTTTTTCAATTATTTTTCAAATTAGATTTTGATTTTGGGGCATAAAAAGTCAGCCCGCTGACGAAATTGTGTTCGTTTGCATTATTTGAATATATATATCTATATGCCTTGTATTCGATATGAATGTTGCCCCTCCCAGATATGATAATAATCATATGAATAATAATGAAAATAATAACACTACTAATGATAACAATAATACATGTAAAAAAAAAAAAAATAATGATAATAATGATACTATTGCTACTTCTTCTTCTTCTACTACTACTACTACTACTACTACTACTTGAAATAATAATGATGATTTCGTTTGCCAGGGAAGCCTTATCAATGGTCTCCTTCCTGAGGGCCACGCAATTATCATGACCCCAGCATTTGCTTTATGTTCCCATTTACATCTGGGTGGAGAGTAACAAATTTGGATCTATATTTTTTTCAAAGGACAGTACTGTAGTGCCGGCCTGATATTCGAACCCTTAATCCTTAGACTGAGAGCCAAGTGAATGAACCACTATACCATTACACTTCCGATTCCATATAAGGGTAATATATTTGTAGATATCCCCCTGTAAATGGTTGTCTTGTATATTACAGGGGATTTCCAGTGCGATTTCGATGAACCTGCATTGTGTGGTTTCACACAAGATACAAGAGATGATCTGGAGTTTCTTCATCATAGTGGTTTGACTCCAACTGAAGGAACTGGACCACATGGAGACCATACCTCAGGTACACACCCACTAAATCGATCTGCTAAAGCAATTTCACCATAGTCATGTCATTAGAAAACCAGACGACATGTACCTCCTCTGTAATATGGAAAGGGAGTAGTCTTGGAAACACACCGTGGTAGATCTGTGGGATGAGATACCACTGTCCCCCTTTTTTTAATTGTCATCCTGACGAAAGAGGGAAAGGGTACACATAAGAGACAGAGAGAGAGAGATATATATAGAGAGAGAGAGAGAGAGAGAGAGAAAGAGAAAGAGAGAGAGGAGGGGGGATCAACGTAATTTGTGTGTGCCCGTAATGGATAGTGTGAAAGACAGTAGTAAAATGGAGTATGTCATAGTACGCAGGAGCAGACTGGTAATCAGGAGAATTGAAGTCAGTTCCCAATGTACTATATTATATATATATGGGCAATCCCATGGAAAATGTTCACTTGCCCAAAATCATAAATTTGTCGATAACCCCGGAAATATTTGTGCTACCATGACAAATTTAGAATTTAACATTGGAGCTGAAAACACACTTTTATTGGATTGGTATATGATATCAAATTATCAATAGGACTGAAACTGCATTAAAGAATTGTATTTTTCGAAAAAAAGAATCCCACTTTGGGGACAAAATTGAGCGGCAATTAAAAGAAAAAGAAGATATTTAGATCTCATTATTTCAAACCATAAGTACTTCAGATATACATTTTGGTAGTAATTTGTGATAAATGAAAGCAATGATTATTTTAAAGCAAAGGTAATGAGGTCTTTAAAAATTGGACAAAAGTGTCATGTCCGTTACGCACAACCTGTCATGTCTGATTGTCTGTTACGCTACTTTTTAAGATCTGACAAGGAAATGTGTAATCTTAAAGTTTTACAATATGTATTTATATTTAGAATCGGATTATAACATTCTGGTAATCCCTTTAAAGATACTATGTCCCTTTTGCAGCCAACATCAAATTCTGTAGAACTTTGCAGGAATTATGAATATGTCATGTATGTCCTATCTGTGAAATTTAAGCTTTAGCAGTGTCCTAATATTCAAATTATGCAAGGAAACCCGTTTACTTGCTAGACTTCACTGTCAGACACTATTGAGTGACTGACTGGCTTTTTTCATCTTTGGTAACATACATAAAATGAGCTGTAAAGGGTACATGAGCATTTGTCTACATCAATAACCCACTTCTTGTAATGGCCAAAATTAAACTGATTGAATCTTTGCGCAGCATAAAACGTACGACCATTCGGTACAATGGTCTGAAAAATCAGACTATTACTTACTGGCTCTATAGCTCCTAAGTCGATTCGACAATAGTCGTTATTTTCCCACTTAAAGACATTTTCAAGCCCCCCCCCCCTTTTTAGGGAAGTTCTAAATTAGTATTGTCTTTCAAATGCCGTTGGAATTTGACCTTTTCATTTTTTTTTGGCCTGCAAATGGGACATAGTACCTTTAAGACTTATTGAACCTGAAAAAAGTTACAAACTATTCAGAGGTGCAAAATCGCCCTTGTCATCTTTTTGTCATGTCCGTTACGTTAACAAAGAATCCACAGGGTTAGGGTTACACTCCTGTTTTCGAAAGCATACAGTACATGAATGTAATTATAAATATATTTTGCACTATCATGTAGTCCTTTTTGTTGTTGTACTTCTTCCTTATATTCTAAAAATACTGTACAATTTGTTTTGTATGTCCCTGTTAATTTCATACGTAAAATTAATTTATAGCAAATCTGAAAAAAATGCCTTTGTATTAACTGAACATTTGAAAGATTCGCTTAATATACCATTAAATATGTAGATTGTAGACATCTCATTGGCTGGCCCAAGAAAATACACTCCCGACAGCAAGCTACGGAAGTATCAATGAAAATCGTTTTATACATGGAATCATTTTTACAAACTATTACATGTACCGTTTTTTAGTTGTTCAAACTGAGTATTGTTCACTTGAATTTAAAAAGGAGGAAAAAAGAGGAAAGAAAGATTATTTTTTTTTGTAAGTGAGCTCATACTCGTAGTCGGGGAAAAGGTTGGTAATGAATTCAAATATCCTACTATTGGGAGAAAATTCATTTAGTAGTTAATGGGTGGTTTGGGGAAAGAAAATATATTAAATCATCTGATTCTACTCAATTTAGTGACACATATGGCATTTTAATGTAAGATTAGAAGAAAAAAACTTCCAACCGAAAAAGAGAATACAGCGATTATGTCAGAGAATCAGTTGGGTGACAAACAGTAAGCTTTAGAGAGAGGTATACCAAGGCGCGGATCCAGGATTTCTTAGGGGGGCCCCAAATTTGAAATTATGCAAGACAAATATTGGTACGTAATGGTGACCAGCAGTGGCGTAATGAGCAAAAACGTTTGGGGGATACACAAAATCCGCATCACCCCACTCTTACATGCAGGCCCCGATGAACGTTTTTCAAAGTGGGTGGGGGGAGGATAAAGTATTTACGATCAGGTAGAGCGTAGCGTAAATTGGCGTGGGGTCTAGGGGCAAAACCCCGGCGGGGGTCAAGGGGCGGAGCCCCCGGAAGCTCAGGGGGTATGGGCATTTAATTACGGCCAGATGAGCATATTTTGATACCTTATTCATGACACTGGCAGGTCACTCATTGGCGTGGGGTCCAGGGGTTTTAGGCATTAAATTACCGTCAGATGAGCATCTAGGGGCCGCCTTAGGGCCCTAGGTAGAATTGAGGCATTGAGGCATTTTATAACGGTCAGATAGACATTCAGGAGCCCGCCATAGGCCCCCTGGTGGGGTCGAGGGGGCGAAGACCCCGGAAGCTCAGGGGTTTTAGGCATTTAATTACGGTCAGATCACTCAGATGAGCATAACCTTATCCGGACACCGACAGGACACTAATTTGCGTGGGGTCCAGGGAGCGGAGCCCCCGGAAGCTCAAGGGTTTTAGGCAATAAATTACGGTTAGATGAGCATATTGTGTGACACCGGCAGGACACTAATTGGCGTGGGGTCCAGGGGGCAGAGCCCCCAGAAGCTCAGGGTTTTAGGCATTAAATTACCGTCATATGAGCATCCAGGGGTCCGCCTTAGGGCCATTGCTTGGGTCCAGGGGGCAGAGCCCTTAGAAGCTCAGGGTTTTAGGCGTTTAATTACCGTCAGATTAGCATTCAGGGGTCCGCCTTAGGCCCTTAGGTGGGGTCCAGTAGGGGCAGAGCCACCGGAAGTTCTGAGGTTTTAGGCATTTAATTACGGTCAGATGAGCATAATATGATACCTTATTTGGGACACTGGCAGGTCACTAATTGGCGTGGGGTCCAGAGGGTGGAGCCCCCAGAAGCTCATGGGGTTTAGGCATTAAATTACCGTCAGATGAGCATCCAGGGGCCCGCCTTAGGGTCTAGGTGGAATCCAGGGGGCAGAGCCCCCGGAAGCTCAGGGGTTTAGGCATTTAATCACGGTCAGAAGAGCATATTTAAATTTGATACCTCATTATTTTGTGTCACTGGCAGGTCACTATTCTTTCTTTCTTTCTCTCTTTCTTTCTATTTCTCTTTAATATACATTTTCAAAAAAAGTGCGGGGCTCGAGGCCCCCGAGCCCCGTCGTTCCGCAGGCCCTGACATGTAGGCCTCTAAGAAGCATATTGTAAATTTAGGAATTTGTCATTTTCCAACAAACGCATAAACAAGTATAATTTACTAAATTGTATTATTACTGAAAATCGCAACTGATCTCCCCTACCTTTCTTTTTTCTTTTTTTGTATGCCTCCGCTACAAAGTAGCCGGAGGCATTATGTTTTCTGGTTGTCCGTCCGTCCGTACGTCCGTCCGTACGTCCGTACGTCCCGTTCTCGTGATCGCGTTATCTCAAGAACCGATTGATGGATTACCGCCAAACTTAGGTCATGTAAGTATCTTGCAGAGCCAATGAATTGATTAGATTTTGGGGTCACGAGGTCAAAGTTCAAAGGTCACAGGGTTCATTATATTTGCAAAAATAGCTTGTGATCGCGTTATCTCAAGAACCGATTGATGGATCACCGCCAAACTTGGGTCATGTAAATATCTTGCAGAGCCAATGAATTGATTAGATTTTGGGGTCACGAGGTCAAAGTTCAAAGGTCACAGGGTTCATTATATTTGCAAAAATAGCTTGGGATCGCGTTATCTCAGAAACCGATTGATGGATTACCGCCAAACTTAGGTCCTGTATGTATCTTGCAGAGCCAATGAACTGAATAGATTTTGGGGTCACAAGGTCAAAGTTCAAAGGTCACAGGGCTCATTATGTATGCAAAAATAACTCGTGATCGTGTTATCTCAAGAACAGATTGATGGATTACAGCCAAACTTGGGTCATGTATGTATCTTGCAGAGCCAATGAACTGATTAGATTTTAGGGTCAAAGGTCAAAAGTCGTGGGGCTCATTATGTATTTAAAAAAAGCTTGTGATCGCATTATTATGAGAACTGATAGACAGATTACCATCAAACTCAAGACATGTATATGTATCTTGCAGAGCCAATAAACTGATTAGATTTTAGGGTCGTGAGGTCAAAGGTCATGAATCTCAATATGTATGCCTTTAAATAGCTTATGAACGCATTATCATTCGAACCGACAGATGGATTACAATCAAACTTGAATTTTAAAAATTGCTTCCGTTTTGGTTTGTAAAATTGCCCTATGGCGGAGGCATCATTTCGGACTGCGCGCAGTCGAAGTTCCATCTAGTTTTTTTTTTTGCTTTCCCTTTCTCTCCTCTTTCTCTTTCCCTTCCCTTCCTTCTCTCTCTTTTAGGTTTGCTGGGGGAACAAGGGCCTTTCGCCCCCCGAATCCACACGTTGTTGGCGGGATTAATCACAACTGATCTCCCCTTCTCTTCACCCTTTTCTTTTCTTCTTCCTCTTTTTTGTTCCCTTTTAGCTCTCCTCTTTCCCTTCCCTTCCTTCTTTCTTTTTTTTTGGCGGGGGCAGGGGGGGGGAGAGGCAAGGGCCTTTGCCCCGATCCACAACTTGTTGGCGGGAAAATTGCAACTGATACTCACCCTCTTTTCTTTTCTTCCTTTATTTTTCCTTCCCTTTATCTCCTCTTTTCCTTTTTTCTTTCCCTTTTCATTTCGTCTCTGTTATTTTTTTGATGGGGGAGGTAACAGCCTTGGAGGCAAGGCCCTTTCACCCCCTCCCCCCGATCTCCCTCTTTTTTCCCCTTTTTCTTTTCTTCTTCCTCTTCTTTCTTTCCCTTTCTCTCCTCTTTCCCTTTCCCTTCTTTTCTTTCTCTCTCTCTCTTTTTTGCGGGGGTGCAAGGCCCGCTCGGCCCCTTCCCCTGGATCCGCGCCTTGGTATACCCTCTCATTAAAACTGAGTTAGTGCAGGGAGATCATCTCCCTGGTTAGTGTGAACGTTTGATTTCCGTTGATGAAGGGGTGGGTTTGGTAAGTGAAGTATGTTAATAACCTAATAATTCAGAGCTGTAAGGTGTACATATAAAGCGAAACAACGCATCCTCTTTTTTCGTGTGGGGGGGGGGCGGTTGAAGGGTGCTTCTTATTTCTGTTTCATTTCCTTCCTTATTTTTTAAAGTACATTTCAAGTACTTAATAATAATGCACTCAACTGTGTTCTGATGGTTGTAAGACAAGAAATATTTTCAGCCAAATTACGAAATCAACTACCTGCATTTGATATAATTTTATCAGCTGTAAAACGTTATTATGAAATGGAAAAATATATATACCAAACAAATCTCAGAGAGAATAAATTGAAAAAGAAATGGTTTCACTTTAGAAAATATTTTGAGAGTGTTGGAAATGTGCCAACACAAACTTGATCATGTATTTTTTAATATATTTATTATATATTTTAAATACTAATTTTGTCATAAATGTCTGTTTTATCTGACACAAAGTTTTCGGTCGTGATGATTATTATCTGTGTTAAGCCATTATGTATGTAAATTATTTCTTTAATTATTTCTATATAATGTATGGATATACTGTATATGATGGAATTTGTTTTGAAAATAAAGAACCCTGTGGAAGGGAGGAAAATAATATTAATAATTTTCCATTAAAAAATAAATACATGCTTATGATTGTCCTGGTAAAATGTTACGTACGTGGATTCAAAATATGTAATTTTATATCATTTTGGCATATACATATGTCTCGATCTCTCTCTCTCTCTCTCTCTTTCTGTTTTGGGCGGGATATGCACTCTGCAAAAATGAAAGATGACACCATCGGTAGTTAAGATTTACAAATAAATAATACATGTATAAACTTATCTTTCCATATGTCAAAATGAATATAAATCCTGTAAGATGATATGTATGCGTGAGCATAGCCAACAGGACAAGTATCTTGACCGTGCTTGTCAAAACAATGCAGACATGAGAATACAGTTGTTATCAAGGTTGACATCCAGTGCTCAATCCTCCTCATTGTTTATCATTCTTTGTTTTCTTTGTTAATCAAGAATATCTTACAGATCTATGCACACATTCATTAACATTTGAATGGCTATTTGCTCTAATTTTTCAAATTTCTTAATCAGACCTTATATAAACGGTTAAATGAGTGTTCCATTCAAGCATGACAGTTCAAAACTTGATCTTAATTGTCTTAATTGATATTGGTATAGTATTAACTTTTCTTTACTTTAATTTGATATAGATTTTTATTAATTTTCATTGACGGTTTATATGACAATTTCGAATCCCCCAAAAGTGTCCACTTTCTGTTTAGGAGTGTATATACTAAAGTTAGCCTAGAATAAAATCGTGTTTATGCACATACGTCTAGGAACAAGTATAATCTACCCAATATTTTTCTAGGGGTCGTCCCATCAGGGAGATGGTTATGATGGTTATCAGTTTCCATGTGGAGTAGGTCATAATTCGCTGATACCGGACTTGGTGGAAATACCATTAATGGGTGTACAAGTCTCGCACACAGCAACCCCGTATTCCCGTCTCTCGGAGAATCTTCGCCTCTTCGGGTGAGGGAAATGTAAGATAAAGAATTTTCCACATGGGGTGATTGGTGGAAACTGAAACTGCAGAGTATTACCTAAGGCCTGTTTCAGCTAATCCTAGTGATTGACAACACCTGTTAATGGGTAATTATCCGAACGGTGTCGAATTCCCCATTAGGGCCCACTAGGTTTCAAGACATTATTTTGGCTCAGAAGTTTCATCGAAGTCAGATTCACTATGATAAGAAAAAAAGTCTTGTCGCTCAGTCGCTACGCTTCTTGTAGAAGAGCTGTAACTCATATAGCTTTATATAGAGAATAGAGTCTTACTACGAAGTGCAGTATCGGCGATTCAAGGGGACGGGGGAAGTCTCTCCCTTTATTGGCGGGGGAGGGGGGGGTGTGGAGTGGGGGGATTGATAATCCAATTGAAAGAGATCTCTTTGTTTAATTCATACTTGCGTGACTCCCTCATGTTATTTTATTTTTTATTTTTTAATATTTTTGCTCTGCAACTAAAATATAGTGCAAAATAAAGAGGACGCAGACTATATCACTGTATGAGGTCCCCAATATTATTGACCTTTTTTTATTCAGTTTTTAGTTTTGGAAGAGACTTGTTTCTCCTTATACTGTACCGCAGGTTTTGGACATTATATGTACCTGGAAGCAACAGGTGCAACGTTTGGTTCAACTGCCCGCCTCATATCCCCTCGCTTCAATGGTAGCAGTGGTGGTGATGATGATGATGGGACTAACGGTGTGAAGGTGACCTTCTGGGTTAATAAGAATGGACAGGAGATGGGAAACCTTCGTTGTTTTGTCATGAATGCAACCACGGATACATCCACAGCAACTACAAACACCACCACCACTACAATGCAACAAATACTAGAAGTCCCTGGTGTACTCGGGAGCGAATGGGTGAAGAGAAATGTGACGATTCCTAGACCACCAACAGATTTTCATGTACGTCGATTGATTTTCCTTTTGGTTGTAATGTTATCATTTTAACTTAATACCTTCAGAGTCATCAGAAAGGAGCGAGAATGACAACTCCAGAGGTGAAAGTATTTGAGTGTATCCCTTTTGAATTGGGAAAGCCCCTGATTGTTTGAACACTTTCATCTCAGTGTGGGTAGACGCAAGTCAATGTATTATCGGATTTGCTTAATTGCAAGTTTGGGTTGTGGTTTCGCATTTGAAAGAAAAAGTTGTGGTTTCGCTTTGAAGGACATACTATAAGAAAAGTGATCAGTTCGGGGCTTTACCAAGATTCCTCATGCTACCCAGTGGAAATTTAGAATGAAGGGAAGTGGGAGTATGTTACATTAGGAGTCTGTCTAGACAAACGGGGTGGATGTGAGAGTGGGGGTTCCCTCTCCCACCCTAAGTTTTTTAGATAATGTGAAACAATATAGTGAAATGTATTATTGCCAAGAAATGACCCTTTAGCTTTATTGTCCGTTTCTGTTTTGTTTTATGAATAGGTATACTCGACACTAAAAAAAAAATCTATTTTTAATCTTTCGATATGACTGAATGATCTTGCTTGAATTATTTAAATGCTAATTTCTAAACGCAATGATAATGAAGTTGAGAATCCTGCTTGGAATGGAATCATGAAAACAAACTACAACTTAATGAGCGTCTTTCTGGCACTCAGCAGACGATACATTTATCAATATCCCTCATTTTCTAAATATGTATTGACTAAAGTCCCTCCTGAATCACATGCTGTTAGCAACATTACTAAACAAAAAAATTTAAAGGGTTTGGTGACAGAAGGGATGTATTCATGTGAATTAAGTTCTAGCGTCTTCGAAATTGTGTCCTAACCGACAGATCGTCTTTGAAGCAACGTGTGGAGCATCTGCAGCTAATGATATCGCTATTGATGACGTCACTGTCAATGATGACGTCATTCCAGGTCAGAATAAAAATTCATCTATATATATATAGTTCTTACACAGCAATGAGATAAAACAAAAACAGACTGTAAACAGAGTAGCATGACGATGTTTTTTGTTTTTAATATGTGATAAATGATCAATAATGGGCGTTTGTATAATTTTCTAGATTACATAAAACATTGAGCTTTCAAATAATTTTAATATGTCAGCTTGGAAAAGCACAAATGTCCCCTGAAAGGACTGCTCTTTACATGCCCTTATATTAAAAATATAGTGAGAAATAGCTGAAAAGTTTGGACCAAATATTTCATTTAATGTTTTACTTTTTTCAGAACCAGCACCTATTGAAGAGTTCAACTGTACTTTTGAGGCAGCAGGCCTGTGTGTATTCTCTCAAGATGGAACAGACCAGTTCAATCTAGTCAAATATCAAGCTGCTGATAATCAAAATCCATTTGCTATGAATAGAGATCACACATTTAGTAATGGCACAGGTAACACCAAACCTTACTCTACTTCACCATTTTCATTTCTGACTTACATTTCATGCATTAAAAAACATAGTATTATGGAATGGCTTAATATTGGGCTAAAATACATTTGAATAAGAAATAGCTGACACCCAACAAACCCTATAGTGCTACAAAGAAGGCAATTGCCAGAAAAAAACGAGAGAAAAAATCTTAATAATAATTATTTTGTGATTATATCATAAAATGTGCAGTCCACCTGAATTTGGGTCAAGTCAAAGTAAAATGCGGAAAATGGATTTTCGTCCTCAACATTGAATTTTCATTTTGATTAGAGGTTGGGTTGTCTTTTGCATGACTTTAAGGTTTCCATTCATTACGTAATCTTATTCTTTGTACGAATGGGGCGTCAGAGTCAGAGGTGGCGCTCGGGGTAGGGGTGAACTTTTTCAAGTACACCAAAAAATATGTCCCGTTTTATTACTTGTAAATGTCCTTATTCATATATGAAAACTGCCCCTTTCTTCTATTGAGTACACCTTCCCTTCTTCTAAGTGCAAGTGTCCCTTTTTAACCTCTGATAGGCCTAAGTGCCCCTATACAATGCTAACAAATGCCCCTTTTAGTTGACAATTGCCCTTTCCCTTCCGATAAGGCCTAAACAAAAAGATGTTGTATTGCCCTTTAGGTGCCAAAACATGGATCGGTCGGTCGGTCGGAATTTTTTTTTTATAATCTTTTCTTCTCCCTCTTTGGGCTGATATTCTCAGTTTTGAATGCTTTAAAGCCTCTCTGCACTAGTTTGACCAGGAGGGATTAGACCACCCTGTTGGTCACTGACAGGTGGTTATCTCATCAACTCAGCTCTCAATTAACATAGGAAAAAGAGGATCATTGGGGACCAACGGGCACCGCTTAGGCATTGTTTTCTATATAGAGAGAGCAAGTAGCTGCAAGTAATGCAGAGGGGCTTTTAATACATATGTGTTTTTTTATTGATTAAACATTTTTTTCTCTTGAAAACGGTAAAAAATAAATTAATTAAAAAGCCCACCGTAGATTTCAAGATTTTGGTTCGGTCGCAAAGGGCAATACAACATCTTTCTTTTTTTTTTACGCCTAAGCGAGTTTTTTTCTTCAAATCGCCAAAGTGCCAATTTTCCCTATATCTCCCATTTTCACAAAATGTGCACTTGTACAGTATAGTATTAATGACTGCTTTGAGAGAAATAGTTGTTTTTATACGCTCAAGGGAAGGTTACAATTGTGCTATTGCCCGAGGCGTGCCGAGGGCAATAGCCCAATTGTAACCTTCCCGAGAGCGTATAAAAACAACTATTTCTCGAATATTAAAGCAGTCATTAATACTTTTATATGCCGAAAAATAGTCAACTTACCAATCAACTGGTAGAACAGGAAGAGCAGAAATACATACTACTAGGGCCTAGACCCTTCTATAGAATCTAGTTAGTGTTAGATCTAATAATATATTCAAATCTGTTGTTGAGAGAAACTGGAAAACCCATCCACTCAAGTTTTCACCCTATCAGAGACTACCCAACTTGACGAAGGGCAAATAAGCTACAAGCTTTACGTCTCTACATCCAAGTAAAGTAGTCTAGACTACGTCTACCGCGGTGCGGTAATGTTTAATACTCACTCAGTACAATGACAGTAGATCTCTAGACCCCTCACAACAATTAATGTGTGGGACTCTACTGACTGGATTTGACGGCTTAACTTTAGAATACCTTGGTGTGCTTGCTGTCAGCAGAATTAATCAAGTCTTGCATTTGATCATCATTAAGAAGTTGAAATCTTGGGAGAGTTTCTTCAGCCATTTTTGCCTTGTTTGGAATTCAGTACGATCGAGATTGCCGTACGGTCGTCTGCGCTACGATGTATTAAAAATTGATAAATTAAGCTAGCGACCGATTATTCGCACACTTATGGTGTCCGCGCTCGCTCAAACCAGTTTTTAACACGTAAACCAATGGGTATTTCAGCAAGACTGAACCAATTCCCGGTAATTGGAATTTTGCCGGGATTTTTTAACTATTTTTTTTAACTATTACATGGCTTTGGCATTTTTCGGGAATAGTTAAAACAACGACTGCAATTTCGAACAATCAGATGGCTGGATTTCTTAAGTGAGGTATATAATCATCTCTATAATATATAGAGAGCCAAATCTTTCTTGATAAAATAGGAGAAGCTTTGTGTAATAACTGGTATCTTAGTGATTTACCACAGTGTAAGGCGGTGGGACCGGGGGCAGGTGCACAATGCCCCAAGTTTCATAAGAGCAAACATTGCCCCTTTTATAAAAAATAATCGTGCTCGTTTTCGATGCTATCAATTGCATCTGCTGTAAATAGGTCATTTTAATTACGAGAAGTGTGCCCTTTTTACAGTAAAACTTGTGCCCTTTTAAACTACCTTCTTTTCAACCAATAAAAAAAGGCACGTTCCAACCCATCCTTCAAACTCCACGCCCTATTTAGCGTCATAGAACAGTAAGGTTATCAAGGGCCCTTTGCAAGAATATAAAAGTGTAGACAATTATTCAGGAGTTTTCGGGGCAAATGCAAAGCACTGCCAAGATCGGTGGCAATGCGAACACATGAATATTCAATATTTTGCTTGGCAATGGTTGCTTCTTTCGCTCGCAAATGAATCTTCAGACCATCACACACAACTGCTATGATGTGGAAGTATTACCTTGAAAACGTTAAAAGCGAAACGCCGGTTAAAAGAGAAACAATAAAATGCTGAACACGATCCCTGGTAATGAATTAATTGAAAGGATGTAGGGATATTCAAATTTCTATTTAAAAAAATGCTTAAGTTACCGATTGTACGTGTCACTATTTGTTCTTTCTTTAAAACACTGTGGCTTTTTGTTGTTGCCCCATCTTTGTATTATTTGTCATTTGTGTCAATAGGGTTTACGGTTTACCTTTGTTTCAACAGGCCAATATTTGTCAGTTGATGCGTATACTCGCTATAGGTGGGGGTGGCGTCGTACATCATCGAGACAGTCAGCAGGTCAGGTTGCTCGTCTTGTGTCACCCATGTTAGCTAATGTGAATGAAGGTGAAGATCCTGCATGTCTCCTCTTCTGGTACCATATGCATGGAGGTGATGGTGTGGGTCAGATCAGAGTCTATGTCAAGAATGAATCCTCAGAGGAGTTAGGTAATCCTGAATGGTTCCTTAGTGGTGAACGAGGGCACGTTTGGCGCGCTGCTGAAATCAGGATTGAACAACTTCTTAAATTTCAGGTAAATAATATACAGATGATGTATGCCAATAAGGTCATTATATAAAATGGGATATTTGGTAGAGAGCAACCCATTAATTGGCTGAGAAGTTATCATGTGATACTCAACATTTTGTTATACATGTGTGTGCACAAAAGTCCAATATAACGTATATATTGTTAATGTTATACCGCGCTCGAAAATGAATTAGACATCGGATTCGCATCATTCTTCCACGTGCGTACCCATAGGTTGCATTCTCATAGTGGAGCACATATTAGACTACGTGCGTACCCATAGGTTGCATTCTCATAGTGGAGCACATAGTAGACTACAATAAAGACTACTCATCAAGAGGGAAATCGACAAGAGAATAAAACGAGGCATAAGATCGAATACCTTAATATTATGTAAACTATATTGAATACATATCGTCGTTTAATGAAGTATATATTCGCATCCAAATTCTGTATTTCCCTCGTATAATTACTTCCACCTGTCCTTCTGCCTCGATGAAATATAACGTCACTTGGAGAAATTTTGAATGTGTCGGTTCATAAATATTTATATAATATTGAATGGTTTGATACAAAGGTATATCCCACGAGCTCATGAGCGTATTTCACGTCGGAACGAGGAGCGAAATATTTTCAAAACAAGTGCGATATCATACAAATATGATATGAATGTTCTGGAGTTCAATATGACAAAATATACATGTATGAAGGGGCAAATTCAGAATTATCATCTGGGCCTCAGGTCGAGGTAAAATATAGTGGTACGGGAGAAATTCTGAATTGGGAGACGCTTAGGTTATACACTGAATACAGCTCAGTTGAGGGACGACCCATTGGACTTGTAGCTTAGGAGTGCCGGTTAGGAGCAGGGGCGGATCCAGCCGGCGGCAAAGGGGGCCCAATTCGTGAGAAAATATTTAGCGCCGAATCAGCCAGCCGGCGAATAAGCGGGGGGGGGGAGGGGGGTAAGGAGCACTAGATTTTTTTTGGGGGGGGGAGCTCAAGGGAGGAGGGCCAATTTTTTAAAAACCTGTTTTTAATGTAAAATTTACATTTTTTACCTGTATTGGAGTCAGGGGGAGCCGGACCGAGCCCCCGTGAATCCGCGCCTGGTTAGGAGTGCCGGTTAGAAGTACGAGGCGGGGTAAGGGGAGGCCTCAGCCCCCTTACACTTTTGAAATAACCAATGGCATATTTGGGCAACTGTCATATCATATTCGAGTAACCGTCTATTTTTAACTTTTCATGTTACCTCGTATATTTTGATTACCAAATTACATTATCACTAAAACAAACTATCAGAGTCTTTGCTCGCTCGCTTCGCTCACAAATAAAGTTGATTTCGAGAAAAAGAAGTTAGTAACCTGGTTAAAGACAAAACAGATTAATGGAAATGGACAAAACGTGTCGTATATCACTTATTGAAAATTTGTACCTGGTCGTCGATAGGCCCTAAATTAAAGGAGCCGTATATTTATGATATGTCTAATTATGGAAATCAACTCTAATGCAGTATCCCGATTCGCTTTTTTTTTTCTTAGATTATCTTCGAATTTACGGCTGGAGACTTGGAGAATATTGCTATCGATGATGTCAGCTTATCACGCTATGAATGTCCTGGAGAACGTGAGTATATTATGATACGAATATAGAGATAAATGGTAAATGTTGCTACAGGACTTTCTTTCTTATTCATCAGAAGTAATTCAACATATATTACTTCTATCACTTTTGTGCAAGAAGTGGGCTAAGAAAATGAACGAAAACCTAAGTTGTGAGAGCTGTAGGAATGCAAGAGGTGTAAGAGATTAAGAGTTGTAAGAATGCATGAGATTACGAGCTGTAGAAATGCAAGAGATCGAAGAGATTAAGAGTTGTAGGAATGCAAGAGATCGAAGAGATTAAGAGTGGTAAGAATGCAAGAGATGGAAGATATTAAGACTTGTAAGAATGCATGAGATTACGAGCTGTAGAAATGCAAGAGATGGAAGAGATTAAGAGTTGTAAGAATGCAAAAGATGGAAGATATTAAGAGTTGTAAGAATGCATGAGATTAAGAGTTGTAAGAATGCAAGAGATGGAAGAGATTAAAAGTGGTAAGAATGCAAGAGATCGAAGAGATTAAGAGTGGTATGAATGCAAGAGATGGAAGATATTAAGAGTTGTAAGAATGCATGAGATTACGAGGTGTAGAAATGCAAGAGATGGAAGAGATTAAGAGTTGTAAGAATGCAAGAGATGGAAGAAATTAAGAGTGGTAAGAATGCATGACATGGAAGAGATTACGAGCTGTAGAAATGCAAGAGATGGAAGAGATTAAGAGTTGTAGGAACGCAAGAGATGGAAGAGATTAACAGTGGTAAGAATGCAAGAGATGGAAGAGATTAACAGTGGTAAGAATGCAAGAGATGGAAGAGATTAAGAGTTGTAAGAATGCAAGAGATGAAAGAGATTAAGAGTGGTAAGAATGCAAGAGATGGAAGAGATTAAGAGTTGTAAGAATGCAAGAGATGGAAGAGATTAAGCGTGGTAAGAATGCAAGAGATGGTTGAGATTACGAGCTGTAGGAATGCAAGAGATGGAAGAGATTAAGCGTTGTAAGAATGCATGAGATTACGAGCTGTAGGAATGCAAGAGATGGAAGAGATTAAGAGTTGTAAGAATGCAAGTGATGAAAGAGTTGGTAAGAATGCAAGAGATGGAAGAGATTAAGAGTGGTAAGAATGCAAGAGATAGAAGAGATTAAGAGTGGTAAGCATGCAAGAGATGGAAGAGATTAAGAGTTGTTGGAATGCATCTGAGATTCAAGAGATGCTACAACAGGGCTTGGAAATTATCTGCCTAAATTCTACTGAATATCATATTGTCCTGATCCTGATAATACTAGCTTAGAGATAACTTCTCCGAGCGCGTTTTCATCCACTAGATAATATCGTTCACAGATAAATAACAGTGTGCATAGCATGTGGAAGAATTGCTGTAAGAAAGTTTCCATATATTTTTAAGAATTTGCGTAATCATTAACCTGATTTTCTCCATATAAAACTGAACAGTATAGCGTTGATGGTTGGCTAATTCGTTTCATTGATTTATTTGTTTCTTTTATCGTGATCTAGACCCAGTTGCCATTGAGCCAAGCGTCGATTGTGATTTCGGAGAAGCTGAGATATGTTACTATACGCATGACCCCACCGCAAACTTTAACTGGGTGTGGACGAACCGAGCCACTGATAGTTCCTTCACTGGCCCCGCTCAGGACCATACAAGGGGGGATGAATTGGGTAAGACCGGTATGGCCCCTCCAATGAGCCTTCTCAGTATCGTACACGTGTGGATAAAAATGCTAGTTATCTAAGTTAAGAATCGTTATGACACAACCGAAGTGTATCCGCACAATCACTTTTCATGAAAAAATGAACGTAGCAGCCAGCTTGAGAAAGCCTTGCCCAGAATTGTAGGCCAAGAGCTTGACCTAAAGTAGTCACTCCATCAATCCCATTAGATTTACCCTTACCTACTACTTAGACTAAGAGTCATTGACAAATATTTTGTCGGTTTAACCGTAGCTGTTGGGATTACGGGTCCCCAGAACAGACCCCAAATTAGATGGATGTTGGGATTGTTGCCCATGCTCCAAACTTCGTCAAATCACTCAAATGGAAGTTGTAGCCTTGTAGGATAGTACTACACAATACAAGGGCGAATATTGCCTGTACCCAATCGAACTGGGCACCCTTAGAACTGTTTTCATGGGAAGGGGGATTATTTTGATGCCTTGCGCTCCGTCCCTTTGCTCTATAGCCTTAACGGAACACCAATTACAAATGTTTTAGGCTCCGAAAACACATCTACCGCAGGACCACCTTTCACTGTTTCACTCCAGCCCAATTATGACTATATTCTCCTTCAACATGTAAGTTTATAAAGACTATTTGGTTCATGCTATGAAACGTCGTCGACATAAGTACATGTTAATTGCTTCCATTGTAATCAGGATTCTACATACACATAGACAGTGCCAACCAGAGACCAGGAAGTAAATCTAGACTCATCTCTCCTCTTATCAACGCTCCACGAAGCTCGTCGTGTCTTGAGTTCTGGTATCATATGTATGGCAGCCATATTGGACAATTGAATGTCTACTTCAAATACAGTGACAGCGCCCTCCCTGATGAACCAGCTTGGTCACTTTCTGGTAACCAAGGCAATACATGGCACAGAGCATCTTCTTTAATCACCGACATGACGCGAGACTTTCATGTATGTTCTTTCACTTTCAATCTTTGTTATTGCTACTTATGCTTTCACTCTTTTTTGTGACCTGCACACTATATCGCAAGTCATAATATGCAATTAGCATATCGAACAGTATACCCAAATCTAGTCACTTCCTTATTGAAGGTTACAACCTTTCTGGCCTTGAAATCTATTGCATGGTAAAGAGTATTGAAATAATGATTCATACTGCTGCTGTCAGTACAGATTACAACAAAACGTTTGGTCAATATCTCCTTGTACCAAGTTTAAGTTGATTCAATGAATATTGGTTAAGCGATATACATGTTGAACTTGAGTTTCAAAATTAGTTCAAAAGTTATTTTCAATTTTTCTCTATTCATCCCCAAGGAATTGATTACCACATGTCTTTATTCAGGTTGTATATATCTTAATACGTGCAACATACCTGCAATACATTCTTCATGAATTTGAACAAAATTTAGACTGTTTTCACCATATTGCATTATTGGTTTTTCACAAAATCCAATTGTCCATGATTTAAACCGAAAAATAACTTATCTTGGTCCTTGAAAGGCAATTCACAATCAAGAAATCTGTAAAAATAAAATTATAAACAGCTCTTCTGAAAAAGATTTACAATGAAATTTCATGAAAGCCATTTATTTTAATGATTATTAAATAAACATATGATTTCCTTCTTCCGGAATTCTGATTATTGAGAACAAAACATTTCTTATCATATCCTGTTTTCTTACCTTCTTTACTAATAAGATTACTTATTTAAATGACCAAACATTTGAGATAAACCCTTTTATTCCGGGGGGGGGGTCTTATGATGTTCATAAAAGCATTTCTCACTATAATCTTTGAACCAGGAAGGAGCCTGATAAATTGATGTAAGCCACTTCTGAGATAGTATATAAGCATGGACAGATAAAGGCCATGCATGTGTACAAATCTGCCCAAACCATCCAGACGAATGCTAGATACGTTTTCATGAAAGTTATGTAATTATTATTCGTTTATGCACCGATGATATATTGTATGGTATTGTATGGTCTATCGGACCTTCCCCCTGTGTATTATAAACAGTAACATTTCCATCTACTACGGAAAGCTAGGAATATGGTTTGTGATTACTCATGAATTTATGAGTTATGATTGATTTCTCACTTTCTACCATCCTTCACCAATAGGTTGTGTTTGAAGGAGTCCTCGGACTCTATTATCGAACCGATATTGCAATAGATGACGTGCAGTACTTTCCCAATTCACCCTGCCCAATGTGTAAGTATAACAGCTATAGAAATTTACTTAATCATTCAATTAATTACACAGTCTACATTTGTAAATATATCCTGGAGCAAAAGTGCCATGAGTACACTTCATTTACCCCACCATAGTGGCCATTACGACACATGGAGCTTAATGTAAGCCTACACCATGTTATTGGCAAGATCACATGATGGATATTAGCCCTTTGAGCTATTTGCATGATTCCATATATGGCTAAGAAGGGGTTCACTCTCTGAAAATATGTGGCTGGGATAGGGTTTACTCTTTGATAAGGTTTACTCTTTGATAGGGTTTACTCTCAGACTATTCAATCACATGTAATATGACTGATGGGCCGCCCTGTCAATATAAAATACCACAGCCCCGCCCCCTTCCCATCCCCCTCCCTCCCCCACGGACGAACTTTGTAAAGCTTTTTACGAAATGCCGACTCTAAAGTTGCTTTTCATTTAGTCGTGTTTCAGTCTTTCAACATTATTTTGATAAGTTGTGATTATGCGTCTACTAGTCTAATATTCCTAAATTTCCCCTAGATCCCACAGAAAAACCTATCCCAACCACATTACCAGCAGGACTCCTGTCAGATTTGACATGCAGCTTTGAAGATGATTCGTGTAACTTCACTCAAGCAACAGATGACATCATGGACTGGAGACGTGTTAGAGCCAATTATCTTCAAGAAGATATCAACGGTTATTATTACAGGAACATGTTGAATAGTCGATTTCCAAACTGGAAGAGACTTAAAGGACCACCCGGTGACCACACCTCACAGACTCCTGATGGTATGATACTATTTAAACACTGGTATAATCTGACAATTCGGGACTATGATTATGATGATGATGGATAATTGTATTCACTGCTATCTAAGGCATTTTCATGTATATGTAAAATGAGTATAAGTACAACTATTTAATGCATATATACTTGAATGGAAGAGCCAAGAAGAGCGAGGTATTAAGGGAATAAGGAAATACATATGAATAATCTCAGATGTGAAACTAAATTTTACTTGAGTGTGCAATTTGAGGGGAAAAACATAAGGATACATTTGAGGGAAAATAACTTGAGGAGAAAGTAATAATCTATTAACTTTCTATCCATTTATAATAAAATGATGATACTGATCTTTACAAAAGTCAACAACTAATTTATTAAATTTGCAATAACTTGACCCTTGTGTCTAACTTTTTGTTGTTTGTTGTTCAGGATGGTTCATGGCTTTCTGGTATCGTGGAAGTTGGGATGGACCTCGGCTGATGTGGAATGACCGTACTAGGATACTATCGCCTTTGTTAAGTGGATCAAATCAACCGAGATGTCTCACATTCTTCATGTACAAGGACGGTTACACCAACGATTTCTTAAATGTCTACATCAAACTATACGGAGAAACACGAGAAATCGATCCAAACTGGGCCTACTTTTGGCGTACGAATAAGGCATGGTGGAAAACACGCGTCGATATCCCCGCTTCCCAAAGACCATTCAATGTAAGTATAACAAAGATTACATGTCAAATTTCAATCAGACATATCATTTTATAGAACTTTGAAAGACGTTTATTATTATGATAGACGTAGAAGACACTCTTTTATCCAAACCATGAATTTAATGAAGACGTAGTATTGAATTAATGCCATATTTAATTTTTTTCCCAGCCATCACCATTACAATAATGATGACAATCATAATAATAATAATAATAATAATAATAATAATAATAACAATAGTAATGATGATGATGGTGATGGTAATACGATAGCCTAAGATAATGATGAGAAAGAAAACAGTTAGAATTATATTCCACATATTTAACTAGTTTCTACTACTCATATATATATATATATATAATAGCTTGGATTAACTGACATGATCATGCGCTCTTGTTCCTTAGATTATCTTTGAAGCTGTTGTGCCAGCACAGAATAAGGGTTATCGACAATACATGATGTATATTATTGATGACGTCACTGTCGAAAGTGGGATTTGTCCTAGAAGTAATGGTAAGCTTTTGTTTTATTATTCCGCCCGGCATAGAGACGCTATAAACTGTTTTCCACATCAACTACGTGCAAGCCTAATCCGCCAGAGCGCTTACAAAATCCAAGAATGTGAAGAGAAACATTAAACTCGTAAAATAGGTCAATCATATTATTACTGAGGGAAGAAGTATGATTTAAGGGATCTTATGAAAGTGGCAAGACAGTTTAATTCACGAAAAATATTATGAATATGACAATATATGATCACGAAAATATATGATCATGATATTTTATAACCTGCCTGGTAAAAAAGGAAATATAATGTTTGTAGATGAAGCAATACGGCTTTGATTCCTCGGTAATTGAGGATTAATGATTTACCACACGCGGTAACACATCTAACTTGTTTCGAATCCGATATCTGGCAGGACGTCCCAATATACAAAACCACTGGTCATTAAGCCTAACATTGTGAGTCTAAATTTCACTCGAATCTAATATGGACACCTAACGAATAGTTACCATGATCCTCATTTTCTATTGTTATTTTTATCATTCTTATTGGTATTATTAATATTAGTAGTAGTAGTAGTAGTAGTAGTAGTAGTAGTAGTAGTATTACCATTATTATTCTTGTTGTTGTTATGGTTGTTGTCGGTGACAGGAATCCCTGGAACCTGTGACTTTGAAGAGGATTCATGTGGTTATTCTGGTCAATGGACTAGGATTAGTGGGGAAACCCCTTCCAGATATACAGGACCTTCCAGTGATCATTCGTTTGGTAATGCAAGCGGTAAGTTACATGCTATCGGTTTCAACGACATTATTTCTGTTTTGGTAGCCTCAATTGATTTCTTTGAGGCTTCCAATTGGGAAAGAAGAGTGTTACATAACTTTACTATATGATGTAGATTTACGTCCTTCTCCCTTTTTAATGGCTCATGATGAAAATTATACATTTATGCTTGAGGATTAATGTTAACCTTGGCAACGGTTTTATATGAGGAAATAGTGGTGCAGAGTTTGAATTATTTTTTTTGTGACTTAGGACACTACATGTACTACGAGACATCACAGCCAGTCCGACCAAGCCGGTACGGGGACCTGTTCTCGCCTCGGATGCACCTGTACGGAAAGCAATGTGTACGCTTCTACTACCATGCTAGTGGCAATGACACTCATAGATTGGAAGTGTACTTGCGAGAGCCTGCTCAGTACACTACCTCTCCTAAGCTCACACTCTTGAAGATGGTTGAAGGCAAACAGAAGAATACTTGGATGCCTGTCAATGCTGATATTGATATCAGTGGAGACTTTAACGTGAGTAATAACATACACAAAATCATTATCACTATGACCCATCGTATTAGAGAAACGTGAACGTTAATGGGTCTCTCAGACTCGTATATATAAGTGGGAATTCAGGTACAGGAAGATATTTCAGTTTCCCCTACTTTTTACAAGGACCGCAACAGGCTCTTATTATATTCATTTGGTTAATTGATCTTACAAAATCCATTGCCGATCCACATGGAAGGAGAGGGGGCGCACCCCGATCCACAGGGGAGGAGAGGGGGCGCACCCCTTTCTATCTCCCCAATGTCCAATGGCCAACTACTCTAATAATCATGTTATCAACTGCCCAACCGTTGTAATATTCATTTAGTTTAAGTTCAAAGTTGACAAATAACAATATCGCTGTACTTTGCTGTAATTCGTAATATTGATTAAAGAAAACAAAAATATTGATACATTGTGTCCTTTGATGAAAAAAATATTGATCTAAATCTTGTAATTAGTCTGCCGGGAGGGTTTCGAAAGAATGTTGCCGTAGATTTTTGTTGAAACTTAGTATGTACCCACCCCCAACCCATCACATTTACATACGATACGCAAATTAGAACATGTTGGGACAATTTTGTTCATTTTGAATGGTGAAACTTTGCATTTTCAATTCAATTCAATTCAATTCAAATTTTATTGTCCAATTACTGGAAATTTGTTTCGTTTGCATGTGAATACAGAATTACAGATTATAAGCAACAATAAGATACAAATGGATACAGAATAATACAATTGGTCTTAACCTGGATAACACGAAATGCGATACAGATGTAGTACAAAATGTAGACCAAATCCAATTCATAATTCGGACTAAGTAATTAAATTAAATTAATAGTTCAGATCAAATTCGATTCACAATTCAGATAAAATTCAATTCATAATTCAGACCAAATCCAATTCATAATACAAATCAAATTCAGTTCATGATTCAGATTTTAGTAGAGCACTTACAAGCCTCTATAGGGTGGTGCACCTTTACTCAATATTAGATATTATTTGTAATGCATTATTAAAGCCCAAGTCCACTCCAAAAATAACTTACTTTCAATAGAACCAGAAAAATCAAACAAACCAATCAAAAAAGTTTGAGCAAAATCGGATAACTAATAAGAAAGTTATGAGTTTTTAATAACATGAAAAACTTTGAAATCACTACACAAATTGGCAACTCACTCATGACGTATGGTCCTCACTATCCACTAATTATTTTCTTTATATTGATAATATAAATTTCCTATTTTCACCCTAAGAATCTTATTTATTCACATCAGCATCCAAGTTAGATTGTAGGTAATATGTTTTTGTGTGGATGCACAAATAAAGAGTAATTATGAAAGTTAAATCATGAAAAATTGAATTTTTATAAACTATTTATATAAAAATCAATAATTATGAAATACAATATTCAGAAAATAGTATCAATTCTTCAAAATTCATAAAAGTTTTTGGGAAATGTCATGCACGCAATATGATACAAATCATATAACCTGGGCTGCTGGGCAAAGGCATGGGGAAATCAAGTTCTTGGGGATAAAATGGAATTCATGGGATTAAACTATATAAAGCAATTGATAAGTTGTGAGGACATGACGTCACAAACTGATAACCATCTTAGCAATTTGTGTTGTGATTCTCATTGTTCCATAGCTTTTCATACTTTTTCAAAAATTCATAACTTTCTTATTAGTTATCCGATTTTGCTCAAACTTTTTTTGATTGGTTTGTCTGATTTTTCTGCTTTTATTGAAAGTAAGTTATTTTTGGAGTGGACTTGCCCTTTAAAGAGCCTCCTCCCTCTCCCGGATCACTGCCCCTCATAAATTCAGTCAAAGTGTTCATATGGTGCATACAGAACACTTTACGGAAAAATATACTGTCCTTTAGATTTCTGTTTATGAAATTGATACCATTAACGGGGTGTATATTGTGTTAGACAGCTCGTATTCAGAGCATATGCTGGACGAGGATACCAGGGAGATATAGCCATCGATGACATCATCATTCTACCCCATCCTTGCATCGATCTTGTCACGGAAACATCATGTGACTTCGAGTTAGGACCCGATGCCTGCGGTTTTATCAACTCTGCTAAGAATGAGGTGAACTGGGATTGGTATGATGCCATCTATGGAAAAGGTTTTCCTCTCATCAGTAAATCAGTGGGTAGGTTCTTTGTTCATCGACCAATTAATGCGCTCTTTACAACAAAAAGAAAGACAAAAAACAGGCGAAGAAAGTGGAAAAAAGGGGGAAATACGTAAATACGTAAAGAAGTAACGAGCTGTGTAAAAGTACACATAACAATAAAATGGCAAGAGTTAAGTGACGAGACCAAGAGGCAAATATTAACAGGTTTTTTTACAGAATGATACTGGCAACGGTTTATTAGATGTATAATGAAGTAAAACCGAAGGACTAGTCCCAAACAGCAGTTAACAAGAACGGTAGCATTGGATAACGTTATTATCTTGACTACGAAATAATTACAATCATATTTATGAAATAATGATTCGTGTCACCAATCTCTTTTGTTACCTATATTAAAAGTGTGGTCAACACATAACTACTGGGTACATTTTTACAGCACAAAACATGTATAGGGTCTACAGAAAGCGAGATTTTGCTTTTCCGTGTTAGTATTGAGGCATTCAGTATAGACTTTATAGAATCCAATTTTGTGCTTGCATGTATATTGATTATACTTTGTTCATGGTTTTGAAAACAATGTTCTCTCCTTTCTAACTTTAGCTACCAATTCTTTCATGTATGTGGCGCTATCTCAATCATCCTTAAAACGGCAACCCTGTGAAATCTACTCTGGACATCTGACTGTTTCACCCACGACTGGTGATCTGTGTGTCAGCATTGAGTACTTGATTGAAGGGAACAGCGAACAGACAATAGTTATATATGTGGAAGAAAAAGACGGGACAAGAAGAATGATTGGCTCTTTGACTGAACAGAGCATGACTGAGTGGAAGATGTACACATCATCCTTACTACAGTCTCACTCATTGAAGCCTTTTATTGTATACCAGGTAATGATTCACATGAATATCTTCTAACACTAATCCTTTAGCAAGATCCATGTGCAACCGTAAACACCGGGGTTTCGTATCACTAGTTGGGTCAAACAATCATTTTAAACAGATATGGTCGAAGACCGGTCAAGACTCACAACCGTTTTTCTCCACTGGAAATAAGCTAATTGTTAGCTTTTGTGGGTTCTCGGTTCTCCTGTCAGGGTGTATCCTTCCCCCTCTCTCTCATGATCAATCAATCAATAGTGATCTGTCAGTTTATTACAGGTTCAGTGACCCAATCAGGGTTCTACTTCAAGTGTCTCTCCAAGTACTGCGGTCTTTAGCCATCCGCTTCAGCATTTCATATCCTGTTGCTCCACATTCTGCGATTAAATCATCTAGAAAGCCTTTACGAAGTCTTCCCCTCATGATATACTTTACGAATAAAATCAATTGATCAATCCTTAATACTTCCCACCTATCCTGCGTGAGTGGGGTGCTGATATCATAAATCTGGATTCATATTTTATGAAGGTAGTTAATTTTTCTCAGATAATTATTGTCCGCTTCCTTCTCCGATAAGTTGATTAAATGCTATGATAAATTACATATTCTTTAAGAAGTCAATATTTCAAACTTTCTAATAACAATCTATCTTCTTCTTTGTTGCTGGCAAACACATGCCCTGGCAGAGGTCAACGACGTGACTCTTACTTTTGCTAGATATTAGGAAGTAGTTGTGTGATGACTCAAAATGATGATGAGTTGGGAAGGTTGTAATATAGACCTTAAGTATTTTCTGCCACTTAAATATAAGGTTGTTTTCATGTTATAACTGATCAAATATCAATGGGACAAAGTCTGGAAGCTCTTCTCTCTCAACACATTTATAGACATTATAAAAAAAATGGCCATTTCAAGAAGGATGGTGTCTACTTCAATCATACATAAACACAGCCAATAGCATTTTGTTGTTGTTTGTCGTTTGTTTTTACAAAAAGAAAGCCTATCGGTTTTCTGCCGTTGCAATCTCATAGCCGAGAGCATCAAATTTACAGACCTTCCCCCTTCCCTCAGGCTGAAATATGTAATTCATAATTGGTGGGATTTAAGTGTTTCCTAAATACTTCATTTATAATAAAGTCCTAAAATTTTTATCTCTTCCAGATCGTGGTATCCATCCAATCCACAAACAATGCTGCAGTAATTGCTATAGATAACTTTATTGTGTCATCCACAGCCTGCAACTCTCTCGGTAAATATAATGCCATTTGATTAAATGTGTGTGTGTGTGTGTGTGTGTGTGCGTGCGCGTACCTACGAGTGGATGTGTGCGTATATGGGTGGAAGTATGGTCGGATGGTGTGTGTGTCGCATGGTGGGGAGGGAGGGGGGTTAGTAGTGTGTTTGGTTGGATGGGGTCATTTGTTTTATGTTACAATTGATTTCATTTTTGTTTTCATCAATCGTACAATTTATGTTATGAAAATGTTTTGAAATTATGTTGAGAAAAAACAATTGTATTTCATTTCTAAGAGTGATTTGTATTGTTTGGAATCAATAAAAAAAACTATTGAAAAAAAAGGTGGGTGTTTGTATGCAGGTTAACTTCCATTTACATATACATGTGCATGTATTGTACACTGGGAATATGGTGTGTATAGTGACGCGTTTTGTAGCTCTAAGACCGCTAATATTTATTGACTGATTTTAAAAAAAGGAGATCAGCAAATATCAATGTCAAAATCAAAGCATTCTGTGACGATATATTTATCCAGTGTAATCTTTTTTGTTGTTGGTATTTGTGCTTCTATTTGAATGATTAGGATCTTTGAGTGGCAGATCACAGACACCGTCATCAAGAAGTAGTAACCGTTCGGGTATGGCTGCTGGTATCATTATCCTCATTATCATCATCGTGGCTGTCTTGGCTGTCTTGCTTTTCATCTATCGTAGTCGCATCAGATCCATAGTTCATCGCTGTTCTCAGTCCGTCACCGAGATGAATTATAAGCGTCACGATGTCGCCTTCGTCAACGAAGACAAGAAAGAAGCGGTAGAGATTCCATCCATCATAACTCAAGAATTGGATGCACCCGAGTCTTCCGTAGTCGATGGATAGTCTTTCAAAAATGCCGATAAGTAGGGGGACATTGCCCATGTCTGTGATAGAGGATGGATGCATGTGCATGTCTTGGTGTAAACATGCTGTAAGTGGACCATTCCGACTGACACTCTCATCATGACATAATATGTTATTCAAGTGTCTCATACTTTTTAGATATTCAAAAGTCTAGATGTATGAAATGTTTATATCTTTTTCCAGGTATTAAATCAATTTGTCTTTTTTTTCATTAATGAACCTAGCAGATACAGGTTACCATGTAGTAAATATTTCAAATAGGCTGGTAATCAAACATAACATTATGTGATTCTCTTACATTGTGGAAACAAATATATATATACATGTATAGAGATGGTGTGTAGAAATGAAAGAGAAAATTCAGTATTCCATGCCCTTCAATAATCTATAATGTAAAAATATTGTACTACTCATCAACTCAATGCACAGCATAGGCCTACTTTTTGCATAATGATATAACAGTTTGGTGGTGCCAATTGAAGAGAAGTAGTCCAAAAATTCCTAGTGATGTAACAAAATGATTATAAATAAAATGTATCTTCTATGTCCGGTGCGCCGGAATCCTTCGAGTACTTTCATAGGGTACACTTTAGGAGGCCCACCTTGCGCGCCGGAATTCTTCGAGTGTTGGAGTACACTCTAGGAGGCCCACCTTGCGAGCCGGAATCCTTCAAGTGTTACGGCACACTCTAGGAGGCCCACCTTGCGCCAGAATCATTCGAGTGTTACGGTACACTCTAGGAGGCCCACCTTGCGCGCCGGAATCCTTTGAGTGTTACGGTACACTCTAGGAGGCCCACCTTGCGCGCAGGAATCCTTCAAGTGTTACGGCACACTCTAGGAGGCCCACCTTGCGCCGGAATCATTCGAGTGTTACGGTACACTCTAGGAGGCCCACCTTGCGCACCGGAATCCTTTGAGTGTTACGGCGCACTCTAGGAGGCCCACCTTGCGTGCAGGAATCCTTCAAGTGTTACGGTACACTCTAGGAGGCCCACCTTGAGCCGGAATCATTTGAGTGTTACGGTACACTCTAGGAGGCCCACCTTGCGCGCCGGAATCCTTTGATTGTTACGGTATACTCTAGGCGGGACTCTAGGAGGCCCACCTTGCGCGCCGGAATCATTCGAGTGTTACGGCACACTCTAGGCGGGACTCTAGGAGGCCCACCTTGCGCGCCGGAATCCTTCGAGTGTTACTGTACACTCTGGGCGGGACTCTAGGAAGCCCACCTTGCGCGCCGGAATCCTTCGAGTTTTACGGTACACTCTAGGAGGCCCACCTTGAACAGACTTTTAGCAAAGGTTGCTCCGAAATATAGCTACGCTTACTATCTGCGTACCAGCCCCCCTCCCGTCCGGACCGAACAAGCTATTTATCACTTCCTGTAAAACATAGGCCTAAAGTATGTATCGGAAATTTCAAGACAAAACATACCTAATGCAACAAAACACTGAGTATCACATAAATTTAAAATAAGTTCATTGATAAGCCAGGGAGCGTAAGCGTAATTAAAAGTACTTTTAAACACAAGGCAAGTCACGGCCTTCTTTATTATTGACATTAAAAGGAGTGTGGCATGGCAAATACTGGTTAATGCCATCTACGTCTTCTTTTGGACAACTGCACGTAAACGAAAGGACTTGATTAACGGTAGTCAGCGACTTAATCTCCTACATGGTCAGCGCGCTAGCGTTCGCGAAACAGACCGAAGTTCTCCTCACGCTTCGGTTTCGCGTATGTTGCACGCACGTGAATGCTGCGGTCGCGTCGTCGTCCGTAGTCGTATGATTGCCCCCGAGTAGGGCCACGGGAAAGACACATAGTCTCGTCATGCTACACTCCCTTCAAGCTTCATATTTTGATTTGATTTGATTTGATTTCTGCATTTTTCCAAATATAATATAACTGAATAACAAAGAACATATAAATGTAAGGTATAATACAACATATACAAACAATAATTACTTCATGTCAAAATTTTTATTTTTTTACATATGTACATAAATGAACGAAACTTAATATTTCCATAATATATTATCATAAATTTGAAGTATTATCCGAACTATCTGTTGATAAAGTGCAGGAGACCGCAATCATAAGTGATGCTTGACTAGGATGGCGGCCTCAAAAAAAAGAAAAAAATCTTAAGGTAAAACTGAAAATGAGAATATGCCAGGTATAAATAAACAAAGTTTCTAGTTTAACAGATAGAGCCCTTTGTCTAGTGTAAGGGGATGGTGAAATTGATTTCGTCCCATCCCCTTCACTCGGGAGAAGCATGATCCCGCCTTCCCACGTTTCGGGCGAGTTTGGACAATGATACGAAACATTTGTGAGGGAGTGAACAAATAAAATTTGGAATATTAAAACTGTAGTTTAGAGCACTAAAAAGTCAGAGCACTAAAAAGTTATCCATATTACAAAATGATTGAATCCTCCCACTCTTAGAAGAAAATACATACACCGAATAATGCTTCTTTTGATATCAGAGGAAGAGTAGTGCCGAGTAAGAACTTTTTTAATGTCGATACTCTGTACAGTATTTTAGGGCACTAGAAATATCTTTCATTATGATTGTATTACAACAAGATTGTTACCGCATTGTTTTGTCTTGCTAAGGGGACAGAAACAAATCTGTACTCTCTTTTTGTAGACAGAAATACCTGCCCCTAACCCGCCAATTCGGGGGTCTTGTAAAGTACTAAAAACACTGTATTCAATGATTTGCGAGGGACCGTAGCGACCAGACTAGAAAAATTTGAGTTTAAAGCGTTAATTTGAAACCGTATTTTAGAACAAGAGAAAACTTATTGTACATGTATATCGAAACCAATTCACGTTATTTTCTTCTATATTTCCTTCGTCTTGCGAGGGGACCCGATGAGGGGGTCCAAATCGATTACTGCCAAAAAGAACATAGACATTATTGCAAGTTGAAATATCACACTTAATTATGCAATACCATAGAAAGCTCATCGTTATGTTACCAAATTGTGGGCTTATGAAGCGGAAAAAACGATTAAGCCACCCTCTTGATAAAGGTCTCTCACTTCTCTCTTGGGTATGGAGTGGCAAATGTAGATTATTAGTGCCGTACTGGGGATCGAACTCGGAAGCCTTGCACTTCCAGTCAAGTGCCTAAACCACTACGACACCTCTACGCAACAAAACGGCCCACCCCCTCCTCGCTTCGGTTTGTGCTACTATGTATATTGAATTTTAAAGTGTAATTTTCATGATTTGTTTTGTTTTGTTCTGGGCCCCGTATTACAAAGAGTTGATATCAATCGCAACTTATTTGCGATTGATATCAATCGCAACCATGTACATAAGAGATAGGAGACTGCAAACTTGCGATTGATTGGAGGACTTATGATTGATTTGGATCAATCGTAACTCTTTGTAAGACGGGGCCCTGGTATCCTCAATCGGTATTCCCGTAATATGGTTTAATAGTCATTCTGTGATCTGTTGTGTATACTCATCATTATATAACAAATATCTAGAAAGCTTCAATTTCTATGAATACATAATACATTCCAACACGTTTAAAGTGGTTTAATCACTACCTTATCTCTTTTGCTCGATCGTTTTTGTTTGGTTTATATGTTATCGTATTGTATATGAAAGATTACCTAATTGTTTACGTAGTTGATTTTCATAATTGGTGTATTCACATGGTGTTAGGCTAGTCTTGTCATCTCTTTAAAAAATAAAGTTACCATATTAAACAAAATTATCTTCACTCGTTGTGTGCTTGTAGCTTCTACATGTATTTTGCATTTTTGAAAACCTTCTGTCAGCTTGAACTGTAAGAGCTTAAAATAATTTGAAAATCAAGGCCTTTGTAGCAATTTACAATGGAAAGATTAAGCAACATTAAATCATACAAGTGCGAATGGTAAGATTTTTTGTTAACAATATTACAATCGATAGTTAGTTCGATGATACACTTTCTAACTCTATGCCAAAGACAGTACAAACGATCAGACACAATAACCAAACACAAAATGTATGTGTGATCAGGGGCGTCTCTAAGGGGGGGGGGTGGGGGTGCGACACCCCCCACCTGTCAGGATATTGTCGGTAAAATTGCGCTGCCGTCGGGAAAAAAAGAGAAAAGGGGGAGGGAAAGGGAAAGAAAGAAGAAGAAAAAAAGAAAAGGAAAAGAAAGGAAAGAAAGAAAAAGAAAGGAAAGAAAGGAAAAGAAAGGAAAGAGAAGAAAAGAAAAAAAGAGAAAAACGAAAAAGAGGGAGGAGAGGAAAGAAGGGAAAAGAAAGAAAAGAAAGAAAGAAGAAAAGGGGAAAAAATAAATTGATGTTGCTGTGTCGGGCCAGCTGTGTCGGTAATCTTGCTCGATCCTCGTGTACTCTATCAATGCAGAAGTTTGAAGTCGGTGAGATGTATAATGTCGGTCGGCCGACAAGTTTTTTTTCCCTACGAACTGTGACTTTTTATTCGCTGTGACGACTTCGAGAGAGACTACAACTATAATACTTTCTCAAATTTTTCTCAAAGTTTCACTTTCCTATAATATCAGCTAAAGAAATCAGAGGTTTAAAATTTTCGAGGAAACTAAATTCAAACAAAATATTAAGAGTCGAGAACGGTATCAACGAATCGTCTTTTTTCTCTAATATTTTAATGAAACCCCAAAGCTTCCGCGCTTCGGAAGCGGAAGGGGGAAACTTCATTCAGACAAGAATTAAGAGTCGAGAACGGTACAACGAATCGTCTACTTTCTCTAATAATTTAAGGAAACGTCAAAGCTTCCGGGCTTCGCGCGGGTGGGGGAAAAACTGAACTCAGACAATTAGGGTTAAGAGTCGCGAACGGTACAACGAATCGTGTTCTTTCTATGATAATTCAATGAAACGTCAAAGCTTCCGCGCTTTGCGCGGGATGGGGGAAACTGAATTCAGACAAGGATTAAGAGTCGAGAACGGTAAAACGAATCGTCTTCTTTCTCTAATAATTTAAGGACACGTCTAAGCTTCCGCGCTTCGCGCGGGAGGGGGGTAGGGGAGGGAACTGAATTTAGATATGGATTAATAGTCGAGAACAGTACAACGAATTGTCTGCCTTCTCTCATAATTTAATGAAACGTCAAAGCTTCCGCGCTTCGAGCGGGAGGGGGAACTGAATTCAGATAATTAGGGTTAAGAGTCGAGAACGGTAAAACAAATCGTCTTCTTTCTATAATAATTTAAGGAAACGTTAAAGCTTCCGCGCTTCGCGCGAGGGGGGGGAAACTGAATTCAGACAATTAGGGTAAAGAGTCGAGAACGGTACAACGAATCGTCTTCTTTCTCTAATAATTTAAGGAAACGTCAAAGCTTCCGCGCTTCGCGCGGGAGGCGGAAAAAACTGAATTCAGACAAGGATTAAGAATCGAGAACGGTACAACGAATCGTCTCCTTTCTCTAATAATTTAATGAAACATCTAAGATTCCGGGCTTCGCGTAGGAGGGGGCCACTGCAAAAACCAGAGTGTTAAATTTAACACCAAGGGTGTTAAATTTAACACTTTCTTGGTATCTATATCGTGCAACTCCTCTGGTGTTACTTAACACCATTTTCTGGAATTAGATAATTTCAATTCCACTTTTGGTGTTAATATTGACAACTCCTACTGGTGTAGATTAACACCAATATCTGGAATCATAACAAATTCATTTCCACTTTTGGTGTTTATATTCTTGTTGATCCATTAGAGATTTTTTTTGGGGGGCGGACTTCATTCAGACAATTAGGGTTAAGAGTCGCGAACGGTACAACGAATCGTCTTCTTTCTATAATAATTTAAGGAAAAGCCAAAGCTTTCGCGCGGGAGGGGGAACAACTGAATTCTGATAAGGATTAAGAGTCGAGAACAATACAACGAATCGTTCGCTTTTTCTCATAATTTAAGGAAACGTCAAAACTTCCGCGCGTCGCGCGGGAGGGGGGAAACTGAATTCAGACAGTTAGGATTAAGAGTCGAGAACGGTACAACGAATCGTCTCCTTTCTCTAATAATTTAATGAAACATCTAAGATTCCGCGCTTCGCGTAGGAGGGGGACTTCATTCAGACAATTAGGGTTAAGAGCCGCGAACGGTATAGCGAATCGTCTTCTTTCTATAATAATTTAAGGAAACGTCAAAGCTTCCGCGCTTCGCGCGGGAGGGGGAAAAACAGAATTCTGATAAGGATTAAGAGTCGAGAACAATACAACGAATCGTCTGCCTTTTCTCATAATTTAAGGAAACGTCAAATCAAAGCTTCCGCGCTTCGCGCGGGAGGGGGGAAACTGAATTCAGACGATTAGGGCGAAGAGTCGAGAACGGTACAACGAATCGTCTTCTTTCTATAATAATTCAATGAAACGTCAAAGCTTCCGCGCTTCACGCGGGATGGGGGGGGGAAACTGAATTCAGACAATTAGGGTAAAGAGTCGAGACCGGTACAACGAATCGTCTTCTTTCTGTAATAATTCAATGAAACGTTTAAGCTTCGCGCGGGAGGCGTGCTCACTACCGCCCCCTTAAAATAAGATCCTAGCTACGCGCCTGCATTTAAATATATAGCTATGATGCTGACTAAGAAAAAATTCGTATATTTATGTCGTCGAGGAAAATGACCATTTGCGCATACGCAAGTACTATAAATAGTTCATAGGAACAACAATTTTGCCTTCGGCCCCGGGTTTATAGGGTTAAATTTGTAGACATTGGGACATTAAATTTTGTCGGTAATTGGTGGCGTGTTTTGTCGGTAATCGGTGGCCTCTACACCCCCCACTGAAAAAGGTTTAGCGACGCCTTTGCGTGTGATGTGTATGAGTGCAACGAGATTTTAATTGGCACCATCTTAAAAAGTACCCAACATTCTTAATGATATTTTGTAGGCAATGTTGTAGTAGTATCTCCCAATCCTAATACCTTTGTGAATTGCACAATCTAAGCAAAAGCAACAAATTCTTTATCATTTTGGTAAGACGTAGCATTTGTCAAATGTTACAAAGTGAGGGGTTTGAATGGCACCAGTGAACAATAATCGTATACCTAACGCCTGAACATTTGGTGATGAGCTCTCTAGTAAACTCCAATTATTACAAACGGGTGGTTAAATTAATATCCTTCAGGTTAATTTCTTTTTCTTTTAAAGGAGATATAGTGATCCAATGAAATAAAAGTGCATGAAGAAATGTAAAGGACATGTTAAGTATATTCATAGATCTCTTTAGAATGGATATCATAAATTCAATTTTGGGTGCTTGGTGCCTAACTTAAAATTAATATTTGAAGAGCTGAATAAGCAATGGAGTTGTTAATTTCTTTTAAAACAATGTTCGGTTTTTTTTTTCAACTGTCATGAAATTTAGAAGCGAGGTATACGCATATTGTGCACTAATGATATGCAACGCGCTTTATTGTTAACATTTGGAAAATGGCACGGCTTTTCTAAAACAATCATAATTTAGTACATTTAGTTTCGGCTCAAAACCTTTATGAAATTCACAGGGTTTAGGAAATATTGTACTACTACAGTCTTATCTACGATATTCATTGGGGATTGTTGAGCACCTTTTTTAGGATGTTGCTAATTAAATTCCCGTTTCTTTTTTTCTTTGTTGTTGTTGTTGAGACATCCTGTATATTTACATGTATAGAGAGAGAGAGAGAGAGGGGGAGAAAGAAAGGGGAATAATTATATCAACTTTCCCGCGTCCTACACAAACTGACGTAGGCTACATGTATTTTATCTACTAACTCTTCTCCACTTGTCTCTATGAAATTCTCTCTCTCTCTCTCTCTCTGACACACACACTGCACACAGTTACATCTCTTCAAGCAGATACAAATTCCTTGTAGGCATCGTAGGGGGGGGGGTTGATAAATTATTTCAGGAGCTATGGTTTTTCTATTAGTATTTCTTCTCAATTTAACTCGTAAATGCCAAACAACATATGGTTATTAGGAGGGTGTCTTTACTTCAATTGGAGTATGTAAAAGGTGATCTATTTTTTAAACTTCCTAAAATGCAGCTTATACTGATTTAAGAATTTGTTGGAAAGTTGAGGGAATTCCAGTATTAGGCCTATCATTATGTTTACAATATCCTCACAATACATAACCAGGTGACCATGCATTTGACAACAGGTGACAGGGTTAGGGTTATAATAATCTACTTTTGTTTTTTATTATGAAATAGTTCTTATTATAACAAAGTGGTTAATCGTGGGTTTGTGCGTTTTGTTTTTGTATTGCTTGTTCGCTTTGCACGCTTGTTTCACTTTTCTCGCTCTCATATAGATTATGGAAAGACGGGGAAATTGATACTGGGGTGTACGACCCTAGCGACAAAATGCCATGTGCGTATATACCCTTTGCTACATATTAGTATTACAATGATATGACGTAATCCGAGCTTGATTAGATTTCCTTAGGCAATGAAGTAGGGTACTGGAATTGCCATTAAGTTGATTTCTTGAAAGTCATCCATGCTTGACTTGTGGGTGCATCAAATCAAAATCATTTGTCTAAACACAACTTCAGGAATACGAGTGACACCCCCCACCACCACCACCCACCCCGGCCCCCACCTCAAGAGATACATGAAGTTAATTATGCCTCCTTCCTGAATCAGAAAACGACAACAATGATAACAACAACAATGGAAACAACTTTGTATATTGACCGGTTAAACTCGATTCGGCCCAGAGAGTATGTTTGCACTGCAATGACACACAACGATTTTTTTGAATTGACCCATGAATACTCGTCGCTTTGTATTGTTTTTTTTTTGTTTTGTTACGTAATCGTGATCTGCTATACGTTGAAACGCAATAGGTTCGATATTACACTCTCATGCATTGGCACGGCATACATCATCAACACGAAACAACGAAGGAAGGGCACTTGGATTACAATATAGTAGACGCAGGAAACGTTTACGTCAATGATGCCCGAATGTTTGTTTGATATAATTTTAGAGTTCTTCGGTGTTACTCAGTAGTTCAATGAGCTACATACATGGGTGAGATGATCATGTTTTTATATATGTACAAATTCATGTACGAAACTCGTACTCCGTGTTTATCTGCACTTTATAAGGCAACCAGAGAACGGAATTTCACGGTTTTAACGCCTAAGTTAGCATTTTCATCTTTATGAATAAAGATGTGCACTTCATAAGTTTCTCATCCTGAAAATGAACTGAGGGGGGAGGGGTTATGATAATTGATATTCGGTCCCCTCCCCCTTTTTTTAGCCCTAGAAATACCCGATTTAAACAACATTTCAAGATAAAATTTCATTTGCATGCCCATTCACTGGAGAAGCTTAATTAAAACACGATGGAGTTGTTTTTATTATTGTTGTATATGTATGTGCAGTTTCTCCTTGTCTCTTTTTTTCCTATTCTCTCTTTCTCTTTCCTGCTTTGGTTGCGGATATTCTTAAAGTATGGATAATCATAAATTGCATTTTTATACTTCTCTTATTCAACTTTGATGATCATGATTGTATTAATTTTTAATAATCCCTTTGACTGGGAATAAGAATTAAGTCCAGAAAATCTTTAATTAAGAGCAAATGATATTGTATAGTGGAAATTGTTATTTATTATTTATGTTTATCGCGTAATTAAAATTGATTTATTATCGTTACAGCTAGGCGCTATCACATCAAGCCCTTGAGGCACAAGTTTCAGGTTTATAACCGATCCTCGTTCCACTCTGAGAACATCAGTATGTTAGTCATCCTAGGTATCGCCATGACAACAGTCTGCACAATAACTTATTTCACGGCTAATGCCGGAGAACTAATGGCGAATCGTGCTCGACCGGTCGGTACAACAAGGTTAGCTAAACCAGCTAAAACACCACCGCCTGCTGAACCCATGTCTAACCATAGGTATATTGCTTTTTTTGATTTTTCATTCATTGTTATGATGATTGTGATTACAATAGTTTCATCCTTCCCCTATTTTGTGTTATATATTAAATAGCATATAATTTATATCTAGTTTTCTATCGCGTTGATAATTTACTCTCCATAGACAATGATAACATTTCAAATTCTTGAGGAATTATTTTAAATAGGCAAACTTAAGCTTGACTACTAAATCCCAGCCATTGCAAAAGGCTCTAAATCCACCTACATGAATTATTATTAGTAGAAGTAGTATTAGTAGTAATAGTAGTAGTAGTAGTAGTATTATTAGTAGTAGTAGTAGTAGTAGTAGCAGCAGCAGCAGCAGCAGCAGCAGTAGTAGTAGTAGTAGTAGAAGTAGTAGCAGCAGCAGCAGCAGCAGCAGCAGTAGTAGTAGTAGTAGTAGTAGTAGTAGTAATAGTAGTAGAAGTAGTAGTAGTACATGTAGTTACTTTTTTATCATTATTTTTTAAATAATATTTATTACTTTTATTGTTATTATACTAGTAGTAGAAGTAGTACATGCAGTAGTAGCAGCAGCGCCGTAGCCAGAGTTTGATGTTTTTTTTTTGGGGGGGGCACATACATGTAATTGATCGACGTCCTGGGGAGGTGTCTATGAGGAAGTGTGTATGATCTTGGAAATTTTGGGGGTACGTGCCGCCCCCGTGCCCCTGGCTACGTGCCTGAGTAGCAGTAGTATTAATATTAGTATAGTAGTAGTAGTAGTAGTAGTTGTAGTAGTAGTAGTAGTAGTAGTAGTAGTAGTAGTAGTAGTAGTAGTAGTAATAGAAGTAGTAGTAGTATATCAAATTTGTTATCCACTTTTCTACCTTTCGTAATTGTAAAGTAGGAATGATCTACCCAACATGAGGATAATTATGTGTCAGACCAACCTCTCCCCAATCATATGCCGAGTTATTTTTTCCTCAATTTGTCGTAAGATGAGGGTATTACAGAATGGGTAAAACGTTACACAAGTTACTCTTAAATTGCCTAGCATTAGTCAAACATGATTGCCCTCAATTGGGCCATATCTACGTCGTATATTTAAAAGCTTTATAATAATGCGATATAGTTTTCATATGTTCCATAGATATTCATGTTTAGTGAAAAGCAGTTTTTGTCAGAATTAATTTAGCTCCTTTTTAAAACTTTAAGCTTTCGATTTATAGACTGTGAAAAAATTTCAATAATGCAATAATAAATCGTGATTTTCATTCAATTTGGATTTAAAATGTTATTTTCCCCCTTAGATCTAACAGTCATTTCACCCACAACCTGTGGAATTTTGGGGTAAATGAAGCAGAGAAACTCTTTCTATACCAACACTTCCTAGAAACACCTTGGAAACCAAATACAACCAATCAACAGCTGTGGAGGTAATCAATAAATTGATGCATTTTACTTAAAAGCGGAATTAATGAAGATGACGATTTATTTGTTTAATAAATTCTGACAAAGAAATTACCTGTAGTAAATACACCGTTGCAAATGTAGACCGTGTTTGGGGGGCCACGAAGCTGATAATGACCCAATATCGTCGCTTTCTGTGTCCTAAATTCAGTGAAAGGGGTGCGAATTTTCCCCATTTCTTCCAGGCAGCTTTGTAAATTTCGCTAATTTCGATTTCGAGATGCTTTTGTTTGCACGATCTCTGCTGTACATTGCTGGTTATTTGCGAGCAGGAACAGATTTGGGCCACATTTCTGTTTGAATTACAATTTCTGGACAAGTGCATTATACATCATACACGCAATCTATTGATTGGTATTTGTTATGATATTTCAGACTGATTTCCAGTCATGTAACATAAGAATTGCTTATCATGATATAGATATACAGTTGTATAAACTTTCCACTTGTCTTCAGTTTTGCAGGTTGCGAGTAGCTGGTTCAATCATATTGCAGCTGGGCAAAAAAAAAATGTATTCGTCTATGACGTTTATAGCAGCAATTAATCAGACGGTTGAAATAATGTATTGGTAAAATTTATTATTACCTTACAATAATATATTCACTGAACTGAAAAATCAGTTCTATAATTTCATTTTCTTAGCTGGACATTTCTCAGGGTAAGTGGCCTCCTTGCCCCCTTCCCCCACCACCACCATTCCCTCACGTAGGTGAGTGGTAACACGATGTTCTAACTCATTAAATTTCTTTGTTCCATTTTAGATCAGAATGGAACGAATTGGCAAGTAACTTCACTGCTGAAAAAGATTTCATCTTGACACAACAAAATGTCAAGGAGAACGATTCGTTAACATATAGCTTGTATCGGAAAGTCAAAGGGAAAGCAATGAAGCAGTTCAAAATCACCAAGAAATTGATTGACAACCTTCCTAATGTAAGTATCAATTATTATACACCATTTTATGTTTGATATTTTGTTTATTACTGCAATCAATTAAGTTTTCTTTTATCATAGGCCTATCCTAATCCGTTCATCAAACATTAATAGATTATTTCCTTAATCGCAACCCTACCCCCTTTAGATATTAAAAAAAAACAAAGTAGCCCTACTAAAATGATTATAATTTTAGTGACACAGGGCTGACACAGGGTTGTACAGGGCTGAACCTATTTTGCACGATGGCTAGCAAAGCACAAGTAAAGGTTAATTTAGGGACTATCTGTATAAAGTTAGTGGATAAAAGGCCTATTTTGTATTGTTGCGTTAAAAGACGAGAACGGAATGGTATGCTACTTGTCATGTGCAATTTGATAATTCTCCTCAATCATTGTGCAGCAAATCCTAGTTTCTATCATATTATTTGTGTAAACATTACTCTTATTTGTTATTGTCTTGCGATCAATGCAGCCCTATCGGCCTCTCGGCTTATCGTTATCCATTTTCTCTCCATCCCCCCCCCCAAAAAAAACATCTCTCTCTGTCTCCCTCCTCCCTCCCTCTCTCTGTCTCCCCCTCTCTTTCTCATGTCCACACCTTCCCTCGACAACTGCACTCTCTTTTAACAGGGCTCACCGTTGGAGGGTAGTCATATTGGTCGGTGTAGTGTAGTAGGGAATAGCGGTATTCTACTCGACAGTAACTGTGGAAAACAGATTGATCAGTCAGAGTTTGTATTCAGGTATATATGAGTCTTTCTTTCATCCTCCCTTTAACCCTTAACCACTCTCTCTCTCTCTTTGACCCTGTGCCCTCCCCCACCCCACCCCCTCTCTCTCTCTCTCTCTCTCTATCATACTTTTGACGATCTCTGATGCCTTTCTTTTCAACAAAGCTCATATTTGTCATGTATAAAGATTTATCTGAGACAGTAATACTTGTCTGAGATAAATCCTCTGATAAAAGCTTGTTTTTAACACACTACTCCATCAAAGATTCTAACTTTTTTATAGGCAGCCTTTTCACCACCGGCGATATAAATGTACATGATATACGTCATTACAAGCCAAGTATACTTTTTCCTTGTAGCGTATTTCTTAGCTATTTTATATTTCTAATTTGTTGAGCGCTTATTGCTCGTATGTTTGAATGTTGAATGTAAATTTTATTGTATTCTGTGAGAAGTTCACATTTTGAAATTCTCAAAACTATAATGACTATAGGAAGAGACAATTCTTTTCTAAAGTTGCCTATTCGATAATTGACGCTTACTCGATTAATTGTTGTCCCTATTTGGGACATCGTCCATCCGGCCTTAGTACAAATTATTGTATAGGTGAGGGCACCGAAGCCTGGTCCCAAGTGCCTGATGAGGAATAAATCTGTATGATGAAAGATGGACCCTTATTCTTTTATTTTTGTGAATTAATTTTATATATCTCACTAGGAGAACATCTAAATGGAAATGTATATCCTTTCTGTGTTATGAGAGATATGCCTATTTTATACAGTCATATTGTGAACTCATAAATGGAGCAAAAATACTCAAACGACACATATTTTGTAGTTGAGAGATATCAAGACGCACATGTTTGGGGTTTTCTTTACATCCCCCAATTTTTTAAGGGATGCCACTTTGTCATAACCCAGACTGTAAAATCATTATGATTTCATGCATTGTTCATGTGTCTAATACATTAATTTGATCAATTTATATAACAGGTGTAACACTGCCCCATTGGAGCCTTTTAGATGTGATGCTGGAATAAAGAGTAACTTAACTACGATGAATCCAAGTATTATTGAGAGAAGGTATGACCTAGCTTAGGTTCAACCCTTGTAGTCATTACTAGAGTCATTGGGGGCTTGGGAAATGTTTGACAGATGAAATGCTCGCTCTTATATCTACAGGTCTTAAATAGCTTTGAATTCATTCACACTGTCGTTGGTGATAGTAATAACATCATGTGCAAACCATGTCATATCGAAATTAAATAACCAAAGTCATATTCATCTACAAATTGAAGAGGAGATCGAGGAAAGGAACTCCAATCGCCCTACCCCATAACGCAAATAAGGCTCCGGAAATACAGTTGGGTAACTTTTTTTTTGCGTTGTGGTCGCAAAATGTCGGGTTGGGGGGGGGGAGAGAGGATAACACCTTGTCATTTTAGTGCTAAATGTTAAATAGAGCGAGACTACATAGGAATGAAACGCATCTCACAAGTGGTCAATTTAATTTTCTGCGTTTAACACATCTATACAGTTGAATGTAAAATTATCTTAAACGCCTCAAATTTTTAGATAAATAACAAATTACTCTCTGCGCTTGACAACTTAACTAGATTAGATCTAAAACTTATCGACGATCAACAAATTAAGGGAAAATCAGTCATTTTGAATTATACATGTAAATGAACAAAACCCTCAGTATTCATCCAGTTTTAAAGACTTTATATGTCATTAGAGAGATGTTCTAATGTTAACATTATTTGGATAAAGATTCGTTAAGTAAGAAAGTAGCACTTTAATACGGACGGACACTTTAAATTACAAATTATTTACGTGTATTTGCATTTAGTTTCAAACTCATATTATCAAGATTACTGATAGTCTTTGCAACAAACATTTTGTTAAAATTAATATTTCTGTTTCTTTTTGCATTGAACTTCAGATTCAATTATCTAAAAAAGGAAGAAAACATATCTTCGTTTGCCAAGGCGGTTTCTCAATACAATGGTGACATCTGGTTGCCTTGTTTTGGTGTCCAGAGTCACACTCAAACATGCTTAAAATCACTGGATGTTTACGAGGAATTCAACCCTAGACTACTGGTGGCTAATCCAGCTCATTTTCGTCTCGTATGGGATTTCTGGAAGGAAAGAAAGTTTGGAACTGAACCACTATCTACAGGTGCGTATTTTCAATCCCATCTTATTCTATTTTCATCATTATCATTGTTGTACACCTCGGCCATTGGCCTATGTGGCGTATCTAGAGATGCAGAGTGCCCCAGGCGGCAGTTTATCGGGGGGGGGGCAAAAAACTGGAGAGAAAGAAAGAGAAAGGAAAACTGCTTAGCAATGTTCGAAATTCTACACTCTACCGCTTGATTGCAGTGCTTTCTTGCAAATTTTTCTTGGTGAAATGCCAAAAATTCAATTTTTGTGAGTTAAAAATACATAATATCAACCGCTCCGTAGTTTTGCTCCCTCGCTTGTAAAGAAGCGTTCTAAATATGATTTTTTGGGGGGCGCATTTTTATTATTTGCCCTTGGTCCCATTATCTGTAGATACGCCACTTGTTTAAGGCGGAAAGAATTAGATTCTGCGCAAAACGTTATTTTTTCCGTTTCTACAAAAAAACCTTCTTGCGGATATGTTTTTCAGCTCTGACATTTTTCAATTTGGATTTTAAAAATACAATGCAGGTGTAATGGTGCAGGGGCGGATCCAGCCGGCGGCAAGGGAGGGGGCCTAAAAAGGGGCCCACTTCGTGCGAAAATTTGAAAATCGTGCCGGTCGATTTTTCGCTCAGTGGGGGTAGTGAGCAAAAAAAAAAGAAATTTTGGCACCCGAAAAAAAATTTTCCACCGCCGTCCCCCCATTGGGCGCCAGGGGTAGTGAGCACAAATTTTTTTTTTGGCACCCGAAAATATTTGTTTCCCTACGGGAAGGGTTATTTTGTTTTTCCTCCGCCACCCCTTGGCCGCCAGGAGGGGCCCAACTTCTTTTTTTTTCAAAAAAGGGTGTTTTTACCTGTTTTTTTTTTGCTAGGGGAGGGGGGCCCCCCCCCTGGATCCGCCACTGTAATGGTGTACTGCACATACCACCCCCCTCCCTTACCCTCCCCAAACAAGTCATTATCACTATAATGTGTGCTATGTAGTAAAATGATTTTGTACCACAACCAGATATTTTCAATCAAACTAAATACATGTATATATGTACAGTATATATATTCAATTTTGAATATTTTTCGCTCAGTGGGGGTAGTGAGCAAAAAAAAATTTTGGCACCCGAAAAATTTTTCCACCGCCACCCCTTGGGCGCCAGGGGTAGTGAGCACAATTTTTTTTTTTTTTTGGGGCACGCGAAAATATTATTTTCCCTACGGGAAGGGTTTTTTTTTCCACCGCCACCCCCCCCCCCTTGGGCGCCAGGGGAGGGCCCAACTTCTTTTCTTTCAAAAAAAGGGTGTTTTTACCTGTTTTTTTTGCTAGGGAGGCCCGGGCCCCCCCCCCCTGGATCCGCCACTGTAATGGTGTACTGCACATACCACCCCCCTCCCTTACCCTCCCCAAACAAGACATTATCACTATAATGTGTGCCATGTAGTAAAATGATTCTGTACCACAACCAGATATTTTCAATCAAACTAAATACATGTATATATGTACAGTATATATATTCAATTTAGAAGAGAACAATACACCTTTGAAAATTCATGTAGCTCTGCATTTGGCATTTGGCTCACTTCGGAGCGCCCCCACATTTAGGTGCACCCCATTACAGAATCATAACATATGGGGCATCATTGCAAAAGGGAACTAAGGATTTCATATTTTAAAAAATAAATTAAAATGATGATGATAGGGAAACAAACTTGATTTCCTGAACGTTTATCAGTTTAGACAGGAAGAATTTAACTAAGAGTGTAAAATTGAGTTAATAGACAGACGAATAATGTATGTATGATGTTTTGTCACCCAACAGGTTTCTATCTGATGCATGTAGCACTGAGTGTATGTGAAGAAATACATTTATATGGATTCTGGCCGTTCTCATCTCAACTAGACCCATTTCCAGGACATGTTCATGACATCCCCTATCACTACTTTGATGACCTTAAGGTCACCAAGAACCATAACATGAACAAAGAATTCCAGGTTCTTCTACAAATGCACAAACACGGTCTTCTACAAATGCATGTTGGAAAATGTTCATGAAGTAACATGAATGTTACCTTGATCAGAAGATCTGTCTACTATACATTGTTCTTGCCTTATATTGGTGCTTATTCCACTTGTGTTGACAGCATAGTTCACATCACATTTTGCTTTGAGATTCATTTTCGTTTCTGTCAACTGATGTTATACGAACTGTCTAATGATACATGTAATGTACAGTATAAGGTTGATTATAGTTGTATTTTCGTAAATGAAGATGGTCAAATATTTCTTTACACCAACCATATCACTTGATAACGTCACACTGCCTTTATTTCTTTTTTTCCCATTGCCAAGGCTAAATGTCCACTAGCTGTTCATGTCATCATGACGGTACAATTCAGTCATATTATGTGGCTTGCTCGCCACGCTTTCTCCCTTTCTCGTCCATAGGTTTTGTATTCCTATGTGAGGGTTTCCGATGAAGACCCACCCTAAGCGGCATTACATAGTTCAGGAATGAAACAACAGTTGACTGTAATACATAGGCCTAAGCCCACATTGTTCATAAAATACAGAAAATTGATGATTAAAACATAATCAGGTAATAAAAACGAAGGTCAAATTGTAGGTCTATTTCTGAATCAGGATGGAACTTTATCTTTCAGCAACTCAGTCACACTGAATATTACTCAAAATTAATCGGGAGGGGGGCAGGGCACAACAAAACAGTAAATGTTCTTGGCGAAAGGAAGTTATTAATGTAACAGAATTGCGTTGAATTTACGATGAGGAATCGAGCATCTGCACGGAAGCAATTATTAGAAGAGATGATAAATAAAGGCATCACCGCGCATCGTTTAAGGAGTCTGAGATTGGTCTATCTTGTGAAATTCTACCCTCTAAACTCATGGAAGAAACTGTAATCAACCTTATAGTTAGTGTAAGTTTGTAAGTATCATCATTGAATCTATAAAGATACCATATGCTGCCTTCATCTATAGAAAATGTGTTAAGCAATACAAATTTGCACACTTTTGTCCTCAACTGTAGGTGTATACGTATGATTTTATTTCAAAGCATGTTATGGAGCCATTTTTTGAGGCAACCGCCAACGAATAATGGTTTACCCAATGTTTGTCCAATATCAATGTACATATAAGCTTCTGTGTTTTGAGCCATAATGTAATTTTTTACTCCTTTGAATACATGTGTATATGATTTTGTTTGCTTTTTATTTGGAAATATTTACTGTGGAACTGGTTTGGAATAGTATTTAATTTTTTTATTTGATGAGGTTTTCTTTGTTTTCATCGATTGGCTTTCTTATGTATTATTATTCATCGTACAAATATGTATTACATAACAGACCATTATTTATTTTAGATACGATTCTGTATAGTATTGATATGTAGTATGCAAAAATTCCATAGTCGTATAGAGGAATTAAATAAAACGATTTAATGAAAGGATTTGAGCCACTGTGTAAAGAGTTATGACAATCAAATGATTTGAGATGTTGTATAGAAAGTGAATGAAATTTAATCAGGTGCTCCGAGAGAAACCAAAGTTAGTTCTCGCTAATATTTTGTTACTTTTTAAATGGTAATTATTTTCCGGATGAGTACCCCCACATAGCCTTTTTTCGGTCAATAAGCTCCTTCAAATCACAGCGCTGAATATTGTGGGATCTATCAGGCATTTTTCTTTTTCTTTTTTTTTTTTTTTTTTTTTTGGGGGTGATCGAACCTAGAGAAAGGATCGGGATTCTGCAGATAAAATATAAGCCCATGAGCGTTTCAGGACAATCACCCCGAAAAAACTACCCCCACGGACAATAAAGCCGCGGAAAATTACCCCCGTGGACAATTACTCCCGAGGACAATTACCTCCCGTGGACATTTACCGCCGCGGACAATTACCCCCCCGTGGACAATTACCCCCCTGCCCTAAAAATTACCCCGTAGGACAAGAACCCCCAACCCCCCTGTTTATTAAAGGGAAAGTCTACCCTGATAATAAGTTGGTTTTAATAAGAGCTAAACAAAATTCGGGGGGTAATTTTCCTAAAACCGCTCATGAGCTTCCTCACATTATCTCATCTCAGAATTGTGATTAGCGCGTATAAAACTATTCTTTCACACTTGAATAATCAGTTATTATTGATTATGCGTTAAAGAACCGTTTGATGTTACTGTTTAGCTGGGAATATCCTCTTTTAGCAAGTCATATAAATGTTGGTTTCGATGCATACGACTCACAAACTCCATAAAGCTCACGGGTGATGTAAATGTCCGGGGGAAATGCTAACATACTGTCGGGGGCAGCTACTGTACACCCTGCATCTTACTTTCGTTTAAACTCAGACAGTAGTGTCTCATCTGTATTTACTTCACAACTTATGAATAAAAGCAAAATAATCTTTTCATGATTCTTTTACTTGTTTATCCTTACGTCTTTATTCAACGCAACACATACACCATTGATCCCTTGAATGGACATGTGTTGCTACAATGGCTGATACAACCATCCTATACAGAATACGACTGAAACCATGATCACAGTCACATGACACTATTAATCTTGATTCATTGTAAGGATTTACTTTCACTTTAGATCACTGATTCACATTCAAATGATAATACTATGCTATGTACCAGTGAAAGTCAATCAATCATACTACTCTCGAAAGGAAGAGGATTGATTGTCAATTAAGCATGGAGTTATCCAACTAGCATTGCTTCTTGATCTCGTCTATTCTCTCTCATTCCCATCTAAACTTCACTCACCTGTGTTCATTTTAACTCTCAAACTTCACTCACCTGTCTTCATTCTAACCATCTTCCCGGTCTGATCTTAACCGATTCTACCAGCTCTTTTGGGTATTTCCTTGAAATCAACTTTACTATGAGAAAGGGGATTAAGAGCTCTGCAAACTGATATATCAATTGGTATGAAATACGACCTGCACGTACTATGATATCGACAACCTTTTCATACAGTACTGATAAGGGTATGCGTACATAACCTGTCGAGTAAGTCAAGATTCTTTACATTCATTATCAATTACTTTAAAATGTAGATCCATTTTTGTGTGTGATTGTGAGCTATTTACTTCTCAGCCTTGCTAAATTATCAGTACACTATAAAGTGTTTGTATTGTTGTTTTACTTGCCAACAATTTGGCAATAAATCAGGGATGTGCAGTAACTATAAGCAATGTAGCATGAAACGTGAGAGAGCGAAAATACTTCCGTGTTTTTTTTTTCATAAATGCACTAAATCACTATGTTAAGAGAACGACATGGAACATTTTGAAACATTTCCCAAAATTATTTCATACCTGTTCCGTGTGGGGATGTTGGGATAAATTCATAAAAAATAAAAATACATGGACTACAGTACAGTGCGTATCAAAAAAGTGTACCCAACTTTGATAGCTTCTTATTAAAGAATTATAATCTATGTGACCTTGAATCATATTTCATGGTAAAGGGTAACTAATACCCTGTCTAATGATACCATATTCATAATTGTGCTGCTACGGATGACTGAGCAGCAGGCTATTCAGAAAGTATTGTCGAAATCCTCTTGTACCAAGTTTGGGCTGAAGCAATGAATGTGAGTCAAAAATCTCATTCCAAAAATAATTGCTCACTTATTTACATTGACTATTAGGTAGTTGAAAAGAAAAGGTGTTAATATCAATTTCAAGCCAAATTTTTGATATTTCTTCGTTATGATGATTACAATCTTGCCCTTATTCGCATCCCTTCTTTAAGGTATACAAAATGGTTAAAGTTTATCAGGGGAGTTATCCTTTTTATGAAAGTCTACTGTCGATTTCTTTGATACTTATCATCATATGTGTTCATTCTTGCATTCGGGTTTAGTAACCTTTGAGTTTTCATACGCTATTCGAGATAAACATCTTAATATGCTCCTTACGAGTGTGAAATGGCGCAGTGGACATGTGAGCAGAGAGAACTTAGATGTCATGAGACAAGATGTTAGTAGGCTATTCAAAATAATTAAAGGTTATCTTATAGGATTTAAACAAGATTCTGTGAAAATCTAGAAACATTGCATCATTTTAAACAATGATGCACTGAAGCACGAGGCATAATTTAAGTTTCAAATTCATTTAAGACCAAAGAACATGCATATGGCATGATCCACATTCGTTCCATCAGCCCAAACTTGGTACAAGGCGATTTTGACAACACTTTTTAAAGACCCTAGTGCTCAGTCACCCGTGGCAGAAATATTATGAACATGGTATCATTGGACAGGAAAGTTACATCTTGAAATAGATTTCAAAGTCATATTAGTTATGACTTTTTAATTAGGAGCTACCAAAGTTCGGTACCCCCCCCCTTTTTTTTTTTTTATATATACGCACTGTTTTACTTTATAACAAGGCTTATACACTGTTGGTCATAAAGGTGGAATTATTTTTTTAACCCCAATTTCTGAAATGATTTTGACAATGATTTATTCCTAATAGATCTAGATAACAGTATACATTCTCAGATATTATGGAATAATAATTTGCGAGTGCATGTTTTGCGTGACTGCTAAAGCATGTGTATGTTACTAAGCTTATCAAATAGGGGACCTACGTCCTTAAGTCATAACTGACAGTAATGAGAATTAATGCCTCACAAAAGGGCACTAATATAACACATCGACACGGTTTTGATCCTGGGGCCTCACAGTTACAAGGCCATTGCTTTGCCACTGAATCATGACTGTAACGCAGCGGGGGCTAGGGTAGGGGGCAGCCCCCACAAATAGAAAAAAAGAAAAAAGAAAGGCAATAACTTATCAATAATTCATTGCATTTTCCCCCCGGTCCCCAACAGGGAAAATACCTCTGTACGGCCATGCATTATCGTTCAAGGCATGGCCACACAGAGGATTTCACAGTAGCATACACGTGCTTTAGCAGTCACACAAAGCAAGCACTCGCAAATTATTATTCCGTAAAATCTGAGAAATGTATACTGTTATCTAGATCTATTAGGAATAAATCATTGTCAAAATAATTCCATAAATTGGGGTAAAAAAAATAATTCCACCTTTATGACCAACAGTGTATGTATGATATTGTTAGTACTGAGTTGATTTGAGTAGACTGTGTGTTAAGGCCTGTAATGTCAGTGTGTAGGCCTGGCTAAGGTATACCAGCACAATTCATCATCACTTCATTTCAAGTTGAGGTAGTAAGCAATATATGCAAACGACATTTTGATTGTTGTTTAGGTTTTATAGGAGCCGCTGGAAATAAGCTCATTATCAGCTTTCATGCACTCTCCTGACAAGGTATGTTTTATTTTATTATTATACATTTCACATGCTTTAATTATATTTACATGACAAATATTAATGATATTTAATAATTGTTGGTTGTCATGTCGTGGTTCAGTGTACATCTCTCTCTCTCTCTCTCTCTCTTACCCTCTTTCTCTCTCTCTCTCTCTTACCCTCTTTCTCTCTCTCTCTTCCCCCCTCTCTCTCTCCCTTTCTCTTCAAGTCAAGTTAATTTATATGGGATTATAGTAACCTTCTGAGCAAAGATGTTTGCTTTCCGTTGAAATACGAAAGAAAGAAATTGAGACTAGAGTTTTAAGATTGGGTTTGGTGAAGAGCCAACGCTCGTGGAATTCAAATAATTTATATTTTGCACTTATACCTAGATTTCTAATATTTTTATAGACTTACTATTCTTGAACTTAATTGTCCATGAAACTTAATGACCGTTTGACTAAAAAGTTTATGACTTCATGGATAACCAAAGGCTATTGAACTCAACTTAAAAGGGTAGAGAACTCTAGATGAATACATTTTGATCCTTGGATTGGTATTGTATTATTACATTTGTATTGCAGTTTTGGATTTGGATTTGGATTTGGCTTGCATTTGCCATGTTTGTAGGCCTACGCATATATTTAAGGAAATATTTTTTAAATATATTTTTCTGTAATTTATCAGCTTTTTTCAGCTTTTTATATTTTGTTGTCTGCCCTTTTTAATAAAAACTGAAATAAGAATTTAGTCACGATTAACAAAATAAAGAGTTGTTTAAATGTGCAAGGTTACATGAATAAAAAATTTATAGTATATAGTTTGAGTATAAGAATCATAGATACGCATGCAATACTGTTACTTCCTCATTGTATTATACTCGATCAAAACTAATAAGAAACCAAAAGTGAATTCGATCCCTGTTGTGGATGCGAGCAATAATTAGCATGACATGGCATGTATTGTGGTGGTATGATTCTTTGATACTGATATTTCGGCGGTGTAAATAGTATATAAATACGTGTAAATACGATCCTATCCCTTTCCCAACTCACATCTTTCTTTTTCTCAAAATATTGGTTTAACATGAAGGGGAAATTATTTGATTATCAACTACCCATTTAAAAATCAAATTTGACAATCTAAGACCCTAAACAGGGCCTAATAGTATGCAATTCGAAAATTAATTCAGATATTTCAGAGAGGGAGAATAGAGAGGGGGAGAGCAGAGGAAAATAGGGTTAGATGGAGATGAGAGATTGGGAGAGACAAGACGTCAGCGAGGGGAAGGTACAGAGAGAGAGAGAGGGGGAGGGGGAGAGGGAGAGGGAGGGGTGAGGTATAGAGAGATAGAAGGAGAGGTGATACTAAGAATACTCAATCCCTATCATATTTATCAAAGTTTAATTTGATATTCATTGTGGAAATTCGTATGGTTGAATGTAATATAGATATAAAGACATAGCTTTGTCACGGTGGGGGACGTCTTTTGTTCTAATATCAATATTTCCGTCTCTAAATTTTGCCAGTGAGCTTACGGTGAAAACGTATTTCCATAATCAAAATGTAAAGTGTGATATATAAAAAACACAAATACTTTACTGCCCGAATATGATATACTGTTTTATCAAATGTTTTTGTTTATTTGTTTGTATTTATTTGTAAAATACCCAGGGGTGCCACATATGCCTATTACCTCTTTTGATATGAAAGAAATTAATTTTCGAACATATTTGTAATTATTCATGATGTTATTATTGTTTTCATTATGAACATGATACCACAGTAGATATATTGTTTTTGTTTCATATTCTGTAGTTTTGAAGCTTGACCGAGTGAAAAGCAGTACCTAACTCATCATGGTATCTATCTCGTCACACATATCAGGTATAGTGATTGTCATGTAATAGAATTGTCTTATCTTACTTGATTACTGGAACGTCAGAATAAGCTGTCGAAAGCAACTAGGTCCTTACAACTTGAATGAGTGTTATCATTAACGTCTAATGGTCAGATATTCCCCACATGCTTCATACTAGACCTCTGAGAAAATGTGCATTTTTAGCATAAGTTTTTATTTAAAGATATGATGAACTAATTTGGCCAAAGATGTTTAGTTTCTTGCGATCTTGGTCTTATCGTAATTGTAATGATTAATTAAAGCCCCTGTCACACTGCAGGTGCGACTACGTTAGACAACTAAACACAACTAAAGCGATTAAAGCCTGTCTGCATTAGTTTGGCCAGGAAGAATTAGACCTCCCAGCGTGGTCCCCAGCGAGGATCATGGGGAACCAACGGGCACCGCTCAGCCATTGCTTTATATATAGAGGGAGCAAGAAGCTACAAGTAGTGCAGTGGGGCTTTAAAACAACAATAATTGAGCCATTATTTGCCCATCGACGAATTGCCGATTGAAGTACTATAATCAAAGATTAATTAGATGTGTTGGAAATGATTGATAGCGTATCAAGATTTATCGGTTGTAATTAACTTAAATCTAATAAATTAGGTAAAGAGTTACTAATTCAACGTTGATAATTGTATGTGCTCATTTCTGATCGTCTTAGCGCACCCATCACATTCGTAATTATCAGTTTAAAATCAAATGGTTGTGGGCCAATTCTACACCGGAAATTACAATACAGTCACTAACCAAACACTGATTATACAAACAGTTTAAAACCTTCGGAGATCGGCATTCACTTTATGACCTCTAGTTTGGCATAGACTTAACCATCTCAAAATAGCATTTATTATTCACTCTTAATACAGTGGAAGATTAAAGAGTATTAAAAGATTAAAACGCATCTTCAGTCTGAAAATTACGACACTTTACACGTCACATTCCATAGCTAAATAGTTTGCCTAAGAGACAAAATTTGTCAATACACATTTTTCCGGACAGGCTTCATAGGACCACATTCATATTCCCCTAACTTGTTATTATAATTAAATTAGTAAATCAAAATTTTTGCAGTAGAAGGGCATTGAATCCTCTACATCAAAGGTGATATTGGAGGTTCATGTCTCCCTAAGGTTCAGATGCTTATATAGGTTTCGATATAACTATATTCATAATGTGTTTCATTAAATCAGCAAGTTATGAAATAATCTGGAATCAAATCACGTTTGGATGCTGGTCTGCAGAAATAGACTCTAATTTGACACTTAAACACAATTCCATAAATCTAGAGCAGAGTCTAGCTCTAGTCTCTGGCCATAAGCAACTAAAGTACAGAGCCTATGATGTTCAGTAGACCGTGCAGTTGGCATAGTCTCTTATATCAGACAGGCTGTCATGTACTAGCTACGACTGACAATTAAGGGTTTGTGCCTGCATGCAAACTATTTGGATTCAACCGATTGATTCAGTTGTATTTCTTCTCTTTTTATCGTACAGGCTTGCAATTAACAACCATTGCCGTATGCATACTGTGTGTCATCATCACTACGTTACTATGGTGTGTGTGGTAAGTACATGTATGTCCATGTTGTATAATTCTTAAAATCGCTCTGCACTATATACTTCAGCCTCGATCTGTCGCATACTGACATTCTGACATTATTAGCCTTTATTGAAAAATATATATGGATATATCGAGAAGTACAGTTTTGTCCACTTTGTTAACCTTTATATTTTTGCTTTAGATTGCTCATTTGGTTATATAAACCTCTTATCTTTATTCTTTGCTACATTCATCGCAATTAAATCCCCAAATACCCAATACCCATTGAATCTCAAATGCCTGTAGCGTGAAATGATGAGAACTAATGATAGGATTCGATCTTTTGACTAAAATCATTGTTGCCAAGTTTTGCCCAAAGTGAGATTTTAAGAAAATTATACATACACGTATACTTCAATAATACTGATAAACGAATCAAATGAAGTTTTTTTGAATTATTTTGTTCGATATTCAGTTTGTCATGGTAGCACACATATTCCTGGACCTATCAACGATTTTATGATTATGACGAGGAATAATTTTCCTTGAAATTGCCCATGCCAAGATAGCGCCATCTACTAGTAGTAGTAGTAGTAGTAGTAGTAGTAGTAGTAGTGGTGGTTATTTTACCTGACTGCTAAGAAAGCATAAATAAATGCTTCTTAGAAAGCAACCAGAGGACCGACGTCTAAAGGTCCTCTCCGAGGGACCTGGTAATGAGGATTAATGCCTTACCAAAGGGCACTAGCGCATCGACTTGGTTTCGAACCCGGGTCGCCGGATTACGAGACCACTGCTCTACCAACTGAGCTATCAATCGCGCCTCCTCGACAATCGGACAATCATCAGAGTGCTCTATCACGAAAGTCCAAATGTCATGATTGAAGTTAACTACAATAATAAATTCTTCTTTAAAAAGAATCATATCCGTTACGTTACACGACGCTTGTAACCTTTTTTTTTAACTATGGATATAACCGAGCCGCTAAACTAACCCGCGCTCATCAAGCAGGATATTATAGTACCTGGCTGGAATTTGAACCTCGTACCTTGTGATCAACAGTCTGTTGACCTTTTCAGTAGATCACAGCAACTTCTCGTAGACAAGTAATCTAGAATGAAAACAAAAGCACCATACAAAATATGATTTGATAAACATTTATATGAATTGTTGGATGGGGTTCTATTCAAGTGGATGGCATTATTTCCTGATACATTGCACTTCAGTATTAAAGCACTGGCTACTATGTAAAGTTCATGCGAACTCATTTTCGAGTTCTAGACTGGATCAAAGTGCATGTCAAGCAAAATGACCTGCACTCAAACCGACTCCAAATCATCCGATGAAATCTTGGCTATTCTTTCTCAGTCTCATCGGTGCGACTGGGATATATATTGATTGTTTTGAGCCAGAAGGGCATTAAGATCAATACTCTAACACAGAGGTAACGTCCTTCTGGATCCAAACAGAGATTGATTTAAACCCGGGAGCTAGTGCAGTTACTTCCTTTTACACTGCATCTCCTTCTTTTATATCTTGCTCTTTGTTTCTAACCTGGTCAATGAATACCTATACGATAACAAACTTTGCATGACAATGAACTAACATTCTATTATGAAATAATGCAACAATCCCCTTTAACATTCAGGCCATTAACCATAAAATAATTATAGTTGATCGTGGGAAATATGATTACGGAAATGAGCATAATAGCCAAATCTATTTGTAAGTGTACAAATTAAATGACTCATTTGATCACTCGAAAAGAAGTACCATTTCCTCAGACGACTTTGTAACGATGGTAACTCTGATTCATTCTTACAAAACAGGGTAAAACGACACCGGAAACCAAGACGAAGGCAGAGTAAAATCGATATGGAGTATGCTGTCAAGTTTTCTTATCCGCGAAGACTGACTCACTCTGGGACAGGTAACGGGGATGCAGTCACTGGTATGTATCACTCACTCTGGGATGGGTATTAAACGGGGATGCAATCACTGGTATGTATCACTCACTCTGGGCCGGGTAACGGGGATGCAATCACTGGTATGTATAGCACTCACTCTGGGACGGGTAGCGGGGATATGCAATCACTGGTATGTATCACTCACTCTGGGACGGGTATTAAACGGGGATGCAATCACTGGTATGTATCACTCACTCTGGGACGGGTAACGGGGATATGCAATCACTGGTATGTATCACTCACCCTGGGACGGGTAACGGGGATCCAATCACTGATATGTATCACTCACCCTGGGACGGGCAACGGGGATGCAATCACAGCTACGTATCACTCACTCTGGGCCGGGTAACGGGGATGCAATCACTGGTATGTAACACTCACTCTGGGCCGGGTAACGGGGATGCAATCACTGGTATGTAACACTCACTCTGGGCCAGGTAACGGGGATGCAATCACTGGTACGTATCACTCACTCTGGGCCGGGTAACGGGGATGCAATCACTGGTATGTAACACTCACTCTGGGCCGGGTAACGGGGATGCAATCACTGGTATGTAACACTCACTCTGGGCCGGGTAACGGGGATGCAATCACAGCTACGTATCACTCACTCTGAGACAGGTAACGGGGATGCAGTCACTGGTATGTATCACTCACTCTGGGCCGGGTAACGGGGATGCAATCACTGGTATGTATCACTCACTCTGGGACGGTTAACGGGGATGCAATCACCGGTATGTATCACTCTGGGACGGGTAACGGGGAAGCAATCACTGGTATGTATCACTCACTCTGGGACGGGTAACGGGGATGCAATCACTGGTATGTATCACTCATCCTGGGACAGGAAACGGGGATGCAATCACAGCTACGTATCACTCTGAAAACCGCCTCCTCTAAAAAGGCATTTTCAATACTATAGTGGAGATTGAATAGAAATCAATAAAGCTAAAGATATATAATAATTACTAGTGCCAACAAAACCTTGTATGTTTATTGTAACCTCTTTTCAGATTATTTCCAATATGTCTTACTACAGAATGACTAGACTCAGAAAATCATGCATAATTACAACATGGCCATTCTTCTAGTGAAAGATGGTTTGGATGAAAACACTTATTGATAGAACTACTCGAGAGCTACATAATTACTTGATAAATATTATTCTTTCATTTTAATAAGCATTTTGTTCCGTGATTGATATTGTTGTGACCGTATTTACATTCCTGTCATTTGTTCTAAGTATTGAAATACCTAAATGTCTTATATTTCCTTATAACCATACAATCATTAATATTGTGTAAAATTCAAACATTGTTGGTTTATACTATTTGTTCCAATGTTACACTCTTGTAATACCACGGTACCTCCACGGTTATAATAGTCTAGGCGTAAAACGGAGTGATGCATCATGCCTTGTGTATAGTTAGCTAATCCCATTGTTATGATATCACATTCAATAATACACGATGCAGACAAAACTTCGGGGATTGTATGCATCACCCAGTGCACTCCGAAGGTTGAACCACGGTCTGATAGCATGAGACTAGCACACTCTCATCCTCCAATGGATGCAGCTCGTTCCCAGGAAACACAGGTCCTCGAATTCAAACATAGAGAGGAGGAACCATCACCAGATGGTCAGGGAGATGAACAGAGAAAGGAGGATGTCGCTGAGGTAGAAGAGATGAAGAGGGGGGATGAATCAAATGGATTTAATCATCAAGAAGTCACGGAGTCCTATGGACATACAGAAGAAGCTTCTATCGGTCCTGTATCAGTCGATGAGTTTGCAGACCACGTCAAGAGAATGAAAGATGACAGTACAACTTTCGACGAAGAATGGGCCGTAAGCTATCTTCAACTCAGAATAAACAAAATTAAGAGGCATATTTGTTCAAGATGTACATGTCTGTGGAGCGCTTTAATGATTCTGTTAACACTAGATCATATATTTATCCTTACCTCCTGAAAGTATAGGTACATACTTCTATTGCATTTTTTAAAGAATTTGCCATGATATTGGAAAAACCAAGAGACTTGATCATTTTTTTTTCCTTCTTTTTCTTTTTCATTTCATTCATTTGTCTAAAGTACATAACTGATTTGCCCATCACACAAATTAGACGCTCTGACATTTCAAAGAATACCAAACATTAATACATGAGGGCATACCAAGAAAATAATCAATAATCATTTCGATCATTTGATTTCGTTTCTCTAAACTAGGTATTTTACTGTTTCTGTTACGAAAATTTCCCCTTATACCATTATGTAAGGCAACGTTTTATTTCACTTGATTTAATTAAATCACTTGATTATCACAAACATTGCTATCTTCCTTTGTGTTGGCCCGATAATTCTATGTCTAATGAATTCACTCATCCAACTCATTTGTCCGAAAAGTAAAAAAAGAGGCTCCTCTGAACCGCAGATAACCCTTCTGTTTATCAAAAAATGACCTATACGATATTTATAATTTATGTTTATTTATGTGTATTTTCAACCATTACATCATGTTTGAGTTCGACGACATTTGCTTGATGGTGATGGTCAATATTTAACTGAGGGACGCGATCTAAATAGGTTTATAGAGAGAGGGAGGGAGAACTGCGTCATGACATATGTAATCTGTTGTCATATTTAATGTTACAGCGACTATACGACCACAAATACAAGTTACAGTCCTTTGCAATGATAATCTGTTGTCATATTTAATGTTACAGCGACTATACGACCACAAATACAAGTTACAGTCCTTTGCAATGATAATCTGTTGTCATATTTAATGTTACAGCGACTATACGACCACAGATACAAGTTACAGTCCTTTGCAATGATGGAAGCAAACTTCAAGAAAAATCGCTACAAAAACATTCTTCCTTGTGAGTCAATAACTTTTCTACCAAAACCTAAAATGTAATTTATCATCGTTAAAGAGTATGTTAATCAGGTAGAACCTTTGTATTTTTGTGTTTAAATTAGAAAATTAGAAAATTAGAAAATTACTCGTACGTTAATGATCTTCCGAAAGGAAATAAGTTTAGAGGGCTATATCGCTTTACGTTATCAATAAAACATAAATCTCTATTGGTCAGGTCTTTAGTATTTACTTAATCTTGTATTTATATATTAATGATCTGTTTAATCATATATAATGTTTATTTGAAGATGACCACGCTAGAGTTATTCTTGACCTGATCGGTGATGACCCTCATAGTGATTACGTCAATGCTAGTTACATTCAGGTAAGTGAGAGCTCTTAAAAACACTTATGCCATTTAAAATATGGAGATAAAGATAACTGTTAGACCGCCTCTTTCATTACAACTTGGACAAGTAAAAAGTTAATTAGCCGAAAACTATTGTCAAAATGTATATTAGGCAAAAAATGTTATTGAGGTGAAAAAGGTCTTTATTACTTTTTGGTTTTATCTCCCTAATAAACAAGGATATGTGTCTTATTTATAGGGAAATGAGGTGCCCGCCAGGAGCGGTTCTATAATAACATTTTTTTAGAGGGGGGGGGCTTTGGGTTAGGGTTTCTTGCATGCATTTTCTACACGTGCCTCGTGATTTTTTGGGGGGATGGGGTTGAAGGTTTTTTTGTTTGAGGGGAGGGAGGCCTTGACTTCGCCGCTTGAGCTACTTATGCCTGTTGCACACGAGGTACATTCTAAATACATATATGATACATCTTATCATCAATAACCTTTTTAAATATTTTGTTGCAGAGTTCCACAAAGGAAAATACCTACATCGCATCCCAGGGTAAGCAAAGCGTACTTAAGAAGTAACAAGCCATGGGATTCGGCTGAAAATGTACAATCTTTAAAGTTACAGAGACCAGTTATTAGAAAATGGGAACACCGTCTTGTAGAGTTGCGTAATCTCTGAATACTTCTTTAAATTTTCATAAGCTTTATGAGTTAATTACACAACTAAAGTACGAACTAGTAATTTTTCTAGTTGTGGAATGAAATTAATGAAAATGTTACAATGCGTAGAGTAGACCTTAACATGTTTAAAAATTCCAACTGCTCTAAAAAAATCGTTTGATTTGAAATTTTTGACTGGATCGAGGCCGGTGTAAAGTTGTATAAATGTTATAGGGAAGTTTAACATTGATCCATTTATTTCCATGTTCAAAAAACATCTTTCAAATATGACATCTAACACGAAGGCCGTCATGACATCAAGTTCATATGAACATGAGAGAAGCTGCAGAAGAATAAAAGTTTGAGGAATTCCAATAAAGGGAAAAGGGAAAGTTCTGAAACTTGTACGTTAATATGGGTAGATCAAACACAAACTTACCACTCTGTTATTCACTTTAGATCATTTACCTCTCAGTTTGTATTCTGCTTAATTTTTTATCAGGTATTCATAGATAACATATTATACATACAAAAAAAACACATTTGTTGTTCATATAGACAAGCCTAGATTTGATTCAACGATTAAAAATCTAGAATTTCTGAACATCCTATGTTCATTATGCTTCAATCCTTCACTTACACATTTCTATCATTTGTTGTTGTTGTTGGTGGTGGTGGTGGTGGTGGTAGTGGTGATGGTGGTTTTGTTGCTGCTGCTGTTTTTAGAGCCAAGTTGATATATATTTTCTTCTGCCGTTATAACCAGAAATGTTTAGACAATTAATTTTGTTATCATACTACATCATATTTTTTAGTGGAGCGGGGGTGGGTAGCAAACAATCATGACTTCAAGGTCCCAACGAATGTGTCGTATTTGATTTACAACTATAGAGATAACAGCTCCGCCCAATGACCGCGCTCTCTCTCTCTCTCTCTATCTCTCTACATCTCTCCATTTCTCTTTCTAACTGTCTTTCTATCCCCTCTCTCTATCTGTCTTTCTACCCCCCCCCCCTTCTATCCCTCTCTCTGCCTCTCTCTCTCTCTCTCTCTGTCTATCTATCTACATAGGACCTAATGTGACTTCGATAGCTGATTTTTGGAGGATGGTTTGGCAAAAAGAGGTGGAAACTATGATCATGGCGACCAATCTGATAGATAAGGGCAAGGTATGACATGTGCATTTTTCTAAAGAATTATCCTTTCTCCCTCATTGCTGTCCATATGCATTCACATTGATTCTTAACCTTATCTTATCTTATCTTATTTAATAAATCATCATTACCAGCAATCTCTCTCTCTCTCTTCTCTCATTCTATCTCTCTCTCTCTCTCTCACTCTCTCTCTCTCTCTCTCACTCTCGCTCGCTACCTAACCTTTCAAATTCGCTAGTGATGGGTATTACTTTGATATGAATTGATTCAGATATAGCATCAAACATGTCTTGGAACTGAATTACAAAAGAAAACGGAAACATACATATAATTATACTACCCTGGATTAGTAATTGTACTGAGGATCATTTTGTGCCATGAATTATATCAATTTAGCTTGTACAGATATGTGATATTGTCTTTTGTTTGTTGATATGTATTCAATTTCATATTTTCACCACTTTTGAATGCATTTACGTAATTGTGTGAACTGCTAAACCCTTTCGCTGCTTAAATCAAAATTTGGTAGTTCACGCACACAGAATATATGTCGTAAAAGACTAAATCTTACAGATGCAATGTTTGTCGTTACAGATCAAATGTGAGAAATACTGGCCTGATCAGGGTGAGGAGATGTATTTTGAGGACATAGTAGTGACGTGTGAAGCTGAGGTCCATGGTATACATGACGCGAGACGAACGCTTGTTCTTCGCAAGGTATCACTAATGCCTGGATTACATTTGCCCCGGGCGCCGTACGATATATTAGTCTACCATTTTCGTGCGATTTGGGGGCATCGTAGGAGGCTACGATCCATTTCTTTTATTGGCCCTTGCGGGCAGGCCGGGACAAATCCGTACAGAGGCTGCTCGGAGATTGTACGGGAATCGTGCAACTTCAATGCAGTAGCCGTGCAGTCTCCGCAGCCTCCGTACGAAAATCGTACGTAGCCCGTGCAGCTTCCGTACAAAGGTTGCGCGGAGAAGGCGCGGTGACCGTGCAGCCGTCGTGCCGTTTTGAAGCGTTTTTTGGCCTCCATGTTCACCGAAAAATCGTACGTTTGCAAATGATCAGCGCGAGTCCTCCGCGCGATGTCCGTGCGGGTATTGTGCAATGACACCTACGACATGTCTACGGACTACGGGCTTACGATTTTTCAAATTTGTATAACTTTCTGCGAAACAAAATCGTAGAGGCCGCGGAGCCCGTGAATCCGTACGAAAATCTCACGGCCGCCTCCTGCCTCTTTACGGAGGCCGCACGGAAAAGGGGATACGGGCAGGATACGGGCTCCGTAGACTAATCGCAGGTCAAATGTAATCCAGTCATTAAACAGGATTTTATTCCCAAGTCCTGCCTATTCAGGAATTCAGGAACAACACGGTTCGTACTGCTAACCGTGTGATAACATACCAGGCCTCCATGTGCATGATAATTCAAAAACCTGATAATAGGTGAAAGATTTCTTCTCCTGTAGTATATTTTCTCCTCTGCTAATCCTCCCCCCCCCCGTCTATCTGTTGCTGTCTCTCTCTCTCTCTCTCTCCTATTTTTCCTTTTAATTTTCCCTTCTATCTTCACCCGATCTTCCGTTTCTACTTTCTCTGTCTCTTCCCCATTGTATATACATTATTCAAAATTGTGCTGTAATTCCCTCCCCCCCAAAAAAAACAACAACAAAAAACAAAAACAAAAACAAAACAAAAAAAATGAGGAGGCTAAGCTAACATTAAATCTCATTTTAAGCACCAGTTTAAAACAAATTCCCGTTTAAATACTCGGCAATGGAAAGAAAATTAAAGCATCAAGAGATTATTGAATAATAGCATGTTGTTCAAGTTTATGTCACTGCCCCCATAACACCTGTTTACAAAAGATGTGTTTCCGCCCCCCCCCCCTACCCTTTCCCATCCTCATTGCTTTTGCTGTATCTCCTTTAACACGTACTAGGACGATGAGGATCGTCGCTTGGATCATTTTCATTTCACTCGTTGGCCAGATAAAGGAGTGCCTAGGAATGTATCTGTACTACTCAGATTCATCCAGGAGGTCAATCAGTCACGTGATGATAAATCTACACCTCTATTGGTTCATTGCAGGTACATAATAAGGAACACATACAATTAATTATGTCATTTGGGAATATGGCTTGAAAAAAGGCGAAAATTGTAGGGTAACCATTAATATTGTGTGTATTCAGAAATGGGTTAACAGGATTTATGACTTTAAAACTTACGTGGGCATTTTTATACTGAACGACAGGAGAATGACAAAAACTGTCATAGACATGATTGTGTGAAATTTGATTGTGTAATGCTTGTAAACTTGATGACACTGTAAAAGAAAAGTACCTATTTGTTAGCTATCCTAGAAAATGTCGACGTACATGAGATAATTCCGCTATGCTCATTGCTAAAATAGTACTGGTGTTATACTGAGATAGTTATTATCTTGTTGTCCCTAGTGCTGGAGTGGGTCGTACTGGAGTGGTGATCGCAATCGATAATGAGATGCAAAGAGCCAAACAAACTGGATTTGTTGATATCTTCAACTTCGTTCGAGCGATGAGACAATGCAGACCACAAATGGTACAAACACCTGTAAGTAACCAATAACAGACATATATGTGTTCCAGTTGTTGTGATTTCACTAACACAAATCTATAACATTTTAACCACTTAATTATACGGACTAAATTGATCAGTTTATAATGTTTGCGAGTCTGTGATTGTACATCTTCTTTTTTCTGATCTTTCTTCCTGTTTGTTGTTTTCAGGATTATATTTACAGTTAACCAACACCATTTGCTTGAATAACCAATCGTTAACCCGTGTTGTGTTATTGTTTAGGAACAATATGAATTCATCCATGACGCCATGTTGGAATATCTTGTCGGTCATGACACTATGATACCACGTGATCGATTCATCGAACATTTTGCTGACTTGCAGACCAAATCAGATCAAGATGACACCGTGTCTAAATTAGACCAAGAATTTGAGGTACAGTTATATTGACATTGCCTATGATTGCCTATGAGAAGACTGGGTAAAGCCAACATTTTCGTTACGAGTGAAACTTCTCCCAGGAAGTCTAACATTCAAAACTATTGTCCTAATGGCGGACTGAAGAATTTTAATAAGTCAGAATGAGGAGAGCTTAGGTATTTATGTTCAGTTCGTTACTGCGCCATGGACCAGTGACGGCCTAGTGGTAGAGTCGCTGCCCGGCAAGCAGTAGATGGCAGGTTCAAATCCCGCTTGTTCCAAGATTTTTTTTCTGACTTGTTTTCTATTACAAGATCAAGCACGCTATCTTTATCTACTGGGTGCAAGCTAAACATTTCTTTTCAACAATTGAAACTTCTCACAGGAAGCCTAACATTCAAATGATTAGCGTTGTCATACAGCTTTCTAGATTCATAAAACTTATATAGTAAAAACAATCTAATATAAATTGTGCATTAAGATCTGTCTTTTATGAAGAGTAGGTTGTTATTGACTGTTTTAATGGAAATAATGCTCGAAGTGGGGGAAGAATATTAGTAGGAAGAAAGGTAGAAAATAATGAAGAAAGAGAAAGGCCATGGCATTGTAGAATACAGGAACAAAATGATGTATGGAGCAATCAATGTATTGTAAATTCGATATTGCCCAGGTGAATGCCTTTGTAGGCGTAATGTCGAAAAACCAACTGGGGCTGACAATTAGAAGAGATTCAAATATTATCTTGAGGGCCACTATGAGTCATGCCTTCAGATGACGTAGCTACTAATTACCACGTTGAGTAAACTACTACTATACTGCCATTGGGCCTAACTCTAAGTTTTCTTTCTTCTAGATCATGAACAAAGTTTGTCATGAGCCACCGATGGACGCCACCAACGTTGGAAAACTGGAAGAAAACGCATCAAAGAATCGCTACCAGAACGTCTTGCCTCGTAAATATAATTTTATATATGGTTTAAGACGTAGACATCGATCGCCGGGGCGGGGTCATTAACCCCCTCCCCCTGGTTACATTGTGTACATAACTCACCCCTCCCCGGACTCATAGTTTTCCATTCTGAAATCCTCGTTTTTACGGTTTAATTCCATGCCTCTTTTGAATTCCTGAATTGTTTTCTTCTTTGTAATCATCTTCTTCGCTGTATAGAATAATTGAATTGAATATTAGAACAAGGTATAAATACTCGTCCAAATAGCATTCAGGAACACATGCTGTTGTTTCCGTAGCCAAACAGAATTATTTTCCATCTGAATGCAATAAAATGTCACTGAGATTTGAAAAAAATAGATGCGTAAAACATGATCATTATTCAGCACGTTTTCCTATAGATAGAAGGGTGGTGAATTACATTAGCTTGTATAATATTTAAATTGTCTTTGAAAATATGAGTTTATGGTTGATTGATTTCTAAATAAATAAACTGATTTTAAATAAACCTTGATTAAATTTCGTCAATCGAGATTAACTGTTGTTTGTATTAGTGATATTTCAATCATTTGAACCATTTTCTTAATGTTTAGGAGATACACATCGGCCTCTGTTAATATCTTTCAGTACTGATACATCCACCCAGTATATCAACGCAACATTCTGTCAGGTAATTTTCTTTTAGACATCATTTAATAATAAAAAGAGAAACATATCTTAGTATTATCATAAATTCTTAATATTTCCTTCCTTGTCAACGCTAACTGAGTGAATATAATTACAGATATTGGAAGGGAAACATCGTCATATGTCATTGTAGGCCTATTTTGCGGTATTGTTCTTTTTTTCTTTTTTTTAATGGAGACTTTATTATTTTTCTAACCCAAGGGGGATTTTTATACTTGCGAGTGCGCAGTTTAGTGAAGCTTTTGGTGAATCATACATATCATTTTGCGAGACGCAAACAAAAATTAAAAAATTGAATGACTATATAAACTAAAGTAAACTGAACTAAAGTGATGGGATTAGGCAGTGTTAAATGATTATTTTCAAATTTTGTTTTTTGTCATGTTTGGGGAAAGGGTACGACCCCCTTCAGTATTTGATTCCTAATTAAGAGAGGGAGATGAGAGGGAGAAACATAGGCAGAGGGGAAAGGGAGTGAAGTTTAATCCCAATAGAGCTTAGCATATAACTTTCAGTTCTCGCTTTTATAAAGATATGTTAACGCACATTAATCACATGCTAAGTTGATCAGGATGTTTCAATCTCGTATTGTGTTGTACATTTCAACTATGTAAATATGAAGAGTGAATATCTTTCAGGGCTACAAAGATCGTGAAAAGATAATCACAACCCAGATGCCTCTATCACAGACTGTTACTGACTTTCTTCGACTGATATACGACTACCGTATCAGTACCATCGTCATGCTCAACGATCTCTTCAAAGAAGATGTGAGTAAATATTTCATCTTTCATTTTCACACTATAAATTACCCCTTCCCCCTCAATTTGACTCTCGTGTAATAAAGATCAAAATGAAGAAATTTAACAGAGATTCTACATGCTATTAAGATGCATCTTACAACTGTAAGCTTATTCTCAGATGGTAGAGTACTAGAGATGCAGAGATTTTGAGCATACGGTTGTTTTAAAGAATAGCCTATCCATCTGACAGAAGTCTCATTTCATTTCCTCTCTTTACCAATGTTTAGATGAGTAATTGGAATTAAAAGCGGTTCATTTGAAACCAAAGTATATAGGTCGAGGTCAAAAATTGAAAATTGGGTTCTGTAATCCTTCTACCACTGGGGTTCCCCAGACTACCATCACCGCATAAATTCAAAGTTTCTTCCTTTATCTTTTCAATCACGGAACGAATTCGACTGAACTGCCATTGCTGATGATTTCTAATCATTCTGCATGCGGTATATTAACCAATGGTGTTTTAACAGGCTTCTTCTACATACTGGGATGAGGCTAATCCAAACATCAGACAACCCTTCTCCATGAGTGTACTAGACACAGTGGAGTCTGAGCATTGGACAGAACGTACATTGGAACTCAAACATAGAAAGGTATGTAATAGGCATTTATAATCACACTTATCGAACTTGAGTTATATTCTAGGTATCAAAGTACGTCAAAGGGAAGTATATCATAATATACACAAATGATACGGACGTTCCGTATACCATGAATTGTACAAGGTAGAAGATTTACAAAAAGGTTTGTAAGCTAGACTTTCTTTTTTTCAACTGTTGTTTTTAAGAAAGTAATAATCTGAACCATAATAATATATGTCGTGGAACTCCATTAAGCAAACCATCCTACAGAGTCGTTTGCTGGTCTCTCCATTTATGCATTCCTGCTACAAAAGGCTTCACTACTAAAACTTACGAAATTTTGAGATTTGTTTTATTAATTAATGTGAATGACAACAGTCTTATCACTCTAAGTTGGAAATTCTAATTATATGAATGTCTTAAATTGCTTCTTAATTTTCACAATACGATAGAACACACGGATCATCCAACATTTCCAGTTCTTATCATGGAAGGAAGTGGACTCAGTAGACTTCTACCAGACATTGCTTGATTTCATGAACAATGTAACAAGCCAGCAAGGGGGTGATAGCCCAGTCCTTGTACACTGTCTGTGAGTACCAATTGCACTGACTAATTACCGATTAGCATCTTCATAAAGAAATATTAACACTGTGTTATGTTCGATGTTGTTTTTAATTTTGAATAATGATAAACTAGAACTTATGGGCATAGATCACTGCAAGATGTCATACTGTACTTCTGTAAAGAGCATCTATATACCGGCCTAAAATTAATTTGTATGAATATCTATTACAAATGAAAAAACTACAGGAATGGCGTTGGGCGGACGGGAGTGTTCTGTGTAGTCAAGATGTGTCTAGACCAACTGGAGGTTGAAGACGCAGTCGATGTTTTTCAGATCGTGAAGGCTTTGAGACATGATAACTTCCAGATGATACAGAGTTTGGTAAGTTGAACATTTTTATTCAACCCCCCCCCCCCCCCCCTGCTCTCTCTCTCTCTCTATTACACTATGGCTTTTTGGTTATTTTGTTCTAAATCCATTTGAATAGATTTTAAAGGTTTCAATTCGATTATGATTTTTAATCATGACATTATACTGAAATATAATTTTACCATTTTTGCACAGTTAGAGAAACGATAGCGAGCTCATCTTATAAGAATATGAGTTAGTGATTCTAACATTGTGGATGACTGGTTCATAATAAGTCCACATAATTATGTACGCAGATATATTACATATAATATATATACACATTATGATTTGCTCATGTTTTATCTAAAATTGGAATGCTATATTCAGGGAGTTTCTTGCATTTGTTTCACTATCTTTTAGGAGGATTATAAGTTGTGCTACCGCATTTTAAATCATCTGATGGCGATGTCACAAGAGAACACTCTACAATCCGTTCAGGATTTTGACATGGAAAAGGATGACATTCTATCGAGGAGTGTATCATCAAGAACGGGTGATGACGACTCTGAAGATGTTGAAATTGATCCCATTGAGTACTACGCTCATAACGACGATGATATGGAGGATCAAGACGCGGATAGCAAGGAAGGATTAAATGACCTTGAGAAATCTCTAACGAAAGATCTTCACCTTCTCGAGTCTGATGAGGTGATCATTACTAAGCTCTAGTAGTCTTGTCACAACAGTTCTGATTCCTTATTGTCAAAGGGAAACTATTTTATGTGTTAATTTTGTGTCTGTTTGTTCATGGACCTACTACGAAATAGGTCCATGGTTTGTTTAACGTTCGATCAACCGTTAAGATCTTAATGTTAGACAGACCCTGTTCGAACCAGACCATTTAGTAGGCAGATTGGAGGGCAGATTACTAAACGCTTCTAGAATATATTTTTTAAACATCATATCAAGATTCTAGGTCTCTGATTGGTCAAAACTGCAGGCAAGCATTCACCACTGATTGCTGGGCAATATAGCGAAACATATTGAGCGGGCATAGTTCTATTTACGCGTACATTTCAATGACGCAGTATATGCACTTGAAATTAGTAATAAATACGCGGGAAGAGAAGCGTATTTCTTTCAGATTGGTAATAAAATTGCCCTATATAAATAGCTGTATTTACACTGCAACAAAAAAAAATCGTCGATATTTTCTCAAATTCCGGTGTTTCGCCGGCAGTTGCTATGCAACTATACGAAAAATCGAAAAAAAAAAAACCACCTCTGGAATGTGGATTTTTGAAACGCCTGCCGAAGTTTCACCGATTTTCGCAGTGTAAATGAAGACTTCGGTAAGATACCGAGTTTTGCTCACGTAACTCTCCTCACTTCTATGCTAACGCATGAGTGGTGCATGCGCACTATTCACAAAAACATCGGTATGAGCAAATTTCGACGGTTTTTAATGATTTTTTTTTTTAAAGGTGTTTGGGATGTGGAAATGGGCCTACTGAATACATTTTGAACGGGGTATTTTTCAAAATATCCCTTTTTGAGAATATGCACGCTGAATATGGTATATTATACAAATACTGCATGTTCCAGCGTTCAATGTAATGAGATATATGAACCGGTAAATTCAGAATGTCATGAGGGATGTCATCGACGCCGCAGGTCGAGGTTTAAACATAGTGGCATGAGGGAAATTCTGAATTCGGAGGAGAATATATGTTAATATTGAACAACGAAAATGCAATAGTTGCTATATGAAATTGATGCTAATTGCGATCTGATGCCTTTATTTTGAGTCGGTTCCTCTTGATTTCATTAAGGATGCCTTCACGTCAGAAGCGCGCAGATATGATACCATCATGGTTAAAACTATGGCTCATCGGTGATTTCGAGACTGTACTATTCCATTCAACTTCGTGTCGGGGCACGGTACAGTTTCGAGATCATCTATAATGTTTAACCGTGCACCTCAAAGTAGTCACTCTTTCACTGCTTTGAGAAGCGTGTAGCGGATGGGAATAGATCGGGGACGCGTTAACGACTTTCAAAGAAGATTTTCCTTTGTAGATTGGAAAATTAACAGTAATAATAAGGAAATTTAGCACTATGTAATTCCGGCTACGAAGTGATATATCTCAGAATGCCTTGTAGAAGGCATTTCAGTTTGTAGGAATGGTATGTGTACTCTTTAATACAGGCCACAAAGTGGTATATATCTCAAACTGTCTTACAAACAAAAAGTCTTGATGTAGGATTAGGTTGACGAAACCATCAGTGTTTTGTATAGTAAGAAGGAAATGTGAAATAAAGAGTAATGCTGTAAGAACTTTTATAAAGTAATTTATGCACTGTGGATGAAGTGAAATTTAAACAAAAGTAGACACAATCATGCAAATGTTCTTTTAGAAACAAACCTGAACACCCCCTCCCTCCCCTCCCGACATCGTAGCTGCACATTATTTTCTGATCATTAATTTAGGTAATGTATCAATATGGTTTGCTCGCAATAATCTACCCATTAGGCATGCTAATGTTGTTGTAGTTTTCGGTATATGCGATTTTGCTTGTTTTTCTTTATGTTTAGAATAAGAACACTCGATCCTACATCATTGTTTGGATAAGGAACTGGCATTGATGTGTATTTCATATGTATTGTAATTTGTAGGTTTATTTGCACTTTTTTGTTTTGTTTAATATGTAATTGTTTATCAGTCTATTCTGTTTGTTATAGCGCTTAGAGACTTCGGTGGTAAGCGCTTTATAAGAAACGTTGTTATTATTATTATTATAAAGTTACTGCAATAATGATTTGATAACTGGAAGTGGAAGTACACAATAAAAGTAATAGTTTCCTTGTTTTCTCCTGGGTTTATTTGTATTCTCCTAACCCAGTTTCATCATTTTAAGAAACGTATCGATTATGTATTTTTTTAATATAGTGGCAATAAAGTTTATTAGAGTGACAGCAGCATCACCTGGTACATGATTGTATTAACCGCTATTTTGTTCCTACAGACAGTTCCCTTGATTGTCAACAAGATAAACATGTATAATGGAACACCTTGCCAACAAGCACGTTCAATTTTAACTAATCTCTCACACTTTTACCTAATCCGTCATTTCGCTGTAAACTCTCACATTTTAAACTTAAAAATCACATCGCCATAACCTCTCTTTTAATACCATGTATGTGAGTACTATGTTCTTGTAATTTTCTTTCCCGAGTAAGGAATTATATCACTAAACCCGTTCTCTATGAGCAAACACCAAAGGTATTCACATAAAATGAAGAAAAAAATTATCTCGGTATGTCCAGAAAATTCATCAATAGTTTGCTCCTTCCCCACTCCACCCCCCCCCCTTCACATTACAGTAACTGCATTACTTGCGCGGTCCCTTAAATATTAGTTTCTTAATATCATTTTTGCATATAAGTAGTGAATAAAGAATGGTTGTAAACATTTTAAGAACGTAACATTTAAAATTCATGACGATTTTGCAATAAATTCTATGCACTATAAAATCAATATTAAAACCATGTTCATGCGAGTTTCATTTTTTAAATCGAGTATACAACGTGTACATGATTCCTCAGCCTCACCCCCACCTCTCTCTCTCTCTCTCTCGGTTTCTCTGTCTGTTCTCTCTTTCTCTCTCTCTCTCTCGGTTTCTCTGTCTGTCTCTGTCTCTCTCTCTCTCTCTCTCGGTTTCTCTGTCTCTCTCTCTCTCTGTCTTTCTATCACACAAACACACACACACAACCCATCCCTCCTTCTCTTTGTCTGTCTGCCTGTCTGTGTCTCTGTCTCTCTCTCTCTCTCTCTCTTTGTCTTTTTCTCGCCTCTGTATTGTACGTATCAAAGACATTTCTTCTTTAATCTCCGAAAAAGGGCATTCAAATAAATAATTGACTTCAGCCCCTAGTGCTGGAAGGTTACAAAGATTACACAACCTCATGCTTCTCAGAGTATATGAATATCTTCCAGAAACAGTCGGCAAAAGGTGTCATTTAAATCGATTCGAAATTATTCCCATCCTAAATTTAGGGAGATCAATCAAGTATCTCTAAAACAAATTGTAATATTTGCATGAATATACAATGATTTAGGGAGTTTTCTGACGTCTATTTAATACAATAATAAACATAGCTTCTCTCTTTTAGGAACCAATTTATGAATAGTCCATATAATTGAATATGAAACCCATTAAAATTTTCATCAACCTATAGCTAGGATAGAATTAAAAAACAAAGCATGCGGGTAAATAATAGAACCATTGACAATCTATTTAACATAACATTTATAAATTGCATATTGCGCATGTTTGAAAGTAATATTCACTTTCATAACAAAACCATTGACATTATCCCCTGTTTCTATTTCTATAATATTCACTTTCATAACAAAACCATTGACATTATCCCCTGTTTCTATTTCTATAATATTCGAAATATCTCATTCATCTTCAAAATCATTGACATAGCTTAATCTATCTAACCAATACTGTGGAAATGCTTTCTTTAATATTATATAATTGTATATAATTGAATTGAATAAGAGCTGTTGTGCGTTCACTTGTTCATTAATTAATGTAGAGTCATTCCAGGTACCATTTGTAATCAAATTATGAATTTTCAATATATCGACATCTTGCCACTCTAAATAAAAACAATATTTTGTTCTTAAAGGTAAAGACCAGTTTTGGAAACGCCCCCCTCTCAAAAAATGAAATGGAAGCTCTTATTATCAGTCATGTGAAAGAATATGTTTTGACTAATACGTGATGATACAAAGTTTGCCGGGAAACCGCCTACTAATTGATGTATTTGGTAAATTATCATCTCGATCCGGCCTGGATAGACATCGCGACGGTTTTATTCGGCCATTTCAACATTGAACATTTGAGCATATATTTCATTTTTGTGCGGATTTAGGTTGAAGTATTGCCATCTAAACCTCTGAAGGCAATATTTAAACAATATTGAATGGATATTTTGCACCCAAAACCCTTGAACCGCGATTTTATCACTACCGGTCTTTATCTTTAAACGTAATGTTACTATTTGTCCAAACAATTTCATTTGGAAGATTTCTTACTTTAAACATATCAAGGAATCTAAGTTCTGACCAAATACAATTTTTAAAAAATCTACATACAATTCTGGCTAAGTATGTTTAGTGCATTATAAATTCATATTTTTATTTAACAATTGAACTCTAAACAAAGTGGCCAACCACCTTTTTAACTGATCAATATCTTAACATATTTTTACAATTAGAGCCATTATCATTACAGAAACGAGATATCCATGCCAAACGAAGTGAAGATATTTTACTAGCAACATCAATCATATCCAATCCATTATTTTTAATATCATTTATAACTAAATTACGTATAATTTTATCTTTTTTGGAAATCCATAAGAAACAAAACAATAGTTTATTCAATATCAATAAAACATGTTCTGGTACTGGTACAACAGTTGCAAAGTGCACAATTTGTGACGCCGCTAACATTTTTAAAACAATTATTCAACCATAAAAAGTAAGATCTCTCATTTTCCACATATTTAATACATTTTGAATGTTAATTATTTTTACATTCCGTTTTTAATCTTGTGACAGTTTCTTATTTTCACCTACATATACTCCTATATATTTTACAGGTTGATCCGTATAATATATATATATATATAATGTAATTTTCATGAATATTTTATCTACAATACTCAGTTTCACATTTTCTGTCTTATTCCAATTTACTTTCGGACCTGCATTTAGTCTCCAAAATCAATAATTTTGTAGAATTACGTGTGCACTGGTGTATTGTGAATGTGATTGTTTTGCGTGTTCACTGATCACACAACATAAATCTATTTTCATTTTAGCTATGAGGAAGCACGGTTGCACAGACAATAACACACATGATAAATAGTATTCCTTTTTCGTTATTATATTGTGGTAGAAAATACAGCAATTGTAGTCAGGCAAATAAATGGATCAGAAATGACATGAATGAGAATCGAGGATATTGCACGGAGATGAACTGGCCAATACTAAATGAGATGGACATGAATATATGTAATGAATAAATAAAGCTTACGACAAAGTAGAAATGACGTCGAAAGTCCAATGGAAATGATGACGGGTGATGAACGAGGAAAGGGACTCACGCGATGATGCGGAGATAGAGGGCGCTTTCGTTACGTCAAGACCAGGGCCATCTATACACAGAGTTTGGCCAACCGGGTTTTATTGGGTCACTACATGGCGTATATTCTTTTGTTTTGTGCTTGCCCAACAAAGCAATAGTCGCCATATTGTGTCCAACTCGAACCGGGCTGGCCAAACTCTCCTAATCAATGGCACTGGTCAAGACGTGATTTTAGCTACCTCTTGCGATTTCGATTTAAATCTTGGAATTTCATTAATTGGATATACATACTGCACCTTTGTTTGAAAAATACTCTTCCTTTTGAAGAAACTTTCTTTTTCCTTTTTCTGCCCATTGCGCTTTTCCTACTGTAAAAAATATTTGTCTATTTTATCTTCTGTGCTTCATTCATCTTACCAATAATATCTTCATTTGTTCACTCAAGGTATCATAGGCCTATTCCTTTTTAAGTTTATTCAAATCTTCTTTTTTTACATCATATTTTTGTAAACAGTACGCTTTTGTGATACTTTGCATCCGCTTATATATTATTCTTTATCTTTAAATACCCTTTGGCCCTCTTCACAATTTTAAACTTTAATTTTGAAGAAATATCATTATGGTCGCACTTTAAAGCAGGACGAATTTCCCGTAGATTGATCTAAATAAATACCTTCTTTGATATTAACCAATAATCTAACCTAGAAAATAAAGAGAAAGAGACACCTGCCTCCATGTAAATTGTCTCTTGTCTGGATAGTAATGTCTCTAATTATCTACCAAATTGTGCTGTTTTTTAGGCTTCTTGAAATAAAACTTCGGAACATTAGCAGAAGAGATACCACGTTTATCCATTTCCTCATTTTGAAATATCATCATCTTCGCTAACTTTATTCAACTAATTTAAAAGAATTTTATAAAAAGGTTCTTTTTCTGATTTTTGGGCAGGAGCATAAGCATTCAAAAGAAAATAACACAGTCCACGGATCACGGATGTTCAAACGAGTAGCCATAATTCTCCCGTCACTTTTAATAAAAGTACGTATTATATCAATACTCGGGTCTCTGTTAATTAACATTGCAACACCCTTCGAATGATTGGTTCCACTATTAAACAAAAATGTGTCCGTCCACTCGTTGCAAATAATTCTTTCTATGTCGTGAGACCAAAACGTTGCTTGCAAAAACGAAATATCGCTTTTTTGATGTTTAAGCCACACAAGTATTTTTTTCCTTTTAACATTTTCACGAAGACCTCTAGCGTTCAAAGATATAAAAAGCAAACAAAAAAAAATCATTATATTGAATTTGATATATGAATTCTACGTGTTCACATTTTAATATAGAATAACATGGTTTTCTATTTTTTAGTTCATTAGGAAGTCCTTTTATAACTAACCATGTAAAACGTTTGACCAGAGTCATGAAATATAGTACAGATAGCTTCCGATATTAAATCAGCTAGCTAATTATTTATTTTTTGTAGGAAAAGTTTTTAGTTTCCTTTTTCTTCGATCTTCCCGCTTTCCGGGTATTTTTCGTTGATCGCAGGGGTGAAGGTGTTTCAGGCGAGACGTCTGATTCGATGTACTCGCTATCGCTGTCGCTTTTGTCACTGTGGCTGCTCTGCTACGAGCGCTCATTCTTTGCTTGTTAGCTGATGTGCTGTTTGCGCTCGCGATTGCTTTGACATTTGCCCCGGCAGGTGTTGATTTAGTCCAGAATCTGGAATCTGGCCTATTTAATTTTGATCTCCACCACAGCAACGCAATACGCAACCTCCTCCTACTTACTTGCTGCCAGCCGAAGATGGCGTGATCATTAAATTAGGACGCCCGGCGAAAAAATGCTTAGACTGGGCTTGTGGGCGTATATATCTGAGTTCTTCGGTGACTTGAATCAATTGTAAGGAATATATAAAGAACCGGTCAGATTCTGTACCAGTGTCGAGTCTGTTGCGCCTTCATGCCGGTAGTAGAGCTCGCGATGCTGCGAATGAAGTCAACTAAGGAATCTATAACACTTTTAATCCAAAGAATAGCACTATTAACAATAACAGTGACGTATAGTGAGTAATCACATATCACAGCATGAGCTCATAAAAAGAGGAATAGTTGTGTGCCTGATTTCTCTAATTGCTATAAATAAGGGCAAAAGGACGGTGTCGTTTAAGTTTTGTTATATAGATGAACCGACCTTGATCCAACAAGCTTATATCAACAAAGAAGTCTCAACCACGATATATTCACTTCGATACAGCGGACGAAATTTTCACCTAACCAGAGTGACAAGACATTTTCACAAAGTAAAGGTGAGATCTTGCGTTCTTTGATTTCCTTCTCCTTCCTATTTTGGCCAAATTTCCATGTCATTACCACGCCTGTGTAAGGGACCATTGTGACTTTTCCTATAACATTACAGTTTCGAAACATTGGACGTGCCTTTTTTATCATTTTACTATTTATCGCTATCTTGCTTTTCTTAATTCATTCAATGTGAATATTTAGAACTTCAACTTTGTGCAGCTGTATAACTTTGTTGAAGAAAGAAAAAGTTAAAACACTCTGAAAGCTCAAGCCCATATATAGCGCAAAGATGTATCTATATGGGGGAGAAAATTACATTTCGCTGTCATAAAAGTTTCCATAATGTTTGAATCTTCAACAAGTTATATTTTATGACTGATTTGTTTTTTTAAGGGTTGTAAAATTGTATACGTCGCGAGTATCGAACCATTTATTTATGATTTATTATCAAAAAAACTTTGCTTTGATACGTTGAAAGCATCCTTGCTTCGTCATCAAATATTCGTTGGTTTACTTAATACATTTCCTTTTGCTCCATTACACAAATTTATCCATTACATTGTTGCACCTGTTTTTATTTTTTCAATATAAATAAATGCATGTAACATGTAATGGGGCTTTCACATATACACTCCGGGGCCCGTACTGCGAGTAAAAACAGAAATTTTCGGAATTTTCGGCCGGTGTCCGGCCGGCTCCCGTACAGTTCCTACGGGCGCCGGGACATTTTTTAAAGCCGTGCGGGCGCTGTGGTGCTGTGTTGGCTGCTCCCAATTCTACCGGCGTTTTTATCTGACCGTTATGTCGTAGAAGGCCCTAAAGGACCCTTGGGACACCGTGCGTGTCCCGTATGGGCCCCGGACGGTGCCCGGACGGGCCCCTCGCGACTGTTTCTGTGAATTCTCAATGGAGGCGCGGATGTCAGAGGACAAAATAGTTCAGTGCACCGCACGGCACCCAGCCGGGCGCCTTGAGGACCTCGGCCGGGCTCCGGGAGCCATCGGGTGCACCTGTTCATCGGACGGAGCCGTAAAATGACCGGCCGGCACCCGACTAGTCCAGATTCAGTCCGTTCATTGTTTTTATTCTCCAACCCACGCACCGATCCCACACACAGCGCGCTCGTTCCATTGATCGCGCTATCCACAAATTTCCGTCCCCACGAACCTCAGAAAGAGAGGAATAGCTATGGGTACTTTCAACGTTGACGGTGTGTTATTTTATCAGCTGATTGGGTGCGCGACACGGAAACGGTACAGAGGCTGGACTAGCACCCGACCGGCACCCGGCCGGCACCTTTAAGGGCAACTTGCATTTTCACTCGACCAATTTTCACCGGGCATCTCTCGGGTACCGCAGAATAAGTGACCGCACATGCCGTAGAAATGAAAATCAGAAGGTTCCCGTACGGTCTCTAAAATTCACGGCAAGCCGCCGGGTAGGGAAAATCGTATGGGGCTCGTTGTATATGTGACCTAGGCATAGAGTGGTGGTGATGCTGATATTTTTTCTGTCCCCCCCCCCAAAAAAAAAAAGTTTTGGCTCATTATGCCACTGAATGCCAGTGAGAGAGTGAGAGAAATAGCAAGAAAGAAGACATTGTCACAAGTAACGAATCGACTAATTATATCTTATACATCTTATCTTATATATATATCAATATTGCCGTCAATTTTCAAACAATAGCAAAAAAATAATCAAGGATTAATGTTTGCGAGGAATTTCTACATGAAATTTGAATAGCTATAACCATATGGTTGCATCTTATCGTTATCAATATCGTGGTCATATCTAATACCTTGTCCATTCATTCACAGTATTCATCGTTTGATTTTCGAGGATCGGTTAGTCTTCAAGAAGACATTCGTCAAGATGTTCGGATTAATACACGTAGTGACTTTGCTACCTATCATATTAGTTTCGATTAATGCGTATGATGTGACGAATCCTGAGATCTCCCTCTTGACTCCTCGGGGAATCCGATTTGCATACCCAGGTGGGCATACTCTCTCATTAATATTTCACATTAATAATTCACCCTATCACTATGTTATACTTCCATTTCATAAATACCATAATGCTTCCTAAAATACCGGTTAATGTCCGCTTAATTATAGGCGTCAAATGAAACATATACAAATATTAGGAACTCCGATCACCACAAACACATTCTGCCCATTCCCAAGTCCGTCTCAAGCATGAGACAGTTGCGCAACATGACAGGTTTCCGACGATTAAATGTAATACCGAAAGGTTTCGTAAATCCACCATCCCATACCTTGCCAGAATCTTGAAGTAACTCTCATCCCCCCACACTTTCATGCAGATCTTTATCTTAATTTTAAGTCAATAAATCGATGTCACTATTTCAGCCTGCATGCCTTGATCCTATGGTGTTTGTACATGTTTTTGTTTGTATTTCAGTTATTGTTATATTTACTTGTAGTTTTTCCCCTTTTCCCTCCCTCTATCTCCATCGTCTTCTATCTCTCTATCTCTCTCTCTCTCTCTTTCTCTCTCTCTTCAAACTTCTCTGCTTCTTTTAACCTTCCCTTTTCTCTCTTCTCGTATGTATCTGTATGATGATTATTATTGTCTCGCCGAATTTGACTTCTCTTAATTTTCATAAATGTATTACATGTAATTAGGAATAATATGTTTATTTACTTATGCTCTTTCCATTCCTGCTCTCTCTTTCTCTCTCTCTCTCTCTCTTCCTTTATCTCATTGTACCTCCCCTTTTCTCTCACCCTCTCTCTCTCTCTCTACCCCATTCGCTCTATCACTCTCACTTTCATGAGCCATATACCTTCCCCTGCTCTTTTATATCTCCTGCTAGTACATCCTTTCATTGAATGTACATAAACGAACGCAATATAATTCTGTTGTATTGTCAATATGTTACTGATTTATTTACTATGTTTTGTAATACTATTGTACATGTATAAATATACATCACTGTACCTTTGTAAATTGACCCTTTCAGCCTTGTGCCGCTGGTCGATCATTATATACCAATAAATAAAATAAATAAATAAAATAAAATTATATGATGCATTATTGCCATTTAAATGATGAAATCTTTATTGTCCAGAATATCGGAATGGAAACTAGTTCTTTCGTAAGGGAGGTTATGCAAAAATGAATTATTATGAATGAAAGCTTCCTAAGATATATTCTTTGCAAACATTGATTAATTTTGTTAAGTATAATTACTTGTTATCTCTAGAAATCTGTATCAGATGTGTGTTTCTGTGTTCCATATATAATGGGATCGTTAACATCGTCAGCACTGAGAGCTTCTTGCAGCGTGTCCACACACAAAACAATTTATCCCGAAACTCTATAACGATTCGTCGTATAAAGAATCATCGTATAAATTCCAGGGTGTCCACACACACAAGAAAGTAATCCCAAAACTCTACAGCGAAATGTCGTATAGGTGCGCAGTTTGCTACTGCGGTCATGAAATGGAAGCGGAAATGAGAGGTCAGGTCTCCTTTCGCGCGCGATCCGACGTTAAGCCCCGCCCAGTTAGACTAGTTCCGTCCACACACAAAATTTCCGTGATTAAGCGTGATTAGGCGTGATTAGTTTTAAACGCTTCATATAAAAATGAATTTCATGATCATTACTATTTTCGTAATAAGCATTGTGATTAGACTGAAATTAATTTCATTGTCATTATTGTGTTTTCATTCTGAATATCTTGATAAGACCTCTGTAAGTATTTAGACCGATGCATCACCTATCAATTTTTTTTTCTAGATGAACCTGGCATAACCCTAGTAGCCTTTCACTATAGCATCAATACACCGCTGTCTGGTGTTGGGAATGGTCAATATAACGTTGATGTCACTACTAAAACAGGTAATTATTCACATTTTTTATTTTGGCTAGAAAATAAGGATGGCAGACCTTTACTATTGATCAGTGTGTATTTTGACAGTCTGAGCATTTATTTCTTCATTAGAGTTTACAAAAACTTGACACTACCACCAAGCATGCCAAGTGACCAACCTGTATTGGATTTCGAGAGACAAATCTTTGTTATAGCTCCTCTTTTAAAGGTCAATTGGTATATAATCATTGGTCAGTAATATTCAATCTAGCGACTCATAATGCTGTTATAAGTTTTATTAAGAAAGGTGTTGGGGTGGTGTTAAGGGTGGTCAATATAACTAGTGTTCTCTTTGCCGTACATATTAGAATCAATAAATCAAATTAAAACGGCATTTATGGCTTAAAGCTATGCTATTGCAATGGGAAAATACAGTTTTTGTTTAATGACACATTGAGTTGTTTAAAGGGATCGTTTAACAGTGTTAAATCTGAGATACACGGCCCTACATGTTATTAGTGTCTGTGATATGGTGTAATAATGAAGCCCTAAAAAAATTGCGCTTCAAAATGATCAAGAAGTGCCTCAAAAAAGTAAAAATCTTTGATTGACCGGTTTTACCATACTCGTTTTCCCTAATAGACAAAGTTACCGGATCCCTTTAAAGGGATCCGGTAACTTTGTCTCAGATTCTGAAACAAAATTCTGGATTTAGCTCATGATGCAATGATAATCATAAACCTTTAGGTCAGTCAGGAACCCCATGACTTTTACAAGCTGATCGCCTGTCTGATTATCAAGATATTTATGATTGGAATTACAAATTTTGAAAACCGTTCGCCTGATGGTTTTCATAACACTATTGTCTATTAGGGAAAACGAGTATGGTAAAACCGGTCAATCAAAGATTTTTACTTTTTTGAGGCACTTATTGATCATTTTGAAGCGCAATTTTTTTAGGGCTTCATTATTACACCATATCACAGACACTAATAACATGTAGGGCCGTGTATCTCAGATTTAACACTGTTAAACGATCCCTTTAACATGATCCGCCGTAGAATGAACATGTATTATTCGCTTTATCTTGTTAATTTTTGATACATCATCTTCATAGTTTTATCAATAAAGTGTATTTATGTTTGTATGACAGGAGGATACTTCGTCCATGAAAATGGAGAAGCGGATGTTAAGGAAGGTGATGTGGTGTACTACTGGGTGTATCTGAATTACTATGGCCCTGGCTATCAACTATTAGACCAATCATGGACAGCATCCGGTAAGTGGGAGTGGTTCCTAACCCCACATCCTCTCTATAGGTAATATCTGGTATGGACATTTCTACTATGGGCGTTGCTTACAGCGCTTTAGCCAATCAAAGACAATTACCGGTAGGTACATACATGTATACATGGATTATGTAAATACCTACATAATGATAATAATAAATACGGTGCTTATAAAGCGCTTACCACCGAAGTCTCTAAGCCATGGGTGGCCAACCTGCGGCCCGCGAGCTCTTCTGGTGCGGCCCGCGAAGCATTGACAAAAATGATTATAAAAATAGCTCTTAAATGAAATGCGGCCCACATAGCAGCGATGACATCGGGTAAAACATTTATACACAGCTATCTCTATTTCCATAATTTGTTTTCATTATTCACAACATATTGACTCGTTACGTGGTTGATACAAAACACCTCAAATTCCCTCTTATTACATTACATCAGGTAACGACACTCGCCGTGTTAATTTCAGTTTCTTTTTTCCACACACAGTAAAGTTTGTAAATATCAGTGGCGGATCTACAGGAGGGTTTGTTTAATCCCCCCCTTGGGCTGCCGAGTCAAAATGTGATGTGCATATTGTGAGAAAATATTCAACTCATATGGTAACTTTAATAACAAAACACATGATAACTCTGGATATAACTGCGTATTAAACTGTTACTTGATTTAAAAAGACGTTATCACGCACTGCTTTTAATGGTCTCCATTGTGTTAGTAGATGACAGGAAAACATCACTTACGGGGGTTCAAAATAGCGACAACAAAAATCGCCTAGCCGCTACGTGGCTCGTGGACGATGCTCTGCATTGAGTCACCCCTTTAGCAAAAAGCTAGATCCGCCCCTGAATATATAAAATAAAAATGTTGTGAATCGAGAAAATATGTTTGCAAACCTGCAGGTGTGTACACGTATTGCATGAGTGTGTGTGGGGGGGGGGGCAGAAGACTACCTACGGCCCGCCAAGTTATGCCAATCGTTAGCTGTGGCCCGCTGTGTACAACAAAAACTCAATGTTATATTACCTTACAAATTATTTGTGGACAATGAGGCGACGCCCCTGTCCCACACCCGTATAGGATATTCTTACCGGGGGCTCCTTCCCTAATATCGTTCAGTAGGTCCTAAGGAAGCCCTGTACCAAAAATGGCATTTTTACAACAACAAATCAATGATGTTGTAAAATCGTTTGGGGGCTCCAAAAAGACGCCCCCGCCCCCACACCCTTAAATTGAATTTTTTGCCGGGAGCTCCTAGCCTAATATCGTTTAGTAGGTTCTAAGGAAGCCCTGTACCAAAAATGGTGCTTTTATCCGGCAAGTAACGATAATCGATACATTTGACGCTAAGCCACCTGACTATAAGTATGTGCTATGGATCACATCCACACCATTAATCAACTGAAAGAAAAATGCCAAGAATTCAACATCCCTCTATGCGTAGCATTTGTTGACTACGAAAAGGCATTTGATTCTGTCGAAACCTATGCAGTACTGAAGGCACTCCAAGACCGAGGAATCAACAATGCATACATCAAGATCCTTAAAGATATTTATTTAGACTGATACAACACTGTCAAAATGCACAAGGACAGCAACAAAATCATGATAAGAAAGGGAGTTCGACAGGGAGACACCGGCTCACCAAAATTCTTCACTGCTTGCCTAGAGAGCATCTTCAGAACATTTGACTGGTCATCAAAGGGAATCAACATAAACGCAACGGGGGAAAAATGAGCCATTTAATTTGCAGACGATATTGACATTATATCTGACAACTTAAAAAACCTCGAAATAATGCTGCAAGAACTGGACGATGCAAGCCGACTAACAGGTCTTATGAACATAAAGAAGACTAAAGTCATGGTAGGATCAGCCAAAGTCCCAAAACAAATCCAAGTGAATGGTACCAAAATGGAGCAAGTAGAGGAGCATATTTATCTAGGACAGCGCTTCTCTCTACAAGACAAAAACCAAGATAACGAAATAAGAAGAAGGATCAAAGCTGGATGGCAAGCCTTTGGCAAATACAGCACCATCATGAAAGGCAATCTTCCATTATGCCTGAAAAGGAAAGTATATAACCAGTGCATTATCCCAGCAATCTCATACGCTGCAGAAACATGGACACTAACGTCAAAAATGGAAAGAAAGCTAGCAGCATCTCAACACAACATGGAAAGAAGTGTCCTAAACATCACATACAAAGACAGAAAAACGAACAAATGGATCAGGGAGCAGACAAAAGTCCAGGACATCCTTGAAACAGTGAAAAGAAGAAAATGGAATTGGGCGGGCCACATCAGCCGTAGAAATGATAATCGCTGGAGTGCAGCAATCACTCACTGACACCATATGAGGGAAAACGTAACAGGGGACGCCAAAGAAAAAGATGGAGAGATGAGCTGCAACAGTACTGGGGAAAGGTTAATTGGTACCAACAGGCACTGAACAGAGTCATTTGGAGACAGCATGCTGAGGCCTTCATACGGCAGTGGATCGATAATGGCTGAAAAAACAAAAAAAAAACATATTATGATGATTGATCATCGCTTTACCTGTCTGCTATGAAAACATGAATGTACTTGTAAGTGAGCAACCAGGGGACCGACGGCTTTTAGTCCTCTCCGAGGGACTTGGTAACGAGGATTAATGGTTACGAGACCCCTGCTCTACCCTTGAGCTATCGCATCTCCTAATAGGGGCGTGGCTACGAGCACCTCGGCCAAATATGTAAATATGCAATTATGTACTCCCAGCTCGGTGGCCAGGTGAAAAACCCATTAGTAAAATATTGCTTTGATATTTTTCTTTTCATTTTGTTCGTCAAGAATCACAATTTCAAAACAAGAAGACGTATGTCTATAATCAGTGACATAAGGATGTGACCCTCCCCCCCCCCCACCCCCGATTTGAAATTGTTAGACCCTTGTCGATATATCGCAACAAAGGATGACATGGTTGATCATGTAGATTCAAATTGGTGAAGTGACACCAATGACCAAAATTTGAACTTTAAAGGGGCACTGGAAACTGTTTAGACTGCTGCCCCCGTGTGTATTGTCATCTATTATGTATTTAAAAGCAATTTTCAACCTCTCGCTCATCAAAGACATGTATGGATGTTTCACAGATTCTTCTTTTCTAATGTTTTTGATATTACCATTGTCATGATTGAATTCTGAGTTCCTCGGAAACACAAGGTACTCAATAAAATAAATATTTCACATTTAGGTTTCAGTTACTAGAACTGCCAAACGTTCTATTTACTTTCAGTATAGTTCGCTAATTTCATCGTTTTTCAATGACTTCAGTGTGTGGTGTTAGATAATGACATACCTGATAATAACAAGTATGATTAAAACGAAAAAAAGGATACATTAATTTCTTTTACTAAATTGATGATTGCAAGAATCGGGGATACAGTAGAGTCGTCATGTGTCCCTGATGAACAAGGAAAACTCAATTCCATGCTACCCCACGTGATTAGTATTATATCTAGAATGTCATACCCTTCTCAGTCAATCATTGTTGGAACAAATGAAGAAGTATTTCACTATCTCTCTCTCTCCCCGCCCCCCCCCCTTCTCCTCTCTCCGTTTCTCTCTATCCGTCTCTTCTTCTTCTTCTTCTCCTTTTTGCCTTTCTCTTTTATAATATTTATCAATCTTTGACCTACCTGTCTGTCCCCATGTCTTTGCCAATACTTGTTTTGTTTTACAGAACATACACAAGCTCCTGGAAGCAACCCTCCTGTGACCAATCCCCCTGCAACCGAATCCCCTGCAACCAACCCTCCTGTGACCAATCGTCCTGCAACCGACTCCCCTGCGACCAACCCTCCTGCGACCAATCCCCCTAACCCAGTCACCGGTACAACCCAGTCTAGTGGTGGAGGTAAGGTTTTAGTCATGCTTTCATTTTAGAATTCTAGATAATTTTACACCAATGTACTAAAATCCAATAATTAGACATGTGTCCATCAATTAATGTTATTTAGTGCACATTATGATGATGATGGTGTTTGTCTTACCTGACCTCTAAGAAAGCATTGTATGCTTGTAAGTAAACAACCATGGAACGACGGCTTTAAGTCCTTTCCGAGGGACCTGGTAATGAGGATTAATGCCCTACCAAAGGGCACGAACGCATTGACTTGTTTTCGAACCCGGGACCTCCCGGTTATGAGAACACTGCTCTACCACTGAGCCATCGCGCCTTCATTAAAAATCATTAAGTGAGAGCTAGGAGAGCTAGAGGATGCAAGAGTGTGAGGAAGAGTGTAAGGAAGGGTGATGCTTTGACGCCTAGCTTTAGTTATCCATGTATGTATCGTCCTAAACTTCACGAACAAAGAATTAATTGTTTAAACCATGGTCCATTGTACAGTGTAGTTTAACATGTAGTGTGTCATTCGCAGGGTCATTTGTGGTCATTTTTTTTTTAACAACAAAGAAACAAATACCAGGAAGCAGAAGATAACAAAATTTTAAAAAGCATTAAAAAAATGAACTTCGTTATTACAATATACAGAAACTGATAACTATTGTTTTGTTTTTTTTACGGGAAACGCCCCTTAAATGACGATGATATAAGCACTTGTATTCCCACATGGCCCGATCCCCGACCATCGTCAATATTTACCACCTCATATAAAAGCTATTCATACTTGCACATCGGTATTTAATAGTTTAAAGAGAAGCTCTTGAAGAAGTAACAAAGGTGGATTGGTAATGTCATTTGGGGTTATTTCTTTTCCCCAAAAAACAATAACAAAAAAGACCAGGAAGCAGAAGAAAAAAAATTGATAAATAAAGCATTACAAAATAAATTTCTTTATTCCAATATACAGAAACTGATAGCTATTCTTCTTTTTTCGTGAAAAACCCTAAAATTTGTTTGTATGCATAACATTTTCTCAGCATCCATTTAATTAACACTCCCCCAAAAAAAAAAAAAAAAAATCCTACACATTTTGCCATACATGTATACAGAATTAGTATAAACATGCCATACGGAGAAAAATATCTGATGTCACCATTAACGAGCGGAGGAGTGACGTTGTGTTATGTGATATTCAACTTATACAATTTTATTTTTCTCAAAATTTAACTGGTTATGTGTCCTTTTTTTCTATCAGAACCCACTTGATGCAAGTTGAAGTTTTCTGTTAGACATTAGGGACTTTTAGATTTTACACGACGAGAACGTGGACTGCCACGGTGACATCCTTTTAAGGTAATGTGACGTCCTTTTAAGGCACTGCCGGGCACGGGCCAGTGCCTTGAAAGAATGGCACACGTTGCAGTCCACTACGTCGACGTGCAAATCTAAAAGTCCGAAGAGAACTTGTAAAGTCAGAATCTATGAGCTTTCTTCTTAACCTTGCCATGTGGCAGCAGTAGACTATACAGACCTTTGTCTCGGGCGGGAGGGGCAATGTATTTTAGCTAACTGTCATCATTTCACTTTCAGTATGGAAAGCATTTTTTGAAGAGCCCGTGTTTGTGTTACGGGTGATTTTGCTTTTGTTTCATATTGTTTTTTTTTTTAATGCAAAAATGGTTCGTGACATGTTAAAAGACCATTTTTAAAGTCATAAATTTCCTATATTCCTATGCATTCAAATGTCAAATTGTATACATACCTCCGGGCATAATGTGCTTTAATGACCCAGAGGCTTGTATGGAATTGGCCTAATGTAGCAACAACTACTACCCCCATCCTAATCTCATATTATTTGTACATCTAATGTTCTATACTACAAGCTAACATCTTCCTCCATATTATCCCCTATCCAGCAGATAAGGAACGTATTTTCTCGTTATAACAAGTGCTGGTTTACACAACGGACCTCTAAAGAATATTAGATTTAACGTACCCCCCCCCCCTTTAAGAAAAAATACAGAAATGAAATGCTCATCTGTTTAGTAACTGTTCACCCTATCCATATCAAATAATTTTTAAAAGGAAGTTTTAAAAACATCTCTTTCTCAGGGAACTTTTCCATAAATATTTGCAATCAATTATGCTGTCCTGGCAATCTCTGCCTCTCTATGTGGACTTGCCAAGGGTTTGAAATATTTTGGCCAACGTCCTTAGAATTCAACCATTTCTTCAAATACGAGAAACACCCCTTAAATGACGATGATATAAGTATGCACTTGCATTCCCACAAGCCCCACCATCGCCAATATTTACCTCCTCATATAAAAGCTATTCGTACTTGCACATCGGTATTTAATAGTTTAAAGAGAAGCTCTTGAAGAAGTAACAAAGGTGGATTGGTCATAATTGGCAAAGAACGCCTGAGAATCGCAATTATTTGCTGCCGTAAAGTAAACACTGGAAATTTAGTATCAACAAGCACAGTACAAACAACAAAAGAACAAACAAATTTAGAAAAGATTCTAGTCATCTCACCTGATTTTCTTCATTTCCAAAATTCGCGTTCATATTCTACCTTATCAAAAGCAGTTGTTTCTTTCGAGTTTATATTCTACCTTATCAAAAGCAGTTAATTCGTGTTCATATTCTACCTTATTGTAGTGTAACCAGAAAATAAGAACGCAGGCTCAAGTGTACACAATTCAAAGTCATTCTGATTTATTAAATTCCAGGCAAAATATCACCCCAAAAATAGAACAGGCGGTCTAATAGACTATATCTATTGGCGATCTTGCAACTCCCTACTGGTACATCTCATCTATACAGGCCCTAGTCTATCTGCCTCCTGCCAATACACGAGGCGCCCTTTTATCCTTTCTTCTGGCATGTTAATCCAGACACATAAGAGCATGAGTACAAAACATTTGCATCACATAAACTGCATGACTGCATTCTTGGTTGCTATGTCAGGCAACCAGGTATGCAAGTCAGGCAGACTTCAAACAAAAGCTACAAAGTCATTTCACTACAATCTACTTCCTGATTGCATGCCTGGTTGCTTAGTCAGGGAACCAGGCATGCAAGTCAGGCAGACATCAAACAAAAGCTACAAAGTCATTTCATTACATTATCAAAAGCAGTTGTTTTTTTTTGCGTTCATACTCTACCTTATCAAAAGCGCAGTTAATTCGCGTTCGTATTCTACCTTATTAAAAGCAGTTAATTCGCGTTCATATTCTACCTTTTCAAAAGCAGTTTTCTCTAAGATTCGCGTTCATATTTTCCCTTATCAAAAGCTTTTTTCTCTAAGATGTCAACAGCAACCATTGAAATTAAATCCAATGGGAATCTAAGAATGATTTAATTAGTGAGGAAAAGACAATGAGGAGTTTGTCATCATATTAGTTGGCGTTTGGGCTCGTAGTAGTTCTGACGATTGGTGCCACAATCATCACAACTTTGGTATTAACAATAGGAAATGGCTCTGGTAATGCTAGTGATGCTGATCCTGTTGTTGGTGAGGAGTCAAGAAGTCACGTTGATTTTTTTTTAAATGATTCTTTCACATAATTTTAGTTATTGAGATTCTCGGAGCCGAGAATTATCAATGTTTTATCATAACTTAATCACAATAATAATTAATAAATGACACATATTTGTAAAGCTTAGATCCTCCTCTCTTATTTGATGCAACTCATATGATGCATATTTCACGCATGAGTGATTAAAAACAATTTGAAGAAAGGGTATTCAAAAGTCATTTGGCGAACAATATCTGAATTTCAAAGAGAAAATCACATTTCTAGAAAGTTCATTTTCTGCCCTTTTTATGACACCTCAATCAGGAAAAATGAGCCAGGAATAACACATTTCTGTTTGTTTAAAGTAATGCTTGCATTTCCGAAATACTCGTTGCTCTGTTGTTAATTGCATAATCAAATAGGAAATGAAAACGTACCTTACTAGCCATTAGCTTTTATCATTTTTACTCACCACTCCGTTTCGTTGATGATCAGCCATGCATAAAGTCTTTTGTCAACTCTGTTACTACGGTAGGCAGCCACTGAAAACGAATTCGTTTAATACAATCATGGAAATGCAAGCATTACTTTAAACAAACACCGCCAAACATAATTAAAATGGGAGAAAATATCGTCCCAAATACCCGTATTCGTTGGACATCATTACAAGGGGAGAACATATCATCCAAAATACACATGTTCGTTGAAGTCTGTCACAACTATTATATTAAAGTGGTGGATTAAAACGCAATCATCCAGCATGCGCGAATGTTATTTTTGTTTACAGGTATCCCATCGCAGTGTAGCAAATATCCTTGCTATTCATCATGTGACATGTCATCTCCACCTTGCAATGGTCTCATCTTCCAAGAAGAGTTTGATTCTTTAAATCTTGACATCTGGCAGCATGAAATGACTGCCGGAGGAGGAGGGGTATGTACAATCATTACTTTTCAAATGAAAAGTAATCACACATTCTTTTCAACAATGTAAAAACTGCGTTCATTATAATATATTGCCTCTAAATCTTATTCTTAAGAAAATGTGTTACATTTATTATGCAATACTATACTGTAAGAAAATCTAAGAGACAAACGAACACGTCAGCTTATTACTAATAATGGTATCAACATATCACTTGCAGTACTTTCTTTCTGTCTGTCATCTTCCTAAGGTTATTCTATCTTTGTTTTGTATTGATTTCTTTTGTTGTTGTTTTTGTCGTGTTCGGGGCTTTTAATCGTATCATTTATTTATTTATTCATTTCGGACCATCCCCGGTACAAAGGCTCACTTATCCTACTCTCCATTGATAAGGCTGCATGAACAGATTTCAATGAAATATGCTGATGCTGATGGAAAATATCCATGCAAATAAAAGCTATGTTGTAAATTATGTTGCTTTTATATTCATTTCTATTTGCAGAACTGGGAATTTCAATATTATACCAAAAACCGATCAAACAGCTATGTTCGGGATGGAAAACTCTTCATAAAACCAGTAAGTATCATCATTACTATCACCGGGTGTTTGTTTGTTTGTTTTTGTATTTTCAATTTTGTCGTTGTTATTATATATATTTCAATATATCTCAATACTTATATCTGATAACCATTGTAATATTTTTTTTTTTAATCCTTTTGAAAGGATACGAGAAGTAAATTATACCATGACGTTAATTGGCTCGGATAGAGGTATATGAAACAGGGAAACTATGAAAGTTAAAGATCGAACAAAGAATAGAACAGTTAAAGACTTTTCAGAGTTTAGTTCTTTGATAAAACGGAAAAACTCTCCCAAGGCAATTCAGTCATGGAGTCTGATTCCATGTATAAAATACCTTTTCCATTCGTTCTACACTAAAACCTTTCAAAATATCTCTTCAGTTTATAGAAGAGACGTTTTCCTAGTATATTATATTGATTGGTTAATTGATTAAACTGATTGGGTTTGTTTTTATAAACGTAATGCTTCCTGGGAGAAATTTCAATTATTTAAACATATTTGTGGCTTACACCCAGTAAATAAGATCGATTGATCGATCTGTATTGAAAAACAAGTCAGAAAAAATCTTGGAACCAAGCAGTAGATGCAGGTTCAATTCCCGCTGGTTCCAAAATTTTCTGACTTGTTTTTTCAATACAGAGTGATCATTCGATCTTATTTACGCACACTATTTGCACATACGAATGTGGTTATTAATACTAATTTCTTGCTTTGCAAACCCCTCCTTCCCTCCCCCTCGTTATCCTTCTATCCCTTATTTTCTCTCTGTTTATCTCTCATCTTTGATCAGACACTAACCACCGATAAATTGGGAGAGGGTTCGCTGACATCTGGAACATTAGACCTTTGGGGTGAGTTCTAAGCTTGAAACCCAACAAGTCATCGAACAAAGATGCAATCGAATACACAAACAGACAACGAGTGAAGAAATATATTACATGTTGCTTTATAAATTGAATTTGGTCAATTGTACATGTATTTTAATGATTCCCCAGCATACCTGAGTCAGCAGTGTATCCAGACATTGGCCCAAGGAAGGCCAAACATCTCAGCTTACTATGATCCATATATTTCAATAATGACCAAAATATGTCCAAAATGACGTGTCTTTATTATTTCGTTCGTTTCTATGTACACTGACATACAATTCAGTTGATGCTCTAAGCTGCTATTACTACTTGTAGAAAAGGTGGCTGAATTTTTTTTTCCTTTCTTTTCTTTTTTTTTTGATAGGAAATTTGTCTAGTCAATTTGACTTCTTGGTAGTGATATGTGTCATCTCTTCCGTTTTTTAGAAGTATATACGTATAGGGCGTATAGGGCGTTCTAAATCTCAGATGGCATGGCAATAGAGCGGTACTATTGGTCAATACTTAGTCACAAGGATCAGAAGAAAAAACAAACAAGATACTTGAGAATGCCTGTTCTTATAGATATGATTTTTGATTAAGTTTTTCTTATGATATGGCAAGGATTTGAACCTCAAACATATTACAATTGTGGAAATATCCTCCGTCATGATAGTGCGAAAACTGACAGAATTATATCAAGAAAAGAGGAACAATTCGACCATAATGTTATGCACTTGTGTTACCATGTTTACGATATAGGCTCATCCCCAGCTAACTTGTGTACCGGTAATGCATGGTATGGATGTATGCGACAGGGAACCAATGAGAATCTATTGAATCCAATACAGTCGGCTCGTCTGCGTACTGCCGAATCTTTCTCATTCAAGTATGGACGACTGGAGGTGGAGGCTAAGCTACCCACTGGTGATTGGCTTTGGCCAGGTATGACGTCATTGCAATGATATCATTTAATGAAACAGGATAATGATTGTTTGAAAGCCCCACCGCACTAGTTTGGCCAGGAGGGATTAGACCTCCCTGCATGGTCACTGAGAGGTGGTTAAATAAGCTCTCAATTAACATAAGAAAAAGAGGATCATGGGCACCAATGGTCACCGATTAAACATTGCTTGCTATATAGAGGGCGCAAGTAGCTATAAGTAGTGCAGTTGGGCTTTAATATGATTCCTAATACAATTAACATCATAAAAAGTCATTGCAACTAATTAGTATGAGTCAGAATGGATCGCAATTTGTTCAAAAACCTGAAACCTCAAAATTGCCAACATAATCACATTAATAATTGTATGATAAAAAAAACAAAGACATAATTAGTTTACTATCTAAAGGGATAACATTCTCATGCTGAATTTATCCTGCCCTCTTTCTCGATGTAGGGAAGATCCAGAATTGTGTGCAAGAGGGGAGGGGGGCACAAACCTGAACATTTCTTGGCTAGAAAAAATATAAAATAGAGCTTTTACATGCTAGTCTATTGAAAAACTGCCATACAATTAAAGAGATTATATTTTTAATCACAAAATTACACATGTTCATTGTTTATACTTAAGGTATGCCACATTGGGTTTCGAAGGGGGCATGGGCCCCAAACCTCAAATAAACGAATAGTAATCAAATGTTTACTTGAAATGAAATAAATGGATGGTAATTGTCTGTTTTTACAGCTATCTGGCTTTTGCCTAAACATAACGCATATGGAGAATGGCCTGCCTCCGGAGAAATAGATTTGGTTGAAAGCAGAGGTGAGATAGCATACTGTCACGATGGGTATCAGTGAATCGCGGACTATGTTAAAAAAAAATACTATTTTGAAATAACTACTACTACTGCTATACTACTACTACTACTACTACTACTACTACTACTACTACTGCTGCTGCTGCTGCTGCTGCTCCTAGTACTACTACTACTACTAATAATAATAATGATAATAATAATATTGATAATAATAATTATAATAAAAATGATGATAATAATAATAATAACAATAATAATGATAACGATAACAATACTAATAATATTTTGTTATAGAGTGTGCATTTTACGGTACAGTACCACTCAATGTGCTAAAATGCAATATAATACAAACTCGAGTATTATCTTAACAAAAACAAAACAATATCAGATATAATACAATACTAATTCCTATGTAGTAGCTCAGAGTGAAAAGGATCTGCTTGATTCTCGTTTGAAATGTACTAAGACAATTCATGTTTCTAATGAATGTCACTGGGCGTGCAGTCTGTTCCACATGGCTGGTGCCACATTTCCAAATGCCAGGTCACAGTAGTGTGTGGTTCGGCTCGAGGGACTGGTAAAAGATCGAAGAGGGAAATGGCACTGCTTCACGGCAAGAAGATCCTTGATATTATAATGGGTCGAATGGAGGACTTGGGAAGGGTGGCAGAGGGAACTCCTCACTCGTGCGGCAAGGCGATTATATTTGTTCTTTCCATTTTTTGGCCAGCAAACAATCGCTCATTCTGACCCTCAAATCATATGACATTATGATTTAACATCCTTATAATCCTGAATATTCTACTGAAAATAACAGTACATCTTCTCATTCGTATAGGCCTAAACTCATCGCATTTTTATAAAATATCACCATTAAAACAAAGTTTAAAAATAAACAGCGCTCAACTATTCAGGATCAGAAACAGGACGAAGATTATGGGTAAAATAGCGCCTACCATCAACATTTTTAAATCGAACGCATAGTAAACCTTCACTCAAAACTCAAGAACGAAATTACAAACCCTCCTAACATAATCAGGAGCGGTATTGTGGAGTGGTTTGAGAACCGGCAACGGACTCTCGTATTCAATTCTCTTTATTAAATACAGGAAGCCAGTGGGGTTCTAGGAGTAATATTATGGACGTATAGGATGTTTCAAATAAAGATTGGAGTAATTGTGATGTTTCACATATTTTCATTTCGTTCATTACAATGATGCACTCAGTACGCATAATCTGTTTCTAAGATGATAATAACTAGATATAAAAAGGGCAAATTCTGGAGGGGCACAAAGAGTAAGTGCCCCATTCACCCCCTCCCCTCAGCCAAAACAATGCGATTCACTGTATTTAAGTAAAGTAATTGTTTTGGTTGTTAGGTAACACTAATCTCAAAGACGCGGATGGTGTGTCAGCTGGAGTAGATCAGATGGGCTCTACTATGCACTGGGGACCTTTCTGGCCTATGAACGGATATCCAAAGACACACGAAACAAAGTAAGTCTATTATACATGGAATTTGATGACCCGTTCAGATATGGTTTTTCAGATTTTTTGTTTAATGTGTAAATGAGCTGCGCGCAGCAATATATGGTCCAACGCGTATTCACTAACTAAAGCTATGTAATATAGGATATACAAGGCGGTGGCAGACAGAGGCCAATTATCTAGAAAATAGCAATCTAGATAATTCGCTGTCTGTCATCAATTATCCGGCGAAAAAACCCGCGTAAAATCCAACAACGAACCAAGAAAATTCTCCCTTATCGAGAAATTTCACGGGATTTAATTTTCGCGGGAAACTTCTGTTTGTCACCTGTCTGTCACCTACGTAAGTGTATTATCTAGATAGATATTATCTAGGTAATTCAAGAAGGATCGGGAAAATAGTGTCTAACACCGCTTACAGAAATGTTAAGCTTATTACACTTCCATCATCATACTTTTTTTTAATACCATGGTTTACCGCTGCATATCTGAACGCGGTTTAAAGGTAGAGGAGTGAAAACCTGCTTCGGGGTGATATTAGGGATCACTTTGTTGGGAGTGGCTTGCACTAAGGGAGGATCCACTCTCAAAAGAGATTTGATTATAATTTGGAGTGGATTTAACTCAAAGGAAGCGATCCTAATAGGACTTCTTAAAAAAGTGGATTTACTCTTTTGCGATAAAGGCAGTATGTTTTACAGACATACCACTGTTAGAATACTCTGACATTAAAAGGGTCGAGTCTACTGCTGTAATATATTTTCGATTGCGCCATCTTCCGATGAAGGCGTACACAGAACAATCATCGCGCGCGCATCATGCAGATGGTGATGCATTGTGGGACATATGGCTGTCGACACATCGGAACATTATGGGCAGCAGATGGCAGTATACGTAAATCTGAATGAGTGTCAGTAGAATATTCTGCCTTTAAAAGAGTACCCCTGCATTAAATCATTACGGAAATGTTTCATTTATTATTCCCCGAATCGTTCGTTAAGTATTGATAGTATACAAATGATGCATGCGTTTGAGTTCATTATACGATCTATCCGCACCCGAGTTGAGGCTGTGTGTGTCTATTGCACGAAGCCGTTAGGCTGAGTGCGATAGATACACACAGCATCAACGAGGGCGGATAGATCGTATAATGAACAAATGAAAACATGCATCATTTGTTTTATACAACGAAACTCCTAGATCCTTGTTATTTGATGTAAAAAGAATTAAATCAAGATTGTTTCGTGACAGTATGGCTGACAAATAAATCTCAAGTTTAATAAGGCTTAATTCAGTGCGCACACATAGCTATAGTAAGCGCACTTACCTCTATACCCAATTACGCATAGTGCTGCGCAAGCATAGGCCCATATGCACACACAGTATTAAGCACTCTCACCTCTACGCGCACTACAGCGTGTACATGTACATGCATTTAAAACAAAATGTTGGGTAGTACTGGAAACTATTGCACGCTTTTTCATGAAAAACGTGGGATATTCTCAGTAAATGAATCACACGTGACCGCGTATGACCAATCATTTGATTAGGATCCAGGAGTGAGTTTTATAAATGTAATTAGTTCCTAAAACCCACCATATAGCCTACTCCCTTATAAGGTCCGGGGAAAAAATACCACAAGACCGACATTGCATTGTTCCTTATTTATTTCTTTATTCTGTTGATCTCTTGGCCCTACCGGTCTTGTGGACCTTTCATCTTTCATCTTTTCTACATTTGTATTGTATAGTTTGTTTCACGCTGAATTACGTCTTTGGTTTGTAGTTGGTATCGTGTTGAATTACGTCTTTGATTTGATTGATAATGACTGGACACTATGAACTGTTTGTTTTGATCAGAAATCTCCCTGAGGGACAAACTTTTGGATCAGGATTTCACAAGTATACATTGGACTGGACTCAAGACTCAATGAAGTATGTCATTTGATTTACAGCAATCTATAAAATCATAATTACTCCTTTCCATGTATTATGTTGGTTATGGATATAAACGCCAATCATAATATGCATATAGGCCTATATATCACCTTAATCATGTTACTGGATCCATTATAATTACCTTGAAGAGCCATGTATGTCGGTAAGACAGTTACATTAGCAAGAACAGTCAAGCTGTTGAACAGTCGTAAATTAATGTTGATGATTATTATATACATTTATTATTATCATCATTATTGTCATTACTCTTATTGTTATCATTATAGTAATCATCATCATTCATGATTATTAAATATTTGGTGTCACCTGTGCCTGGGCCCTGGGAGGGGAAAAGCAAGCTGAATCACTGTGACTTTCGGGTCTCTTCTCCCGATAAATCAAACGTAATCATTTGAACAGCCTCTTGAAACATAAGACAAATTTAGATGGCAACCAGTAATTTAAAGTAATAATTTTCGAGCCACAATTAGAGCTAAATAGATATCAAGGTCGAATTCGTGATCAAGTGGACACGTCGTCGAACTGTGGATCACATGGTTCGAGGTTCGAGTCTCGCCGATATCGATAGCAAGCAGAGCCATGGTAATATGGAGCGCCTTGAGCACCTTGCGTGGTGGATATCTGCGCTTTCACAATATCCAATATTATTTATTACGATGATGATGATTATTATTATTATTATTTATTATTATCATGATTATCAATATTATTGTTATTCTTAATATTATTATTGATAGCCTATTATTAATATTAATATTAATATTGTTATCTTTTGTATCATTATTATTATTATTATTATTATTATTATTACTGCTATTATTTACATATTATGAACCCGATCTAGAGCAAAGCGTGAATACGGTTGCCATTGAAAATTTAGGAAGCCATTCCCGTAAAGACCAAGGTCCATGAGCTATTATGTCACCATTTTCCTGACACCTATAGGCATTACGTAAGCCTGGCCTATTAAAAATATCTGGTAAAATAGGGTCGGGGCAGTGGTGTATCTAGGGGGTGCAGAGCGGTACGTGCCCCGGGCGACACTTGAAGGGGCGCAAAAATGCAAAATGAAGTCAGAAGAGAAAGAGGAGAAAGGAGTGGTGATCATTGATATTTATGATTATGCGCCTCCAACCCCAATCAAGGGTATAGTGCATGAGAAATGGTGTTTTAAAGGGTTTTAAATGAAAGAATTTCTAAACCTTGGTCGCTTTGCTTCCTTGCATTATTTTATCCTGTTTATTCGAAATATGGTAATTCCAAGATAGTTTAGGCCTTGGTATAAATTTTGACCTTGCGCTCAGGATGTCCCAAGAAGTCATATGTACAACTTTTGTCCTTCTTTCTTTCAATTAATTAATCAGTTGCTGTATACTTTGAAATTCTGTATAGTAAAACACACAAGAAAATGCATATACTAAAAAGGAGTGAACATTGGATGAAATCCACCTGCTCGTTCGCTTTGCTCCCACGCTGAATTGTATAGTTATTTAATGAACTTAGGTCCAATCTCGAGGAAAATGCGAGAAAATTTGGTTTGTATTTTGAGATGATAAGTTTAGGTATATAGGGATGCTATCAGGCCCCGTCGAATAAACTTATACCCTGATGGTAACTTTGCCATACATATTAACTACCATGGTAACATTTCTCAACAGCCAATCAAATCAAGGTTTCCATGGAAGTTACAATAATGGCAAATTACCATCAATGCTAAGTTTTATGCAACAGGGCCGTGTTTGTCCGGAGCGCAATGATCCTCGTAGATACACCACTGGGTCTGGGATTACACCGCCAATATCAGTTTTAATTTCTTGATAATGTATTTGCATTTATTCTAAAATTTCATTCATATGGTACATGAATATTTTTTAAATACATAATAGGCATAATGATTATTACAAAAGTGAAGAGAGATACATGGAAACAATATGAATGATTGAACAATAATTGAACAAGTATGTTTCTGTGCATTACTGCAAATTAGATTAGAAAATTAAAAACGGTAATTTTTACATAACGTTGATAATTAACCTGCTTGCTTGAAATTACTTTTAATTATATGGGTAAATCTGATAGCAATAATTAAAACAGAAATTGCAATGTAACTTATTTTGGGGTACAGTTAGAATGGTCAGAAACTCATTGTAAACTTGTAAATTGTAAAGTTAAGAATGAATTCAATTGCAATACTGATGATTCTATTGATTGTATCATAACAATTATAGATTCTACGTGGATGATGAGCTTCTATTGAATGTCGATCCTGGTACAGGCTTCTGGGACTTGGGTGAATTTGAGAATGATGCACCAGGCATTGACAATCCATGGGCTTACAATCCTAATAAACTTACTCCATTCGATCAAGAGGTACGTTCAGTATGAACTTCTAAGATTAGTAAAATAACATTATTTGTTGAAATTATTTTTAAAGGTAAAGACCAGTTTTTGAAACGCCCCTCTCTCAAAAAAATGAAATGGAAGCTCTCATTACCAATCATGTGGAAAAATATGTTTTGACTAATACGTGATGATACAAATTTTGCCGGGAAAGTCGGGAAACCGCCTACTAATTAATATATTTGGTCAATTATTATATCTATTGGGACCAAATAGATATCCCACACGTGGTCGCGTAGTCCCATATACATCTTTCTGTGTACAGTGCTTGTAACTTTACCAAGACTGGGCCAAATTTCTTATCATTTTGATGATTCCAGAACCTTGCAGTACACACCAATACTTATATGCTAGATGATCAACCATTTCTGATCGATTCCACAACGTTTCTTTCACAATGCAATCGCATGACCAGAACTGGTCTTTATCTTTAATTATCTTATACGTCAGATTAGAAATCAAAGTGAAAAGGGCTATTCGGTTTTGAAAAGAGGGATTTTGACAATATGTATCACTAGCAAAATTGATGCAGTTTTTCTTCCCTCTAAAGAACTCCATTTTCTTCTGTTTCAATAAACCAGGTCAGTGTAAAAATTATTTCCCCTATTTTTAACAATATTTTCGCCCAATTAAATTTTGATCTGACATCCTCTCCCTTCCCCCATTTAAAACGTTCTAACGACGACTTGCTCCCATGCTTGTCACTTCTTAGATGAGATTATAGTTTACCAAGAGAATTCGCATTCATTCCATTATTTTAACTCTTTTTTAAATATATATATATATATATATATATATATATATATAGTTCTACTTGATCCTGAACGTAGCTGTAGGAGGAGTCAACTATTTCGGTGATGGGCTGACCAACACCCCTCCTAAACCATGGACTAATGACTCCCCTACGGCCTCTAAGGATTTCTGGTCTGGTTTTAATGATTGGTATCCTACATGGAATGGTGAGGAAGCAGCAATGCAAGTCAACTATATCCGTGTGTACGCGGAACACGGGCAGACAACTTATCACCTACGTGATCGTTAAATAATGTACCATCAAAACCTGCTGTGATCCGTAGAAGAACCACGCAAATTAACTTCATTCTATTCATATTAAAAGAAAGTAATTTATCATTTTGAGATTCCAAATGAAAAAGAAGGACCATTTGTTAGATGTTCGTGAATATAGCATGATCATATTATACAAATGATGCATGCACATGAGTTCATTATACAATCTATCCGCACTCGAGTTGAGGCCGTGTGTGTCTATCGCACGAAGCCGTTAGGCTGAGTGCGCTACATACACACAGCCTCAACGAGGGGGGATAGATCGTATAATGAACGAATGAAAACATGCATCATTTGTTTTATACTACGAAACTCCTAGATCCTTATCCTAGTTATTTGATTTAAAACGAATTCATTCAAAATAATTTCGTGACAGTATACTAGTAGCTGACAAAGAAGCTCGTCGTCCTGGTTACTGGTTCTAAACAACAGAGCCCATGTGCGCGCAGCCCGCGTATGGACATGCATGAACCTCATATACGCGTATGAGCTTTCTCTTTGCGTATGAGGTTCATGCATGCCCATAGAGAGGATCCCTATGTCCATTCCGCATACGCTGGCTGCGCGCGCGCACTAAAAAATCGTTGGATAGTACTGGAAACTATTGCACGCTTTTTCATGAAAAACGTGGGATAGTCTCAGTAAATGAATCACACGTGGCCGCGCATGACCAATCATTTGATTAGGATCTTGGAGTGAGTTGTATAAAATATTATAGTCTACAAAATATTCCAATATATTCCAATACGACGCATACTAACACGAGTAGTTTACATGACTACGATAATGACAATACGAAATTATACTAGAGGAAAATTCTTACTTCGTCTTTTACAACCATGAACATGATACTGATGAGGCTTCATGGGTAAACAAAATTATTATTATATTTTTATGAAACCTCCCTCGGAGTCCCTCCACACCTAGCTCGATGGATACCACCATCTCTGACTGTCAGCATGCATTTAAAAAGATGGTTCACTCGCTTTGCTTCTGACTAACCCATACTGTGTTATTAATTACTTGAATATAATCAATTTTAGTTACAACAAAGTAGAGACTATTATTATTGAATTCCATTTATGCTCATGGATTGATAACGTGGGTTGCCTTCTAATTTGCAAATGTATCACCATCTGTATAGGTGTATATTTTTAACGAAAATCCAGTGGTTTACAAAGTAAAAATTCATGAATATTTCTGCTCTGTGTGACATATCAACCCTAGCTATAGAGTTCATCTGCTACTTTCAGCATCAATTGGAGTTACAGTTATGATGAAGAATGAAATGAATCATTAATAAATTAATATTTCAGCACTATAGATAAAGATAATTTCAGTTTGTCTGTCTGATCGTTCTGTGATCCGGGCCCCATAACACAAATCTTAGCAATTGATCGTATGATTGGCTTTTGCGATTGATTGCATTAAATACTATATGCAATGAATCACGCAAATCAATCGTACGGTTGATTGCAAAGTTGTGGTTACGAGGCCCAGAATACCAATATTCTGCTGTGCTTAGCTCACTATTGATCAATAAGCCTACGAATCGAAGCAAAAACAAGAAACACTACGGTATTCCAAATAAATAACAAAGTGAATGCGATTCGGCACGTTTTTTCATTAGTACAGCAAGAGCAAGAGGGGGAGATACAGGTGGGAGAATAGAGAGAACACAAAGATAGGTTGAGAGGGTGGGAGAACAGAGAGATCACAAAGAGGCAGACAGAGAGGTGCGAGAACAGAGAGAACACAAAGACAGAGAGAGAGAAGTGGGAGAACAGAGAGAGGGAGAGAAGTGGGAGAATAGAGAGAACACAACAAGAGAGAGAGAGAGAGAGAGGTGGGAGAACAGAGAGAACACAAAGAAAGAGAGATAGAGAGATAGTGGGAGAACAGAGAGAACAGAGACAACACAAAGAAAGAGAGAGAGAGAGAGGGGGTGAGAGAACAGAGAGAACACAAAGAGAGAGAGGAGGTGGTTGAAGAACAGAGAGTAAACAAAAAGAGAGAGAGGTGAGAGAACAGAGAGAACATAAAGAGTACGTGGGAGAGATGAGAAGAAGGAAAAAAAAGAAGAAGAAGAAGAAAAAGAAAAAGGAGAAGAAGAGAGAAGAAGACTAGAAGTGCAATCGTATTAGAACAATATGCATGCATTGATGCCTGTGTTTTTACTTCGCAGACGAAAGAGCCTATCTCGGACTGTCCAAAGCAATTTGTAAGAAGTCTGTAGCATCTAGGATAGTGGAGATAGGTAGGCGAAAAGAAAGGCTTCAAAAAACGGCCTGAAAAAGACAAAATGGCGCCTGGACGGTCACGCATGAGAGATTTCGGAATATGGTAATTTGTCCATTTATTCACAGTATTCATCGTTTGATGTACGAGGATCGGTTAGTCTTCAAGAAGACATTCATCAAGATGGTTGGATTAAGACACGTAGTTGGTTTGCTACCTCTTATTCAGTTTCGATTAATGCGTATCAAGTGAAAAATCCTGAGATCCCGGGCCCCCTCCTGACTCCTCGGGGAATCCGATCTGCATACCCTAAAAGAATTCTGTTTTATTGATTATGATTGTCTAATGTAGACAATTGATGCATATGAACGTTGTGAGAAAAAGGCAAACTATATCATTTTGTTTATATTGATGTGAAGGGGTGTTGACTTGCTTTCATCTATTACTTTTGTAAAAGAGAGAATACCAGCGAGAGAGAGAGAGAGAGAAATTGAAAGAAAGTAGACATTGTCACAAGAAACGAATCGACTACTGACCTATCTTACATTAATATTGCAGTCAATTTGCAAACAATAGCAAATTATTAATCATTGGTTGTTTATTTGTTTATTTGTATTTATTTCATTTCCAACAGAAAGATAAACAAAGTCATTACATATATTATTACAGAAAGTAAATCTTGATAGGTACAAATACACTGTATGAACATAATAACATTATTACAAGAAACTCTTTAATTTCTGAGGAAATGGGGGGATCCACTAAAAAGCAGTGCTTGTAATTTGTGGATCCCCAAGAAAGAAGGAAATAAAAATTGTTTCAAATTGTGCCTACGAAGACCTAGAAAACACAAAACAATATTACAGAACGACAACCACAAAACGACAAGGACAAGGAAAACATATACAAGAAGAAGAAAAAGAGGGGAAAGGAAGAAGGAAGAAGAAGGGAGAAGGAAGTAGCATGCAGGACAAATCATGACCGAAGAAGAGGTAGTTATATTGGTGATTCTGGGAAGGTAAGATCAAAAGAACCAATAAATATTCGATTAATCGAGCAGATGATGAAGACCTAAATGAGAATTTAAGATGATTACCAGATATTATCGGATTATTATTGTATATTACTATAAGATTTGAGCAAAAATATTTTTAGTTTTTCTTGAAAGAATTTAGGGATGGACTATTTTTAATATCTTCACTTAAACAATTCCAAAATCTAGGACCATCATACATAAATGATTTCTTTGCTAATAAAGTTCTAAATAGAGGTAGGTGAAATTCGTTAGACCGTCTAGTTGGGTAATCATGAAATGACCGATTTAGGGGGAACATGGCATCAAATATATGTGGAAGGGTGCTTCTACTCTAGTTATACATAAATTGTCCTAAGTGAAAGAGATACAGGTCATTTGTTTTTAATAGTCTGCTAGTAACAAATAACGGGTGTGTGTGTGAGAGAAATGCAGAATTGTAGATAATACGGAGAGACTTCTTTTGTAATAAAATCAGTCTATTTAATAGAGTTTGCTGCGTATTGCCCCAAGCAAGTATCCCATAATTCAGATATGGTAAAATTAGAGATGAATAAAGCATGAGAAGGGCTGATGTCGGGAAATGAAATTTAAGCTTATTCATTATGCCAATATTCCGTGAAATAATTTTACACGTATTATCTATATGGTATTTCCACGAAAGTTTGTTGTCAACAGTTATACCTAGAAACTTAATGAATGAGACAACTTCCAAGGGGGTATCGTCAAAAACAATATCCATGGGCAGTGTGTCTATAGAATTACTAAATAACATATATTTGGTTTTTGGAGGTTAAGGGATAGTTTATTAGCTCTTATCCATTGGGTGACTTTTTCAAGTTCAGAATTTACAACATTGACTAAAGTATTTGGATTTTTATGGGAATAAAAAGATTAGAATCGTCTGCAAAAGTATAAATGAAAGGACATCGGATGATTTACAAAAGTCATTTATATAAATAATAAACAATAAAGGGCCCAACAAACTTCCCTGTGGTACTCCACAATTTACGTTTTGCATATTGGAAGTATGATCATTCAAGAATACGTATTGTCGTCTATTGGATAAATAGCTCCTGAACCACTCCAAGGCCTTCCCACGCACCCCATAATGAGAAAGTTTGAATAATAAGATGTCATGATTGATGGTGTCGAAGGCCTTGGAGAAGTCCAGGAAGATACCAACCAGATGAGAGCAATTGTCTAAAGCATGAGCTACTTTGTCAACAAAATTCAATAAGGCATGTTCTGTATTATGTCTTTCTCTAAATCCAAACTGAAAGTTGGAAAAATATTATGAGTTTTTAAAAAGTTAACAGTTCTACGATAAATAACTTTTTCTAGAATTTTGACAAGGAGGATAATAAAGAAATTGGTCGAAAATTACTAACATTCAACTTATCACCTTTTTGTACAGGGTATGACCTTTGCGATTTTCATGTTATCTGGGACTTGTCCATTAAGTAACGATAGATTAAGAATGTGTACTAAGGGACTAACAATTGAAGATATTACACCTTTTAAAATAAAATTATTAATATCATCGTAGCCAGGACTCTTTTTGTTTTTAAATTAGACACAATATCAATGATATCTTCTTTAACTATAGGAGTGAGAAAAATAGTATTGGGGTTAGGTGTGCCTAAGTATTCAGAAAAATGTTTGGTTGAAGGAGGAATACCTTCAGCTAAGTTTACCCCTATAGAGGAAAAATAGTTGTTAAAAGTATTGGCTACAATTTCAGGATCTTCGACAATATCATCATTATACCTAATTTTAGTTATATCTGATTTGTTATTGGATAAGTTCATTGCTTGTTTTAAAATCTTCCATGTGTTTTGAATATCGTTCTTATATAAAGTTAATTGGTTTGTAAAGTAACTTTTCTTGGCTAATCGTATTGTTTTAGTTAAAATATTTTTATATCTGGTGTATCTAGCCTTTGCTTGTTCAGTGCCTTTCATTTTAAATTTATAGTAAAAGTTGTTTTTTCTGTTAATTGAACGTAAAAGTGATTTAGAAATCCATGGAAGTCTCGGTGATTTTTGTAAGTAGTTCCTTTGTCTTTAACTTTAGGAATGTGAATATCTAATTGATAATGGAATATGTTAAGGAAATTTTCAAAAGATAAATTTACGTCATTAGTATCAAACACACGACCAGTCAGCAGAGTCTAAAGAAACGCCAAGACTGGCAATGTTTTCATGGTTAGGTCTCCGTCTTGATGGTCTGTGAAGATTATTTAATGAGTGCTTAAGGGTAAAGTGTGACATAATAGGAAAATGATCAGTAATATCGGATAAAATTACAGAAGAGTCTGGGGTTGGAAGAATATTGCAAAAAACATTATCAATAAGGGTGGCGGAATGATTTGCCATGCGAGTTGGTTTCGATATCAAAGGCAAGAATGAGGCAGTCAAAAATATTTCAAGAAATTCATGGGATATATTGTTGTTATTGTGCTTTAAAATATCAATATTAAAATCTCCCATTATGAAAACGTCTTTGTTTACAAAAAGTGGATTCATTAGTAAATCTGTAAGGTAAACTAGGAAATCATTTGAATTAGAACTTGGAGGTCTATACACAATGCCCATGATTATATTTTTAGTATCCGGAACATTGATTTCGATAAAAGAGACTCCAGTGTTTCATTCATTACATTAATTTCATTATGAATTGAATAGTCGTACTTATGTGAAACGAAAATGCAACACCTCCGCCAGGTCTGACTTTTCTATTGTTGACAACAAGATCATAACCATCTAATGCAAATGGTAGGTTTGATTCACTGGATAACCAAGTTTCCGTAAGTCCTATTATGGAAAAAGACTGTTTGGATGGGCTATCTAATAATAATAGAAGTTCTTCAAAGTGTTTACTTAAGCTTCTAATGTTTAAGTGCAATAGAGAAAATGTGTCATTAGTAAATTTCTTAACGAGGTTTTTAAATTGGGACTCGGTTACATATTCAGATGAAGGGCTTTTAATTTGCTCATGGTCAGGGTAAAAGTCTAAAATTTCTGTTGATGAGTTAATATTATTTGCTACAAAATGGTTATACGCTATATCAGTTGAAGAATAATCATTCGAGTGATTTGTTAATGAAGGGTTAAATAAATCAAAAAGGTCATCATCATTTAAAGAATAGCATGGCATATTAGCTAAGTGGGCCATCGAAATACAGTCGAATTCTCAATATGATATTTCATTTTCGGCTTTGGGTTTGTAGAAATAAGCAAGCAATTGGGCGATAGTACAGTCCTGCATGGAGACACAACAACAGTTATACATGTGGACAAGTACAGATACAAAAACACGTGAATATGGAGAACAAAACACGGACACCATACAACAGAGAAGGGATTGCAAGAAGGACTTAACACAAAGAGAGAAAGAAAAAGTACATGTAGGTACAAGTAGAGACAGCATTCCACAGAAGTCCTCGTAGGCAGAGCGAACGAACGAGCCAATGAACAATAACAATAGTGGTGCATCTTAGCATGTTCCTGGCGAGATGCCCAATAAATATAATGGTGCATAATATAAAAAAGAAATACACTCAAAGTAAATAGATGCGCTCAATGTAATCAAAAATGTGTGAACATAAACAAGCTAAAGTAATGGAAAGCATGACATTACTGATATTTTGTAGGATACTATCAGTTCACTGCTTTCAGCATCGATTAAAAAATTTTAAAAAAAAACAACAACAACAAAAACAAAAACACACACACAAAAAAAAAAAGAAAAGCACAGGAAATCGAATACAGGTGGATAATACCAGTGCCACAACGGTTCAATTGGGAATCAAAATATTAAAAGGTGAATGCACGGAAGACAATTTCACATTGAGTAGTCTTAACTGCGAATTTACATATGAAATGATGAAAGCATGTAAGAAAATTTAACAATGAGTAGTCTTAGTTGAGAATTTACATATGAAATGATGAAGGCATGCAACATAATTTACATTGAGTACGTCTTACCTCAGGACTATTGACTAGTTTCTCTTTTGCCAGATTTCTTCTGAAGTGGGTACCCCATTGTAAGTAAATAGCTGAAGATTATCATTAATAGAAAGGACATTGAAGAATGCATTACCCAAGAAAGCCCCGTGATTGAAACAGATCATTTCTTGCTGTATAAGAACCTGTCGTTAATTACTTGATTACAAATAAAAGGAATTCAGCTTAGGAGCGAGACACAACTATTTAAAACAAGGCAAGACTTGACGAATTTTAAATCGTGATTGACAGGTGTCTTAGGTGCATTGAACCTAATGTCTGCGAGGGATTTTTTTACGTTGGATTTTGATAGCTATAACCATATGGCTGCAACTTATCGTTATCAATATCGTGGTCACATCTGGTAGTTTGTCCGTTCTTTCACAGTATTCATCGTTTGATGTACGAGGATCGGTTAGTCTTCAAGGAAATATTCGTCAAGATGGTCGGATTAAGACACGTAGTGGCTTTGCTACCATTCATATTAGTTTCGATTAATGCGTATGAAGTGAGGAATCCTGAGATCTCCCTCTTGACTCCTCGGGGAATCCGATTTGCATACCCAGGTGAGTATACTCTCTCATTAATATTTCACATTAGTATTTCACTATATCCCTATGCCATACTGCCATTTCATCAATACCATATTGTTTCTTAACATATTGGTCAATGTCCGCTTATAGGCGTCAAATGAAACAGATACAACATATTGCATAATGCATTATTGCCGTTTGAATGATGAAATCTTTATTGTCCAAATTTTCGGAATGGAAACTGGTTCTTTCGTAAGGGAGGTTATACGAAAATGAATTAATTTGAAGTATTACTGAAGTAAATGAATTAAAATCTGTATCTGCGGGGCAGGTTCAATAATGTGTATTTCTGTGTTCCATATAAACATAACCCAGTATCATGGGACCGTTAACATCGTCAGCACTGAAAGCTTCTTGGTCGCCTTATAATTTCTCTGATCCAACCTATAACAAGCCTATCATGTTGATAAAGTTATCAGAAATACTAACATCTATGATGTAGTTGGTAAAGTTCTGAGATAGATACCTTAGTCTTACCGATATTGCTCTCTGGTTCACAAATATTACTAAGCGTTTGCTATTCATCATGAGGTTCAACATTCTAAATTTAGAAACTTCCTTTTATATTCTGTTGCCTCAAACGAAAGTAGAATACAAATATTGAAATAATTAGTATCATTTATTTCATTATTCCTAGCACTATTTTTAGATGAAGTTAAGAATTGTCATAGGCTTAGGAAGATTTTCAGGATTGGGGGGCTCCATCATTTGTTTTTGACCCGCCGTTTGGAGATTTTTTGTTTCGCCCGACTGCCCCCCCCCCCTGTTGTCACCATTTTAGACAGTCCAAAATTGTTAAGCCTTCCTTTTTCTTCTCTCTTTGCTCTACCCCCATTTTTGGACCACCACTAGGGAGGGGGTAGGGTGATTACCTGGAAACATAGTATTTTTTGCCTATTGAGTCTAAATTATATACCCAATAGGCAATAAAATCATGCGATAGCGCGAGCTGATTTTGATGTTCTCGACTCTTAATCCCTGTTTCATGAAATTTTCAGAGAAAGAAGACGTTTCGTAGTACCGTTCTCGACTATTAATCCTTGTTTGAATAAAGTCCCCCCTCCCGCGCGAAGCGCGGAACCTGTGACGTTTCATTTAATTATCAGAGAAAGAAGACGATTCGTTGTACCGTTATCGACTCTTAATTCTTGTTTGAATTCAGTTCCTTCCCCCCCTCCCGCAAAGCGCGGAAGCTTTGACGTTAAATTAAATTATTAAAGAACTTCTTTTCTGACAAAACATGGGGGACATTTTATATGATGTCCCCCTAGGAAAAATAGTGGGGACGTGTCCCCTGTCCCCGGATTGACGCCCTTGATGTGCACGTATCTATAAATGTGAATTACTAAGTAGCCTGTTCACACTACAGCTCTACAATAACAAAGCATTTGTAGCCTGTCTTTGAAGCAGTTGAAGAAATCAATAAAAGTAGGCCTACTTGAAGAAATCGTTGAATTGAATTGTAAGATATTCAGTTTATTTTTATTAAGTTAGACAAAGTACTAGGTGTTAAAATAACACACATTTAACTCCTTTGGAAAAAATAATACGCCAGGAACGTGAAAAACGAAACTTGTATTGTCACACATGCCTATAATCGGACATATTTAAAAACTGAAATGTGGCACCACCCAAAAAATTCTGAGATCCTCCTTTGTCTTTAATTTGCACCTGGAAATAAATTCTTTGTTCCTCGTCTATGTCATCGCGGCGAAAAATTTCAGACTTTTCTTCTTTTGAGGAGCTACTTTCACATGCAGCCTCAGACAAATGTGCCAAAGAAATTTTGTCTTCTTGTGTTCCTCGAAACAAAGTTTTGGGCAATAGTTTTCAAGTCCAGTTTATCTGTACGAGATTTATATATGTGTAATACTATAATATTAGGGGCTCAATGATATCCGAGCCCCTCCAAAATATCGGGGGGGTCCGTGATGTTATCCGAGCCCAACAAATATATCGGGGGGCTCCGTGATGTTATCCGAGCCCCACCAAAAACAATTGGGGGCTGATGATATCTGAGCCCCACCAAAATATGGGGAGGGTGCTCAATGTTATCCGAGCCCCACCAAAAACAATTGGGGGCTCAATGATATCTGAGCCCCCCCCCCCCAAGCCCCCGGTTCCTAAGCCTATGATTGTAATCATTAATTTGATTAATCCAAGCCTTATTAGTAAATAAAATTAATAATTATAATCATTGAGTTATTCATTATTAACTTTCTGATTAAATCGAAATTAACTTCATCATATATTGTATTGTAGATGTATTTATATAATCTTCATTACGTGTTTTTTTCTTTCATTATTAGCAACAGATTAGAATACAATTAAATATAACAATGTTCATTACTTCTTTTATTTTGATTAGACTGAAATTCATTTAATCATCAGTACTTTTTTTCATTTTAAACATTCTAATGATATTGAAAGTGATAAAATTATTAATTCTTTCTTCGTTGTAAGTATTCTGATTGGACTGAAATTAATTTCATCATTAATTTCTTCATTGTGAAAAAATTCTGATAAGATCTAAATTAATAAAAAATATTAATGTCTTCCTTGTAAGCTTTTTGATTAGATTGAAACTGATATTATATAATAGTGATGTTGCTGAATTTATTACTCATTGCGGATGTAGTATCGAAAATAATATCGCTAGTGATATTCGTTTGTCTCGCAATGTATGATCAACAAGGTATCTATAAGATCACGACGTTTCGTGCGCCGCTGCAACACTTCGTCAGGTTATAAAACATAATGTAAGCAAGCGTGTTTTATACTCTACAGGCGGCCCGGCGGTCAAATAATTCGATCAATAATTAGAACATTAACGGACAAGGCCTATTGGCCAAAGCACACGGGTGCTCAACCAATCAACGGGCCGCTGGCTCGGCTCACCTGCCGGGCGGGAACAATAGCGTGCTCAACCAATCAACGGGCCGCTGCACAGTGGGCCAGGGAGGAACCAAAGTGCGCCAAAACTCATTTTTGGTGATTTTTTTTTCCAATTTTTTTCTTGCCCAGTTGAAAGGTAATACATTGAGGAATACCTCAGTAAAATATTTAATTCCGGTTTGCACAATAAGGGTATAAATGTACTCCTTCAAGCAGCAAAATCCTACATATTCACAGTTTTAGTGCAAAAGTGACTTATTTTATAAATATTTCAATTTAACATGAAGTTTTAAAGTTATTGATATGAAATTGCTCCCACATATTCCTGATAGTTCATTTCGTTGCATGAATGGGTTAAAATTAATAGAAACACAATCTTCATGATATATTATAGGGTAATTCACTGAAAAATGGACTAATTATCCATGTTTTTTATAAATCCAGAGGAAATGTTTAGATTTCCGCAGAGTTCCGCTTAAATTTTAATACCACCATTTTCTCTGATGTCTAAGCTTTAATGTGATACCACATTTGGCTACCCGATCTTGCCCGTTGTTATGTTAGAGCCGATTTCCCTTGCCACATTGCCCCGAAAAATGTGTTGTTTTTGGTCCGCGGCTGAATCATGAAGGATTTGCGGTCATAAATCACGGCGCGTGGGGGCGTGTGACACTAGTTCTGACACCGCGGACCAAGATAAGCACATTTTTCGGGGCAATGTTGCAAGGAAAACGGCTCTAACATAATAACGGGCAGAATCGGACAGCAAAATCTGGTATCAACTTAAAGCTTAGACATCAGCGAATATGTTGGTAATAACATTTAAGTGGAAATCCCTGGAAATCCAAACATTTCCTCTGGATTTATAAAAAATAAATCCCCCAAAATAAATTTTGGCGCACTTTGGTTCCTCCCTGGCCCACTGTGCGCTGGCTCGGTGTGGGCCGGCTGGACGCGGATATTTTTTTTACACGCTAGCCTGGCCATTTTCGCCGTAATACTTGTAAAAAAGTGCGCTGGTGGGAAAGCCTACACATACACTGTAGGCATGCACGCAGTTAGTGTGTGGGTGGACGGGGTGGACTTGGTAGCTGATCGTTCGTTCGTTCGTGTCTCCTTAGATCAAGATCAATGTTAAGTTCCTAAATAAAAATAAAATTTAATTAAGTTCTTGAATTCCATCGCCCAATGGCTGCGATGGTCGTCTTAATTATTTATAAGGTCTTCATCTGATGATTGCCAGGCACAGGGGCGGCCGAGAGACTTCCAAAGTGGGGGACACCAAGAAAAAGGGCACTTTTTGGAAAAAAGGGCACCTACAAAGGGAAATCTCAAAGCAAAATATACAATTTTTTAGACATTGGTATATACCCCTACATTGTGATTACATTATCAGGGATGATTTCAATATTTGTTTCAGTTTATACACCATACAAGATATTGCTTAAGCATCATACTTTGCAGTCTGGTGAGATGGTCTTAACAATTATTTGCGAGCGAGCGAAGCGAGCGAGGAAAATTTGTGAGATTTGTGAGGTCGCAGTGCGAAAAATTACATCTTATAAAGAGGAAAAATCCAATCCTGATGGGGTTATAAGCACATTCTCATAACACCGATGTAGGATCTATCACATCCTTTACAAGGGATGTTGTACACAATGCTCTGTGAGATGTTACCAAAACAATTATGGTAAAAGTTTTATGATACATAATCCGGAAATCCTGTAATAACAAAACATAGGTTTTTGGACAGTTTTGGACATAACAGGTCTTTGTATAGCTAAGATGCAGTTTGTTGACGTTAATCCACTCACTAATTTTTAGGATTTTATTGTTCAGATTTCGAGTCAGGCATTTAACATGAAATGTATAAAATATCTACTGGGAGTTGTATAAAATTAATCATATAATTACTTTCTTCATTTTTGAAAATAATAATTTGAAATTAATTTCACCATAATTTCTGACTTAGTTTTGAACGCTACATATAAAAATGAATTTCATGATCATTACTATTTTCATAATAAGCATTGTGATTAGATTGAAATTAATTTAATAGTCATTATTTAGACCGTTGCATCACCTCGATCAATTGTTATTTTTTTCTAGATGAATCTGGCACAACCCTAGTTGCTTTTCACTATAACATCAATACACCGCTGTCTGGTGTTGGGGCTGGTCAATATAACTATGATGTCACTACTTCAACAGGTAATTATTCACATTTGTTTTATTTTGGTTAGAAAATAAGGATGGCAGACCTTTACTGTTGATCAGTGTGTATTTGGACAGTCTGAACAGATACCACTTAAATCCCATCCTTTATTTCTACATTAGAGTTTACACTGCCACCAAGCATGCCAAGTGACCAACCTGTATTGGATTTCGAGAGACAAATCTGTGTTATGGCTCCTCTTTTTAAGGTCAATTGGTATATAATCATTGGTCAGTAATAATCTAGCGACTCATAATGCTGTTATAAGTTTTATTAAGAAAGATGTTGGGGTGTTCTCTTTGCCGTACATATTTGAATCAATAAATCAAATTAAAACGGCATTTATGGTTAAAAGCTATGCTATTGCAATGGGAAAATACAGTTTTTATAAGTGATACCATGCCTCTTCTCTAAACTTATTGATATCAATTTTTTTTTAATGAAACATTGAGTTAATGCTAAATATATTACTCATTGCGGATGTAGTATCGAAAATAATATCGCTAGTGATATTATTTTCGAAACATTGAGTTGTTTAACATGATCCGCCGTAGAATAAACATGTATTATTCGCTTTATCTTGTTAATTTTGGATACATCATCTTCATAGTTTTATCAATAAAGTGTATTTATGTTTGTATGACAGGAGGATACTTCGTCCATGAAAATGGAGAAGTGGATGTTGAGGAAGGTGATGTGGTGTACTACTGGATTTATATAGTTTACAATGGCCTTGGCTATCAACTAACTGACCAATCCTGGACACCATCCGGTAAGTGGGAGTGGTTACTAACCTCACATCCTCTCTAATACCTGGTAAGGAAATGTATAATAATTATGGGCGTCGCTTACATTGCTTTAGCCAATCAAAGACAACTCGCGGTAGGTATATACATGTATACATTGATTATGTTAATAACATATATCAGAGGCGTGGCTACGAGCTCCTCGGCCAATAGACACCTACCATAGACACAACCCTGTAAATATGCAATCATGTACTCCCAGCTCCGTGGCCAGCTAAAATACCCATTGGTAAAATATTGCTTTGATATTTTTCTTATCATTTTATACGTCAAGAATCACAATATCAAAACAAGAGAATGTGTGTCTACAATCAGGGACATGAGGATGTGAAACTCCATTAGAAATTGTTAGACCCTTGTGTCCTTGGTGCACAGGGAAACGTACATTCCATGCTCCCCCACTTAATTAGTATTATATCTTGATATTCATACCCTTCTCAGTCAATCCTTGTTGAAACAAATGAAGAAGTATTTCACTATCTCTCCCCTTCTCCCCTTCTCCTCCCCCTCTCTCTCCCCTTCTCTCCCCTTCTCTCTCCCTTCTCTCCCCTTTTCTCTCTCCCCTTCTCTCTCTATTTTCGCTATCCGTCTCTTGTCTTCCTCGTCTACTTCTTCTTCTTCTTCTCCTACTTGTTCCTCTTCTCCCTTTTTCTTCTTCTCGTTCTTGTTCTTCTTTTTGCCTTTCTGTTTAACCCATAATGTTTATCAATCGTTCACTTCTCTGTCTGTCCCCATGTCTTTGCCAATACGTGTTAATTTTAACGGAAAATACACAAGCTACTGCAACCGAATCCCCTGCAACCAACCGTCCTGCGACCAATCCTCCTGCAACCGAATCCCCTGCAACCAATGCTCCTGGAGTCACGAATTCTCCTAACCCAGTCACAGGTAGGGTTTTAGTCATGCTTTTATTTCAGAATCCTTGATGATTTTACTCTTTCCTTTCAGTATAGTTCGATACTTTCATCGTTATACAATGATTTCAGTGTCTGATGTTAGATAATGAATTATTTTAAGTGTTCGAGTGAACGGGATGACCCGGAAAGGTTACAAAAATAACAATACAGAAATAAAGAAGAACGTAACATTCAGGTATCATTTTGATTGTATTTGCGGATAGAGAAAGGAACGAAGGAATTTACCAAACATTGAGTGCGACAGTTCATTGAACGAAGTCGTTTACCAGAGCGCATAAAAACATAGCATGGAAATAGTGGATGACTTTCGTTTTTCATAAATTTGTTTTACTTCTAGAATTATTTTGGATTCGCATGCTTCATTTAAATTTTGAATTTCACTCGTGATCTTCCCTGCTTGTTTGGTGATTTTCTGAGGTTTTCTAAAGTCCTTCGTCCTACACCTCCCGTACCAGACAACACAACTGAAAAACATAACACTTTCTATGGTGAATTTGTAGAACAAAGAAAGAATAGTCCTATCTACATGAAACGATTTAAGTTTTCTTTAAAAATACATCATTTGTTGAGCCTTTGAAAGAACGGACAACTAGATACTTGTATGACTCGAAAATTTCTATATTTTCTTCTTTTATCGTGATTGGCAATAAAACTGGACGTGTGGAAGTTCTGAAATCAAAAACAATTTCTTTTGTTTTGGAAGTATTAAGGTGAAGAAAATTTTGGTTGCACCAGTCTTCAAAACTTAATTCGCCTCGTATCGATAATTTACTTCATCCTTACTTATGATATCGGCATATTTCACGATCTTAACGCCGTCTCTTGTAGCTAAACAGTCATTCGTATAGATAATAAACAAAGGTGCCGATAGCACACATCCCTAGGGCGACCCGGTATTTACTGTGATCAAATCAGACAACTCATTTCGTACTTTTACCCTTTGTGTACGATTTGACAAGAAATTCTGTATCCACAAAATCAAAGAAGATCTAATGTTCATTTGTTTCAACTTATGAACCAACATGTGGTTTTGAATCGTGTTAAAAGCGGACGAAAAATCTATGAATGAAATCCGTACATAGCAACCGGCTTTATCCATGTGTTGTGAAACAAAATGTATAAGTGAAAGTATGGCATCATTTACATGATTATTAACCTCTGGGGACCAATCTTTAACGTCACCATCCGAAAGACGTGACTCAGTTTCGAACCTGCCGCTAGACCAAGACCATCTCCCCATTTGGGGTCATTTCTTTTAATTAACAAACAAAAAAAGACCAGGGAGAAGAAGATTACAAAATTTGGTAAAGCATTGAAAAATCCTGAAAAACCTCGTGAAAAATCCTGAAATGTGTTTGTATCATTTGTATGTACAACATTTTCTCAACATCCATTTAAAGAATCCTCCCCCCCCAAAAAAAAAAAAAAAACCAACATACATTTAACCATACATGTATACAGAAATATTATTTTAAAAGGCCATACGGAGAAAAATATCTGATGCCATGCACCATTAACGAGCGGAAGGGTAAAATTGTGTTATTTGATATTCAACTGAATATGATTGAGCTTTCTTCTTAACCTTGCCATGTGGCAGCAGTGAGGTATACACAGACCTTGGTCTAGGGCGGGAGGGGCAAAGTATTTTAGCTTACTGAGTTACTGTCATCATTGTTCTTTCAGTATGGAAAGAATTTTTTGAAGAGCCCGTGTTTGTGTTACGGGGGATATTGCCCCAAACTGAAATGTTTTTTTACATGCAAAAATGATTCGTGACATGTTAATTTTCTTAAATCATAAATTTCCTATTTTAAATGCATTCAAATGTCAAATTGTATACATACCTCCGGGCATAATGTGCTTTAATGAACCAAAACCTTGTATGGGATTTGCCTAATATAGCAACAACTACTTTCTGTATGCATGAGAGCACTGTACGAGAGCTCATGCACAGCAGGCTTCTCAAACAGCCATTACTAGATTTATCTTGTTACGATTATTGTTCAATAATTATCAAATGATTTCATTGCATTGTTATTTTGACTACATTTGAAGTACGTCCCATTGACCCTTTCTCTTTGCATATAATTCAGGATTGCTTAGTAGACTAATAGTTTGAGATCCCATCGTGAAGTTGGGCAGAAATTCTTCCAAAAATAGAGAACGTCCATGTGCCTTTTACAGAAACTGTGTGAGGATTAGTTATTTATGAAACAGAAAACACATTTAACATAAGGTTTATGCTGTGTTTTATTGCCTATAAAATTGTTTCATCATTTCAGATATAAGAAAGCGTAAGAATATAAGAAATTAAAGAAAGTCACTCAATCATATTATGTTAGGACACATGCCACTAAGTCTCTCGGACTTTGGACTATTACAAAACTGAACTTCTGAGGGGTGGGGAGGGCTTAATTTGTCTTTTCTATCAACAAAAATAATATCAATCGTTTAAGTGGAATGTCTTTACTTTGTATCGTTATCTTGTCATGTCAACTGACTGTGTAAGCTTAGCTTTGGCGAGAACAGACGGCAATGTTCACATCCATTCGTTTTAGTCGTGACTCACTGTCTACTAGGTACAATATCAACTGATAAGATTAGAGAAGGCTGCTGTAAAAGAAGGGGTAAACAAAGACATGGTTAGAGCACGTAGTAGGTCCATGCTAAGATAAGGACTGACAGATGGGTGGGTGGTAAACTATGACATGATTAGAGGGTAGGGTAAGAGCTGATAGATGCAGTGGCGGATCCAGGGCCCGGGCCCTCCCTGGCCAAAAACAGAAAAATAAGTGCTCACTACTCCCCTCCCCACTGAGCGAAAAATTGGCCGGCACGATTTTCAAATTTCGGGGGAAATAGTGCTTAATAACCCCTCATTGAGCGAAAAATCGGCCGGCATGATTTTCAAATTTTCGGGGCAAAACCAAAAAAAAAATGGTCCCCTCCCTTGCCGCTGGCTGGATCCGCCCCTGGATAGAGGGGTAGATGGTCAACTTTACCATGATTTTAGGGTTAGGCCTACAAGGGGTAAGACATAAAAATGGTCAGAGTACAGACTGATGAACGTAATGATTGATGGGAGAGGGGTAAAAAACAAAATGGTTAGAGAAGGCTGGTACGAGAAAGGAATTAATAGGTAAAGGCGGGTGAAGACTAAATATACTAGCGTCACTAGTATATCCGTGATTTAACAATGGGGTAGCATGCGACCATTTAGGTTTTTGACAGATTAGTGAGTAAGGAATTGTAGGGTTAGTGACTGATGAGTGATACCGGTCGGAATAAGACACGGTAGGGTGTTAAGTGAAAAAAACAAATTACTTGATCAGAACCAGATACGAACTATTAATACTGTGCGATCATTAACAAACTTTATTTTGATTGGCTACAACCACCTCCCCCTCCCCTCCTTATCTCATAATGTCTGTACATCTAATGTTTTTATACTATAAGCTATCATCTCCTCCATATCATCCCCTATCCAGCAGATAAGGAACGTATTTTCTAATTTTTGACATAATAACAAGTGCTGGTTTACACAACGGACCTCTAAAGAATATTAGATTTAACGTACCCCTATCCCCTTGAAAAACAGATAAAGAAATAAAATGCTCATCTCTTTAGTAACTGTTCTCCCTAATCCATATCAAATAATTTTTAAAAGGAAGTTTAAAAAATCCCGTTCTCAGGGAACCTTTTCATAAATATTTGCGATCAATTATGCTGTCCTGGCAATCTCTGCCTCTCTATTTGGACTAGCCAAGGGCTTGATATATTTTGGCCAACGTCCTTAGAATTCAACCATTTCTTCAAATACGAGAAACGCCCCTTAAATGACGATGATATAAGCATGCACTCGTATTCCCACAAGCCCCACCACCGTCAATATTTACCACCTCATATAAAAGCTATTCGTACTTGCACATCGCTGTTGATAGAGAATCTCTTTAAGAAGTAACAAAGGTGGATTGGTCATAATTGGCAAAGAACGCCTGAGAATCGCAATTATTTGCTGCCGTTAAGTAGACACTGGAAATATGGTATCAACAAGCACAGTACAAACAACAAAAGAACAATCAAATTTAGAAAGGTTTTAGTCATCTCACCCGACTCTCTTCATTTGCAAAATTCACGTTCATATTCTACCTTATCGAAAGCCGTTTTTATCCAAGATGTCAACAGCAACCATTGAAATGAAATCTAATGGGAACCATCAATCTAAGAATGATTTAATTATTGAGGAAAAGACAATGGGAGTTCGTCATTATATTGGAAGGCATTTGGGCTCGTAGTAGTTCTAGCGATTGGTGCCGCGGTCATCACAACTTTGGTATTAACAATAGGCAACGACTCCGGTGATGCTTATCCTGTTGTTGGTGATGATGATCCTGTTGTTGGTGAGGAGTTAAGAAGTCACGTTGATGGGGTTTTTTTTAATGATTCTTTCACATAAATTTAGTTATTGAGATTACATAATACATTTTTGTTTTAATTAGTATGTGTTATATTTGTCAATACTGATTACCTTTTTTGTATGCACTCTATCTTTGTAAAATCAGTAACTCGCCTTTACCGCAATGACGTTTTTTTTTTTATCAATGGACCATTTATCATTCTATTATTGTATGTGTGATGCGATGCTAGTTGCTAAGAAAGCCCTATTATAGATTTGTCAGGCGCATTCATCTGCAAACCCAGTCTTGAATACAGACAAAACTGTACCCCTATTAATTGTATGCACACGGCAGCAAATTCGAGGCCCCAATCGGCACATATTGATAACCTTACTGTGATATTAACCAGATCACAACTACTTTCGAATCATCAACAAAGGGCAATTTCGACATTCTATTTTATATCCCATAAATACCCTGTTCGGAGTACTTAATAAGTTATTGTAATGTTCGAATATTTCAAAAGGTGATGGAGAGGGCTTTTAATTTGCCCTACGTTTTTGTTATGTCAAGTAGGTGGTATCGTGTTTCTTTTTCTTATTTTTCAGATATTATTTTGTAATCTTCTCCTTCCCCACATGCACTGCGCTGACATGACCGTGATGACTAAATTATCGTTTTTATACCTATGACTATGATCATTATAGTTTAGTATGAATAACAGAGAAATTACTGCTAGTTATGATGATGTTGGCTGAACTTACCTGAGGATCACTCAACAAAATATTATATCTATTCTGTATCTTTTGTTTATTCATATATTTGTTTATTATTATTCATTCTAATGCAGATCGTGATAAGCGCATGCCTCTAGAATAATGCTTTGATGTGAAGTTTATGTGTAAGGGGGTATATCTTTTCGTCTCTGTTTGAAAGGAGGTTTCATGTTATAAAATATTTTACTGATATCGACACAGTTAGAAAATATCATCTCAAATTCCTATATTCGTTGGACATAAATACAATGGGTGAAAATATCATCCAAAAATACACATGTTCGTTGAAGTTAGGTCTGTCACAATTATTAAATTAAAGTAGTGGATTAAAAGGCAATCATCTAGCATGCATGAGTGTTATTTTTCTTACAGGTATCCCATCGCAATGTAGCAAGTATCCTTGCGATGCATCATGTGACATGTCATCTCCACCTTGCGATGGTCTCATCTTCCAAGAAGAGTTTGATTCTTTAAATCTTGACATCTGGCAGCATGAAATGACTGCTGGAGGAGGAGGGGTATGTACAATCATTACTTTTCAAATAAGAAGTAATCACACCTTTTTTTCAACATAAAAACTGCGTTCATAATAATGTATTGCCTCTTAATCTTATTCTTAAGAAAGTGTGTTACATTCATTATAGTACAGAGTACAAAAATCCAAGAGACAAACGAACACTTCAGCTCATTACTAATAATAGTATCAATATATCACTTGCATTACTTTCTTTCTTTCTACCTTCATTTCTTTCTTCTTCCTAGGTTTCTTCTGTCTTTGTTTTGTATTGTTTTGTTGTGCTTTTTTTATTTGTCGTCTTTGGGGCTTTTTAAGAAAAATCGTATCATTTATTTATTTATTCATTTCGGATCATCCCCGGTACAAAGGCTCATTTGTCCTACTCTCCATTGATAAGACTGCATGAACAGATTTGAATGAAATATGCTGATGCTGTTGGCAAATATCCATGCAAATAAAAGCTATGTTGTACATTTTTGTTGATTTGATTATCATTTCTATTTGCAGAACTGGGAATTTCAATATTATACCAACAACCGATCAAACAGCTATGTTCGGGATGGCAAACTCTTCATAAAACCAGTAAGTATCATCATTACCATCCCCGGGTGTTTTGTTTGTGTGTTTGTTTTTTTCTTCTCAATTTTGTCGTTTATACTATATATAAAAATATATCTCACTACTTATATTCGATAAACATTGTAATATTGTTTTTGTTTATCCTTTTGTAAAGATACGAGAAGCAAATAATACCATGAAGTTAATTGGCTCGGATAGAGGTATACGAAACAGGGAAACTATGAAAGGAAAAATATAGACTTTACAGAGATTAGTTCTCTGATAATACGGAAAAAGTCTCCTAAGGCAATTCGGTCATGGAATGGGCTCGGTGTAAAAATGTCAGAGGTAAAAATGTCAGAGGTAAAATAGTCAGAGGTAAAATAGTCAGAGGTAAAAATGTCAGAGGTAAAAATGTCAGAGGTAAAAATGTCAGAGGTAAAAATGTCAGAGGTAAAAATGTTAAAAATGTCAGAGGTAAAAATGTGAGGTAATGGTTGTATATTAGGCTTATCGAAAAGATATAACGAAGGATTCTCTGCAGTCATTAATTTCAGCGCTGCTTTATTTTCTTGTTTCTTTAACTTTTATTTACCTTTCTGCCCGAAATTGTGACTTTTGCCCGATTATTGCCGAGGGAGACAGGGTGTATCCTTCTGGGGCATAGTGACCAGGCTGCATTTTTACTGGCAAGCATGGAATATGATTCCATATATAAAAATACCTTTTCATTCGTTGGACACTAAAACCTCAAAATCTCTTTTCAGTTTATAGAAGAGACATATTCCTAGTAAATTATATTGATTGGTCAAATGATTAAACTGATTCGGTTTGTGTTCTCCATTACAGTGGTATCTTCAATAAATAGAACTGCATGATGCAAGAAAAATACAAATTAATGTAAAAAGTGAAGCACACTACTTGCACAGTTATGT
>CP137674.1:2183372-2243676 GCA_037976565.1 Mesocentrotus franciscanus
GGTTATGAATACTAATTTCTTGTTTTGCACACCCCTCCTTCCCTCCCCCTCTTTATCCTTCTATCCATTCTTTTTATCTCTGTTTATCTCTCATCTTTGATCAGACACTAACCACCGATAAATTGGGAGAGGGTTCGCTGACATCTGGAACATTAGACCTTTGGGGTGAGTTCTAAGCTTGAAACCCAACAAGTCATCGAACAAAGATGCAGTTGAATACAAAAACAGACAATGAGTGAAGAAATATATTACATGGTGCATTATAAATCGAAATTTGGTCAATTGTATACGTATTTTAATGAATCCCAGCATACCTGAGTCAGCAGTGTATCCAGACATTGGCTCCTGGAAGACCAAACATCTCAGCTTACTATTATCCATATATTTCAATAAGGAAAACACTTTTTTGTTAAGTGTTACTTGCGTTGAATAGCAGGGGTGAAATTGTCCAAAATGACGTGTCTTTATTTCGTTCGTTTCTATGAACATTGATTTACAATTCTGTTGATTCTCTAAGCTGCTTTTACTACTAGTGACAAACGTGGCCGAATTTCTTTTTTGATTTACTATTGGTCAATATTTATTCACAAAAATCAGAAAACAAACAAGTGAAATACTTGAGAATGCCTGTTCTTATAGAAACGATTTTTTTTTTAAAGTTTTTCTTATGGCAAGGATTTGAACCTCAAACAAATCACAATTGTGGAAATATCCTCCGTCATGATAGTGCGAAAACTGACAGAATGATATCAAGAAAAGAGGAACAATTCGACCATAATGTAATGCATTTTTGATACTATGTTTACGATATAGGTGCATCCCCAGCTAACTTGTGTACTGGCAATGCATGGTATGGATGTCAGCGACAGGGTTCCAGTGATAATATATTGAATCCGATACAGTCTGCTCGTCTGCGTACTGTCGAATCTTTCTCATTCAAGTATGGACGACTGGAGGTGGAGGCTAAGCTACCCACTGGTGACTGGCTTTGGCCAGGTATGACGTCATTGCAATGATATCATTAAATGAAACAGGATAATGATTGTTTTAATGTGATTCCTAAAACCAATAGCGTCATAGATAGTCATTGCAACTAATTAGTATGAGCCAGAATGGATCGCAATTTGTTCAAAAACCTGAAACCTCAAAATTGCCAACATAATCACATTTAAAAAAAACAAAGACATAATTAATTTACAATCTAGAGGGATTACATTCTCATACTGAATTTATCTTGCCCTCTTTCTCGATGCAGGAAAGATCCAGAATTGTGTGCAAGAGGGGAGGGGGGCACAAACCTGAACATTTCCTGGTTAGAAAAAATATAAAATAGAGCTTTTACATGCTAGTCTATTGAAAAATTGCCTTACAATTAAAGAGATTCTTTTTTAAATCACAAAAATCACACATGTTCATTTTTTCATACTCATGCTTGGGCCCTACACCCTAATCAAACATCGTTTAATTCATAAAACACATACTTATTAAGGTACAAATAAACGAATAGTAATCAAATGTTAAGTTGAAATGAAATAAAGAGATGGTTATTGTTTGTTTTTACAGCTATCTGGCTTTTGCCTAAGCATAACGGATATGGAGACTGGCCTGCCTCTGGAGAAATAGATCTGATTGAAAGCAGAGGTAAGTAACCATACTGTCACGATGGGCAACAGTAAATCACGGAGTATGTAAAAAAATCTACTATTTTGAAATAACTACAATACTACTGCTACTACTATTAATAATAAAAAAGATTATGATAATAATAATAATAATATTAATAATAATAATCATAACAAAAATGATAATAATAACAATATTACAATAGTAATAATTATTGTAACAATAATAATAACGATAATAATTTAAAAAATCCTTTTTTAGAGTGTGCATTTTCCGGTAAAGTACCACTCAAGGTGCTAAAATGCAATATGATACAAACTCGAGTATTATCTTAACAATAAGAAAACAATATCAGATATGCTGAATATATTACTCATTGCGGATGTAGTATCGAAAATAATATCGCTAGTGATATTCGTTTGTCTCGCAATGTGGTCAATAAGGGATCTAAAAGATCACGACGTTTCGTGCGCCGGTGCAACACTTCGTCAGGTGATAAAAACTAATATAAGCAAGCGTGTTTTATATTCTACGGGAGGACCGGCGATCAATTAATTCGATCAATAAATGGAACAATAACGCACAAGGCCTATTGACCGACCCACACGGTGCTCGACCAATCAGCAGGCCGCTGGTTCGGCTCGCCTGCTGGGCGGAAACAATACGAGCTCAACCAATCAACGGTCCGCTGGCTTGGCCCATCTGCTGATTGGAATCGACCGGTGCTGGCCGGCTGGACGGGGAGTGTCATGGCGGCGTATATCGTACGCATCCAAAATTCGGGGATATCGATCCCGTTGTCTCTTTTCGCATAATCTGTTTCTAAGATGATAATAACTAGATATAAAAAGGGCAAATTCTGGAGGGGCACAAAGAGTAAGTGCCCCATTTACCCCCTCCCCTCAGCCAAAAACAATGCGATTGACTGTATTTTAGTAAAGTAATTGTTTTGATTGTTAGGTAACACTAATCTCAAAGACGCGGATGGTGTGTCAGCTGGAGTAGATCAGATGGGCTCTACTATGCACTGGGGACCTTTCTGGCCTATGAACGGATATCCAAAGACACACAAAACAAAGTAAGTCTATTATATATGGAATTTAATGGGTCGTTCAGATATAGTTTTCAGATTATTTTTGTTTGTAATGTGCAAATGAACTGCGCGCAGCAATATATGGTCCAACGCGTATTCACATAGTATGTGAATACGCGTTGGACCATTTAATAAAGAGCGTATTACGCTCTTTATTAAATCTAGGTAATTCAAGATGGATCGGGAAAATTGTGTCTGACACCGCCAAATGTCATTATAGGATATATAGAATTATAAAATGGGTTCAAGAATGCAGCCAATGAGAAGCGTCAAAATGGATCACGTGTGCGTGCATTAATTTTAACCATACGCGCACTTTGGTGATATCAGCGTGCAAAAAGTGCGCAACAAAAAAGCATAATGCACGGCTGCGTGTAAATCAATGGATGTTTACCATGCATTGCGCAGTTTGTTTACGAGGTCACTGCCCTCGCGATCGTTATTTCTTATGAAGGTTGCAGGTTTACAGTGTTAATATCGCCTTGCTAAGTAAAATTGTCGACCCATTTTATAAAACAAATAATACACAGGTTTTCGTTCGTGACGTTATGGCGATGCAGCGCTATTTGGGTATTCACAATGGCACAAAATACACTCGGCTACGCCTCGTGAATTTTATTGCACCGTAGTGAATACCCCCATGCGCTGCATCGACCATAACGCACTCACACCTGTGTATTATTTGTATAATGTTAAGCGTTTCCATCATCATATTTTTTAATACCTTGGTTCACCGCTGCATATCCGAACGAGGCTTAGAGGTAGAGGAGTAAAAACCTGCTTTGGGGTGATATTAGGGATCACATTGTTGGGAGTGGCTTGCACTAAGGGAGGATCCACTATCAAAAGAGATTTAATTATAATTTGGAGTGGATTTAACTCAAAGGAAGCGATCCTAATAGGACTTCTAAAAAAAAGTGGATTTACTCTTTTGCATTAAAGGCAATATATTTTACAGACAGCAACAAAACTGTTAGCGACTACTCTGAAATTAAATGGGGTCGAGTCTACTGCTGTAATACATTTTCAATTGCGCCATCTTCCGATGAAGGCGTACACAGAACAATTCCCGGCATCATCGCGCCCGCATCATGCAGATGGTGATGCATTGTGGGACATATGGCTGTCGACACATCGGGACACTGTGGGCAGCAGATGGCAGTATACGTAAATCTGAATGAGTGTCAGTATAATATTCTGCCTTTAAAAGAGTACCCCTGCATTATATTGTTACGGAAATGTTTCATTTATTATTCCCCAAATCGTTCATTAAACATTAAAAGATGTAATTAGTTCCTAAAACTCATGCACCATAAAGCCTAATCCCTTTGAAGGTCCGGGGAAAAAATACTACGAGACCGACATTCTATCTTTCCTTATTGATTTCTTTATTATATTCGTTCGTTTATTCATTTCATTTTCATAAAAATACAGCAAAAGAAAATAAACATACAAGTATATATACATACTTAGTCAGAGAATATACAATAACTTTAAATAAAATAGGAGAACAAAGGAAAAGCCCATAGTGGCCTTGTTTAAAAAAGTTCCCCCGAATATTATAATTTGTATTACTGAGTATATATTAGTTAAAGATATCACAAAAGACAGCGATAAACACAATATAAAGACAAACAATTACAAAAACATGTGTGCAATAGTGTAAAATTGGAGGTGGTAAAAAGGTTTGGAAGGTAAATTCAACGGTACTCAGAATACAAGATCAGTTTCGTTTATTTTTTGTGTATGACTTGTGGTAGAGTGTTTCATATGTTTGGCAAAGTATTTCTTACAGATCTTTTAGAGAAGAACTTTTTACTTTCCATAAATTAAACATTTATTATGTTGGTCTCCTGGCCCTACCGGTCTTTTGGACCTTCTGGAACTGTCATCTTTTCTACATTTGTATTGTATAGTTTGTTTCACGCTGAATTACGTCTTTGGTTTGTAGTTGGTATCGTGTTGAATTACGTCTTTGATTTGATTGATAATGACTGGACACTATGAACTGTTTGTTTTGATCAGAAATCTCCCTGAGGGACAAACTTTTGGATCAGACTTTCACAAGTACGTATTGGACTGGACTCAAGACTCAATGAAGTAAGTCGTTTGATTGACATCAATCTATAAAATCATAATTACTCCTTTGCATGTATTATGTTGGTTATGAATATAAATGAACAAGTATGTATGTATGCACCACTGCGGATTAGATTAGATGTTTAGAAAATGACAAAAGGTAGCCTAATTCTTACGTCATGTTTTCATGTTGATAATTTACCTGCTTGTGTATTGCATTAATTATGGCAAATGATATATGGGTAAATCTGATAGCAATAATTAAAACGGAAATTGCTTATTTTGGGGTACAGTTAGAATGGTCAGAAACTCATTGTAAACTTGTTAATTGTAAAGTTTAGAATGAATTCAATTGCAATACTGATGATTCCATTGATTGTGTCATAACAATTATAGATTCTACGTGGATGATGAGCTTCTATTGAATGTCGATCCTGGTACAGGCTTCTGGGACTTGGGTGAATTCGAGAATGATGCACCAGGCATTGACAATCCATGGGCTTACAATTCTAATAAACTTACTCCATTCGATCAAGAGGTACGTTCAGTATGAGCTTCTAAGATTAGTAAAACATTTTTTTATTGAAATTACTTTTAATTATCGTATACGTCAGATTATAAATCAAAGTGAAAAGGGCTATTCGGTTTTTAGAAAGAGGGATTTTGACAATAATTAAGTATCAATAGCAAAATTTATGCAGTTCCTCTTCCTCTAAAGAGCTCAATTTTCTTCCGTTTCAAAAAACCAGGTCAGTGTAAAAATGATTTCTCCTATTTTTAACAAAATTTTTAACAAGATATTTTCGGCCATTTAAATTTTGATCTGACATCCTCTCCCTTCCCCCATTTAAAACGTTTTAACGACGACTTGGTCCCATGGTTGTCACTTCTTAAATGGGATTATAGTTTACCAAGAGAATTAGCATTCATTCCATTCTTTTAACTCTTGTTTTTAAATATATATATATATATATAGTTCTACTTGATCCTGAACGTAGCTGTAGGAGGAGTCAACTATTTCGGTGATGGGCTGACAAACACCCCTCCTAAACCATGGACTAATGACTCCCCTACGGCCTCTAAGGATTTCTGGTCTGGTTTTAATGATTGGTATCCTACATGGAATGGTGAGGAAGCAGCAATGCAAGTCAACTATATCCGTGTGTACGCGGAACCCGGGCAGACAACTTATCACCTACGTGATCGTTAAATAATGTACCATCAAAATCTGCTATGATCCGTAGAAGAACCACGCAAATTAACTCCATTCTATTCATATTAAAAGAAAGTAATTTCTCATTTTAAGATTCCAATGAAAAAGAAAGACCATTTGTTAGATGTTCGTGAATATAGCATGATCATATAATATTATAATTTATACAACACCTAAGTAAATCCTTGTCATTTGATTGGAGGATTGTTGGTCACGTGATATTCAATAAATAATACTATTGCACGACCGTGCATTTTTGGTTATATTCGCCGAAGTACTATTCAACGAGCGTGCATTTCTGGTTATATGCAGACTGCGTACAATGCACACACACACACACACGCACACACTCTCTCTGCCCTGCATGTATCCCATTGTACTCTGCGTGCATCTGACGCGAAGGCAATCTGAATGTAATGTAAGGCCTGACTCCAACTTTAATTTATCTTTAATATAAGGAGCAAAGCATATTTTGTTGAAAGATGTTGTATAAAACAAATAATGAATGTTTTTCATTCATTCAATAGTGCAAATATTTTTATTCGTTGAAAGATAACGCTAATTCTATTCAACTCGGCTGACGCCTCGTTGAATAGAACGTTAATCTTTCAACTCATGAAAATATTCGCACTATTGAATTCATAAGCATTCATTATTTGTATACTACATAATATTCCAATATGACGCATACTAACACGAGTAGTGTACATGACAAAGAGGAGAATTCTTACTTCGTCTTTTACAACCATGAAAATGATACTGATGAGGCTTCCTGGGTAAACAAAATTATTACTATATTTTTATGAAACCTCCCTCCACACCTTGATGGATATCACCATCTCTGACTGTCAGCATGTATTATGGTTCACTCGCTTTGCTTCTTACTAACCCATACTGTGTTATCAATTACTTGAATGTAATCAATGGTTAGTTACATCAAAGTATATAGAGACTATTTATTATTGAATTCCATTTATGCTCATGGATTGATGACGTGGGTTGCCTTCTAATTTACAAATGTATCACCATCTGTATAGGTGTATAAATCAGTGGTTTACAAAGTAAAAATTCATGAATATTTCTGCTCTGTGTGACATATTAACCCTAGATATAGAATTAATCTGCTACTTTCAGCATCAATTGGAATTAATTTTTGAATGAAGACTGAAATGAATCTTTAATAAATTAATATTGCAGAACTAGATAAAGATAATTTCAGTTTGTCTGTCTGGTTGTTGTGATCCGGGCCCCGTAACACAAGTCTTGGCAATTGATCATATGATTGATTTTGAGATTAATCGCATGGAATACTATGTGCAATGAGTCGCACAAATCAATCGTACGATTGATTGCCAAACTGCGTGTTGCGAGGCCCAGAACACAAAGAGGGCGAGAGAGGTGGGAGAACAGAGAAAACACAAAGAGAGAGAGAGGAGAACACAGACAACAAAAAGAGAGGGAGAGAGAGAGAGAGAGAGAGGTGGGAGAACAGAGAGAACACAAAGAAAGGGAGAAAGTGGTGGGAGAATAGAGAGAAAACAGAGAGAGAAAGAGAGAGGTGGGAGAACAGAGAGAACACAAAGAGAGAGAGGAGAACACAGACAACAAAAAGAGAGCGAGAGAGAGAGAGAGGTGGGAGAACAGAGAGAACACAAAGAAAGGGAGAAAGTGGTGGGAGAATAGAGAGAAAACAGAGAGAGGGTGAGAGAGGTGGAAGAACAGAGAGAACACAAATAGAGGGAGAGAGAGGTGGGAGAACAGAGAGAACATAAAGAGAGGGTGAGAGAGGTGGGAGAACAGAGAACACAAATAGAGGGAGAGAGAGGTGGGAGAACAGAGAGAACATAAAGAGAGGGTGAGAGAGGTGGGAGAACAGAGAGAACATAAAGAGAGGGTGAGAGAGGTGGGAGAACAGAGAGAACACAAAGAGAGGGTGAGAGAGGTGGGAGAACAGAGAGAACACAAAGAGAGGGTGAGAGAGGTGGGAGAACAGAGAGAACACAAAGAGAGGGTGAGAGAGGTGGGAGAACAGAGAGAACACAAAGAGAGGGAGAGAGAGGTGGGAGAACAGAGAGAACACAAAGAGAGGGTGAGAGAGGTGAGAGAACAGAGAGAACACAAAGAGAGGGAGAGAGAGGTGGGAGAACAGAGAGAACACAAAGAGGGGGTGAGAGAGGTGGGAGAACAGAGAGAACACAAAGAGAGGGAGAGAGAGGTGGGAGAACAGAGAGAACACAAAGAGAGGGTGAGAGAGGTGGGAGAACAGAGAGAACACAAAGAGAGGGTGAGAGAGGTGGGAGAACAGAGAACACAAAGAGAGGGTGAGAGAGGTGGGAGAACAGAGAACACAAAGAGAGAGAAGGAGAGAGGGGTAGGAGAACAGAGAACACAAATAGAGGGAGAGAGAGGTGAGAGAACAGAGAGAACACAAAGAGAGAGAAGGAGAGAGGGGTGGGAGAACAGAGAGAACATAAAGAGAGGGTGAGAGAGGTGAGAGAACAGAGAGAACTTAAAGAGAGAGAAGGAGAGAGGGGTGGGAGAACAGAGAGAACATAAAGAGAGGGTGAGAGAGGTGGGAGAACAGAGAGAACATAAAGAGAGGGTGAGAGAGGTGGGAGAACAGAGAGAACACAAAGAGAGGGTGAGAGAGGTGGGAGAACAGAGAGAACACAAAGAGAGGGAGAGAGGTGGGAGAACAGAGAGAACACAAAGAGAGGGTGAGAGAGGTGAGAGAACAGAGAGAACACAAAGAGAGGGAGAGAGAGGTGGGAGAACAGAGAGAACACAAAGAGGGGGTGAGAGAGGTGAGAGAACAGAGAGAACACAAATAGAGGGAGAGAGAGGTGGGAGAACAGAGAGAACATAAAGAGAGGGTGAGAGAGGTGGGAGAACAGAGAGAACATAAAGAGAGGGTGAGAGAGGTGGGAGAACAGAGAACACAAAGAGAGGGTGAGAGAGGTGGGAGAACAGAGAACACAAAGAGAGAGAAGGAGAGGGGTAGGAGAACAGAGAACACAAATAGAGGGAGAGAGAGGTGAGAGAACAGAGAGAACACAGAGAGAGAGAAGGGAGAGGGGTGGGAGAACAGAGAGAACACAAAGAGAGGGTCAGAGAGGTGGGAGAACAGAGAGAACACAAAGAGAGGGAGAGAGAGAGAGGTGGGAGAACAGAGAGAACACAAATAGAGGGTGAGAGAGGTGGGAGAACAGAGAGAACACAAATAGAGGGTGAGAGAGGTGGGAGAACAGAGAGAACACAAAGAGAGGGTGAGAGAGGTGGGAGAACAGAGAGAACACAAAGAGAGGGTGAGAGAGGTGGGAGAACAGAGAGAACACAAAGAGAGGGAGAGAGAGGTGGGAGAACAGAGAGAACACAAATAGAGGGTGAGAGAGGTGAGAGAACAGAGAGAACACAAATAGAGGGAGAGAGAGGTGGGAGAACAGAGAGAACACAAAGAGGGGGTGAGAGAGGTGAGAGAACAGAGAGAACACAAATAGAGGGAGAGAGAGGTGGGAGAACAGAGAGAACACAAAGAGAGGGTGAGAGAGGTGGGAGAACAGAGAGAACATAAAGAGAGGGTGAGAGAGGTGGGAGAACAGAGAACACAAAGAGAGGGTGAGAGAGGTGGGAGAACAGAGAACACAAAGAGAGAGAAGGAGAGAGGGGTAGGAGAACAGAGAACACAAATAGAGGGAGAGAGAGGTGAGAGAACAGAGAGAACTCAAAGAGAGAGAAGGAGAGAGGGGTGGGAGAACAGAGAGAACATAAAGAGAGGGTGAGAGAGGTGAGAGAACAGAGAGAACTTAAAGAGAGAGAAGGAGAGAGGGGTGGGAGAACAGAGAGAACATAAAGAGAGGGTGAGAGAGGTGGGAGAACAGAGAGAACATAAAGAGAGGGTGAGAGAGGTGGGAGAACAGAGAGAACACAAAGAGAGGGTGAGAGAGGTTGGAGAACAGAGAGAACACAAAGAGAGGGAGAGAGAGGTGGGAGAACAGAGAGAACACAAAGAGAGGGTGAGAGAGGTGAGAGAACAGAGAGAACACAAATAGAGGGAGAGAGAGGTGGGAGAACAGAGAGAACACAAAGAGGGGTGAGAGAGGTGAGAGAACAGAGAGAACACAAATAGAGGGAGAGAGAGGTGGGAGAACAGAGAGAACACAAAGAGAGGGTGAGAGAGGTGGGAGAACAGAGAGAACATAAAGAGAGGGTGAGAGAGGTGGGAGAACAGAGAACACAAAGAGAGGGTGAGAGAGGTGGGAGAACAGAGAACACAAAGAGAGAGAAGGAGAGAGGGGTAGGAGAACAGAGAACACAAATAGAGGGAGAGAGAGGTGAGAGAACAGAGAGAACTCAAAGAGAGAGAAGGAGAGAGGGGTGGGAGAACAGAGAGAACATAAAGAGAGGGTGAGAGAGGTGAGAGAACAGAGAGAACTTAAAGAGAGAGAAGGAGAGAGGGGTGGGAGAACAGAGAGAACATAAAGAGAGGGTGAGAGAGGTGAGAGAACAGAGAGAACATAAAGAGAGGGTGAGAGAGGTGAGAGAACAGAGAGAACATAAAGAGAGGGTGAGAGAGGTGGGAGAACAGAGAACACAAAGAGAGGGTGAGAGAGGTGGGAGAACAGAGAACACAAATAGAGGGAGAGAGAGGTGAGAGAACAGAGAGAACTCAAAGAGAGAGAAGGAGAGAGGGGTGGGAGAACAGAGAGAACACAAATAGAGGGAGAGAGAGGTGAGAGAACAGACAGAACACAAAGAGAGGGTGAGAGAGGTGGGAGAACAGAGAGGACACAAATAGAGGGTGAGAGAGGTGGGAGAACAGAGAACACAAAGAGAGAGAAGGAGAGAGGGGTAGGAGAACAGAGAACACAAATAGAGGGAGAGAGAGGTGAGAGAACAGAGAGAACTCAAAGAGAGAGAAGGAGAGAGGGGTGGGAGAACAGAGAGAACATAAAGAGAGGGTGAGAGAGGTGAGAGAACAGAGAGAACTTAAAGAGAGAGAAGGAGAGAGGGGTGGGAGAACAGAGAGAACATAAAGAGAGGGTGAGAGAGGTGAGAGAACAGAGAGAACATAAAGAGAGGGTGAGAGAGGTGAGAGAACAGAGAGAACATAAAGAGAGGGTGAGAGAGGTGGGAGAACAGAGAACACAAAGAGAGGGTGAGAGAGGTGGGAGAACAGAGAACACAAAGAGAGAGAAGGAGAGAGGGTAGGACAACAGAGAACACAAATAGAGGGAGAGAGAGGTGAGAGAACAGAGAGAACTCAAAGAGAGAGAAGGGAGAGAGGGGTGGGAGAACAGAGAGAACACAAATAGAGGGAGAGAGAGGTGGGAGAACAGAGAGAACACAAAGAGAGGGTGAGAGAGGTGGGAGAACAGAGAGAACACAAAGAGAGGGTGAGAGAGGTGGGAGAACAGAGAGAACACAAAGAGAGGGAGAGAGAGGTGGGAGAACAGAGAGAACACAAATAGAGGGTGAGAGAGGTGAGAGAACAGAGAGAACACAAATAGAGGAGAGAGAGGTGGGAGAACAGAGAGAACACAAAGAGGGGTGAGAGAGGTGAGAGAACAGAGAGAACACAAATAGAGGGAGAGAGAGGTGGGAGAACAGAGAGAACACAAAGAGAGGGTGAGAGAGGTGGGAGAACAGAGAGAACATAAAGAGAGGGTGAGAGAGGTGGGAGAACAGAGAACACAAAGAGAGGGTGAGAGAGGTGGGAGAACAGAGAACACAAAGAGAGAGAAGGAGAGAGGGGTAGGAGAACAGAGAACACAAATAGAGGGAGAGAGAGGTGAGAGAACAGAGAGAACTCAAAGAGAGAGAAGGAGAGAGGGGTGGGAGAACAGAGAGAACATAAAGAGAGGGTGAGAGAGGTGAGAGAACAGAGAGAACTTAAAGAGAGAGAAGGAGAGAGGGGTGGGAGAACAGAGAGAACATAAAGAGAGGGTGAGAGAGGTGGGAGAACAGAGAGAACATAAAGAGAGGGTGAGAGAGGTGGGAGAACAGAGAGAACACAAAGAGAGGGTGAGAGAGGTTGGAGAACAGAGAGAACACAAAGAGAGGGAGAGAGAGGTGGGAGAACAGAGAGAACACAAAGAGAGGGTGAGAGAGGTGAGAGAACAGAGAGAATACAAATAGAGGGAGAGAGAGGTGGGAGAACAGAGAGAACACAAAGAGGGGGTGAGAGAGGTGAGAGAACAGAGAGAACACAAATAGAGGGGAGAGAGGTGGGAGAACAGAGAGAACATAAAGAGAGGGTGAGAGAGGTGGGAGAACAGAGAGAACATAAAGAGAGGGTGAGAGAGGTGGGAGAACAGAGAACACAAAGAGAGGGTGAGAGAGGTGGGAGAACAGAGAACACAAAGAGAGAGAAGGAGAGAGGGGTAGGAGAACAGAGAACACAAATAGAGGGAGAGAGAGGTGAGAGAACAGAGAGAACACAGAGAGAGAGAAGGCGAGAGGGGTGGGAGAACAGAGAGAACACAAAGAGAGGGTGAGAGAGGTGGGAGAACAGAGAGAACACAAAGAGAGGGAGAGAGAGAGAGGTGGGAGAACAGAGAGAACACAAAGAGAGGGTGAGAGAGGTGGGAGAACAGAGAGAACACAAAGAGAGGGTGAGAGAGGTGGGAGAACAGAGAGAACACAAAGAGAGGGTGAGAGAGGTGGGAGAACAGAGAGAACACAAAGAGAGGGTGAGAGAGGTGGGAGAACAGAGAGAACACAAAGAGAGGGAGAGAGAGGTGGGAGAACAGAGAGAACACAAATAGAGGGTGAGAGAGGTGAGAGAACAGAGAGAACACAAAGAGAGGGAGAGAGAGGTGGGAGAACAGAGAGAACACAAAGAGGGGTGAGAGAGGTGAGAGAACAGAGAGAACACAAATAGAGGGAGAGAGAGGTGGGAGAACAGAGAGAACACAAAGAGAGGGTGAGAGAGGTGGGAGAACAGAGAGAACATAAAGAGAGGGTGAGAGAGGTGGGAGAACAGAGAACACAAAGAGAGGGTGAGAGAGGTGGGAGAACAGAGAGAACATAAAGAGAGGGTGAGAGAGGTGGGAGAACAGAGAACACAAAGAGAGGGTGAGAGAGGTGGGAGAACAGAGAACACAAAAGAGAGAAGGAGAGAGGGGTAGGAGAACAGAGAACACAAATAGAGGGAGAGAGAGGTGAGAGAACAGAGAGAACTCAAAGAGAGAGAAGGAGAGAGGGGTGGGAGAACAGAGAGAACATAAAGAGAGGGTGAGAGAGGTGAGAGAACAGAGAGAACTTAAAGAGAGAGAAGGAGAGAGGGGTGGGAGAACAGAGAGAACATAAAGAGAGGGTGAGAGAGGTGAGAGAACAGAGAGAACATAAAGAGAGGGTGAGAGAGGTGAGAGAACAGAGAGAACATAAAGAGAGGGTGAGAGAGGTGGGAGAACAGAGAACACAAAGAGAGGGTGAGAGAGGTGGGAGAACAGAGAACACAAATAGAGGGAGAGAGAGGTGAGAGAACAGAGAGAACTCAAAGAGAGAGAAGGAGAGAGGGTGGGAGAACAGAGAGAACACAAATAGAGGGAGAGAGAGGTGAGAGAACAGACAGAACACAAAGAGAGGGTGAGAGAGGTGGGAGAACAGAGAGGACACAAATAGAGGGTGAGAGAGGTGGGAGAACAGAGAACACAAAGAGAGAGAAGGAGAGAGGGGTAGGAGAACAGAGAACACAAATAGAGTGAGAGAGAGGTGAGAGAACAGAGAGAACTCAAAGAGAGAGAAGGAGAGAGGGGTGGGAGAACAGAGAGAACATAAAGAGAGGGTGAGAGAGGTGAGAGAACAGAGAGAACTTAAAAGAGAGAAGGAGAGAGGGGTGGGAGAACAGAGAGAACATAAAGAGAGGGTGAGAGAGGTGAGAGAACAGAGAGAACATAAAGAGAGGGTGAGAGAGGTGAGAGAACAGAGAGAACATAAAGAGAGGGTGAGAGAGGTGGGAGAACAGAGAACACAAAGAGAGGGTGAGAGAGGTGGGAGAACAGAGAACACAAAGAGAGAGAAGGAGAGAGGGGTAGGAGAACAGAGAACACAAATAGAGGGAGAGAGAGGTGAGAGAACAGAGAGAACTCAAAGAGAGAGAAGGGAGAGAGGGGTGGGAGAACAGAGAGAACACAAATAGAGGGAGAGAGAGGTGGGAGAACAGACAGAACACAAAGAGAGGGTGAGAGAGGTGGGAGAACAGAGAGGACACAAATAGAGGGTGAGAGAGGTGGGAGAACAGACAGAACACAAATAGAGGGAGAGAGGGGTGGGAGAACAGAGAGAACACAAAGAGGGGGAGAGAGAGGTGGGAGAACAGAGAGAACACAAAAAGAGGGTGAGAGAGGTGGGAGAACAGAGAAAACACAAAGAGAGGGTGAGAGAGGTGGGAGAACAGAGAGAACACAAAGAGAGGGTGAGAGAGGTGGGAGAACAGAGAAAACACAAAGAGAGGGTGAGAGAGGTGAGAGAACTCAAAGAGAGGGTGAGAGAGGTGGGAGAACAGAGAGAACATAAACATAAACATAAACATCCTTTCATCTGCTGAATTGAAGTGAGAGTTGGACTGATTGTTTATTGTTTATTATTCTGCATGAATGCTGAGTGAGATTGAGACTAGTCTAGTGATAGCTAGGATACAGATCTATGCTTTGACTGCTTATAGGTCTATGCTGTCATCATGCCTAGCTCTCTCCTAGATTACCTTTGCTGGCTATTCCTAGCAGCTTCTGTCATCAACATTCATGTACATCAAGGGCATATCGTGTCTGATCGTGATACTACATGTAGTATGAATCACAACCTGAGCTTTTATGGCAATCACCTCTGCAATTCAAAGAGTAATGACGCCAACTGGTTGCAGGACTCTCTATTTATGTCAACACTCGCCCGCAAGAGATCAAGGAACTGCCAGCACACCATGCATCGTGAGAGGCATACTCTTCTTTATTTGAGTTTTATATTGTTATCCAATGCTGCTGACATTGAACTGAATCCGGGGCCCAGAGCACCGAAATACCCATGCCAGATATGTTCACGTGCCGTAACTTGGAAACAGCGTGGTGTAGCTTGTGATGACTGCGATCAGTGGTACCACGCCGACTGCATGGGAATGTCAACGCAAGTGTATGAAGCCTTGAACAGTGTGTCCTGGCATTGCATTAGATGTGGCATGCCACAGTTTTCGTCCAGCCTCTTTAACTCCACAAGCATAGAGGTCAGCAACACATTTGATGTTCTAGGATCACAAAGTGATGTCACTACGAGCAGCATGGAGACAACGACCAATAGCTCTTCATTATCTTTGGATGGCCCTGGGTCACCGCAGTGGGCATCCTCTCCAGTAAATGTGAGGTCGTCTTCACCAGTAAATTTCAGAAAGGAGAAACAACACACCAAACCTAGAACTATGAAAGTGCTCAACATAAACTTTCAGAGCATCAAGAATAAGAAGGAAGAATTGGCTGTACTCATTGAGACAACAGATCCTTCTGTTATCATTGGTACAGAAACCTGGCTCAACCCTACCATCAGGAGTTCAGAGATCTTCCCTTCCAACTTTGAAGTGATTCGCAAAGACAGACAAGATGGCTATGGCGGAGTATTACTGGCGATAAGGAATGACCTCATGTACGACACCATGGACACGACAGATGTTGGGGAGCAGGTCTTTGTTAAACTTTCATTCGGGGCTAACGTAAAGTTAATAATTGGTGCTTTGTACCGTCCCCCAAACAGTGACATTAACTATCTCAATGACCTCTGCTCTATTGTTGAGAAGGTTGCATCCAGAAACAAGAAAGCAGCTTTGTGGATTGGTGGTGATCTGAACCTACCAGACATTGATTGGGTGAACCTCAGCATCAGCGGTCATAACTATCCAGCCAACATGAACAACAGATTGTTGGACATGACCTATAACTGCGCCCTCCAACAGATGGTAACTTTTGCCACACGTGGAAAGAGCATTTTGGATCTATTTCTGACCAACCGACCATCTCTCGTCAACAAGTGCACCCCACTACCAGGACTTGGGGACCATGACATAGCCAGTGTAGACACAGATGTAACAGCAAAGAGGCGCAAACCAGTGAAGAGGTTAGTGCACATCTGGAAGAATGCCAACCTTGAGGAAATGAAGAGGAATGCCACACATATCAACGGCACTTCATGGAAACCCACAATGAACTGAGCTCTGTCACTGACATGTGGGAGGAAATCAAGACCACCTTACAGAATTTGCTCCAAAAGCATGTACCGTCAAAGATGACCTCGAGCCGTTTTAATCAGCCGTGGATCACCTCTTCAGTTAAGCGGCTTGCCAGAAGGAAGAAACGTGCTTTCATACGAGCTCGCTCTACCAGCCTGCCACAAGATTTCCTAAAGTACAAAGATCGGAAAAAGTCTTCACGGATGGCCTGCAAACAAGCGTACAGTGACTACATCAATCACATTATAAGTCCAGACATGTCCTCAAATCCCAAGCGCTTTTGGAGCTTTATTAACAGCAAGAGGAATGACAACACCGGAGTAGCACCTCTTAAAGCTCAAAGTGGAAGGACTATCTCAGATAGCACTGGCAAGGCACACATCTTGAATGAACAGTTTGCATCTGTCTTCAACAAGGATGAAGACATGACCACCATCAAAGACAAGGGACAAAACCTTTATCCAGACATGGATCAAATCAACATCAATCCTGCTGGAGTGTACAAGCTGCTTTCAACTCTGCAGATACACAAGGCTACTGGTCCAGATGGTCTACAAGCAAGGCTCCTGAAGGAACTTGCCATAGAACTTACACCTATCTTCACTATCCTCTTTCAAGCATCAGTCGACCAAGGCATCATTCCTGATGACTGGAAGAAAGCTGATGTAGTTCCTATCTTCAAGAAGGAGAGAGATATAAAGCGGAAAACTACAGACCAATCTCTCTGACCTCCATTGTGTGCAAGACCTTGGAACATATTGTTTGCAGCAGTATACTTGATCATCTCGACAACCATAACATCTTAAGTGATGCCCAGCATGGCTTTCGTAAGAAGCGCTCGTGCACATCTCAACTGTTACTAGCTGTGCAGGACCTTGCCAGAGGTATTGAGGATGGCGAACAACTTGATGTTATTCTTTTGGACTTGTCAAAAGCGTTCGACAAGGTTCCCCATGGTAGGCTGATGTACAAAGTCAACTATTATGGAATCAGAGGCAATATCCATAAGTGGATTGATTGTCTACTCAGTAACCGGTCTCAGAGGGTTCTGCTTGAAGGAGTAGCATCACATGCATCACCTGTCCTTTCAGGGGTTCCTCAAGGTAGCGTGGTCGGACCTCTGCTCTTCCTTCTCTTCATTAACGACCTCCCGAGTATGTCTCCACACAGTCTACGGTGCGGCTCTTTGCTGATGACTGCATCATGTACAGAAAGGTCAAGACAGAGGAAGATACTGAACAACTGCAGAGGGACCTGGATGCTCTTCATGTATGGGAAGCAGACTGGCTTATGCAATTTCACCCGCAGAAATGCCAAGTTATGCATGTCACCAATAAGAGGAAAGCACTCAGGAGCTCAACACCTTACTGCATTCATGGAACGCCTCTAAAGGAAACTGAGAAAGCAAGATACCTTGGTGTTAACTTTCAGGAAAACATGAAGTGGAATCACCATGTGGATGCCATCGCCAAGTCGGCAAATTCTGTTAGCAGCTAGCTTCCTGCAGAGAAATATCAGAGACTGTCCTCTCAAGACAAAAGTGTTGTGCTACAAAACACTCGTCCTTCCAGTACTGGAGTATGCTGCTGTGGTATGGGACCCATTTACTCAGAAGAACATCGCAAGATTAGAAATGGTACAACGTCGCTATGCCCGCTTCGCTTTAGGAGACTTTAGACGTACAAGCAGCGTAGCTGATATGCTAAAGCAACTCCAGTGGACCACACTCCAGGAAAGAAGGGCACAACAGAGAGTATGTATGGTCTACTGCATAATCCACAGGCTAATTGACATTCCTGACGTACACCTCATTCCAGCCGCTGGGCCATCTACACGTGGGAATCCAAACAAGTTCCAAATCCCCTACGCCAGAACCCAAACGTATCAAAAGACATTCTTTCCTGATGCAATCAGACTATGGAACTCCATCCCAGCGAGTATAGTTAACAGCACCTCCTTAGCGATCTTCAAGCAGGGGGTGCAACAAATGAGGCTTCGTTAAGCCTCTTTTGTTTTTTTTTTAGCCGCACATAGCATCAACTAGTAGTGAGATTTTTACTTGCACTATTCATCTGGGCACTCGACAAGCACAAGTACGATAATACGCCAACGGCGGTCTGTACTTAACCGGAAGAAGAAGAAGAGGGTGAGAGAGGTGAGAGAACAGAGAGAACACAAAGAGAGGGTGAGAGAGGTGAGAGAACAGAGAAAACACAAAGAGAGGGTGAGAGAGGTGGGAGAACAGAGAAAACACAAAGAGAGGGTGAGAGAGGTGGGAGAACAGAGAGAACATAAAGAGAGAGGAGAGAGAGATGGTAGAACAGAGAGAACATAAATAGAGAGAAGGAGAGAGAGATGGTAGAACAGAGAGAACATAAAGAGAGAGAAGGAGAGGGGTGGGAGAACAGAGAGAACACGAAGAGAGGGTGAGAGAGGTGGGAGAACAGAGAGAACATAAAGAGAGGGTGAGAGAGGTGGAAGAACAGAGAGAACACAAATAGAGGGAGAGAGAGGTGGGAGAACAGAGAGAACACAAAGAGAGGGAGAGAGAGGTGGGAGAACAGAGAGAACACAAAGAGAGGGTCAGAGAGGTGGGAGAACAGAGAGAACACAAAGAGAGAGAAGGCGAGAGGGGTGGGAGAACAGAGAGAACACAAAGAGAGGGTCAGAGAGGTGGGAGAACAGAGAGAACACGAAGAGAGGGTCAGAGAGGTGGGAGAACAGAGAGAACACAGAGAGAGAGAAGGCGAGAGGGTGGGAGAACAGAGAGAACACAAAGAGAGGGTCAGAGAGGTGGGAGAACAGAGAGAACACAAAGAGAGGGAGAGAGAGAGAGGTGGGAGAACAGAGAGAACACGAAGAGAGGGAGAGAGAGGTTGGAGAACATAGAGAACACAAAGAGAGGGAGAGAGAGGTGGGAGAACAGAGAGAACACAAAGAGAGGGTCAGAGAGGTGGGAGAACAGACAGAACACAAAGAGAGAGAGAGAGGTGGGAGAACAGAGAGAACATAAAGAGAGAGAAGGAGAGAGAGGTGGGAGAACAGAGAGAACCCGAAGAGAGAGAGAGGGGATAGATCTAGGGAGATAAGGGTAGATTGGGAAGAGAGAGACAAGTGGGGGGAAAGAGAGACAAGTGGAGGGAAAACAGAGAAACTGAGGAGGTATTACATTTAAATCATGATTATATGCACACTAACAGCCACCTTACCGATCCCATCTCTTCACACTCTGTCTCTCATCTATCTTCTTTGTTCATGTCTACCTACAGTTATCTCGGTCATTTTAATTTTCATATGCAGTCCCTGAGAGCAGGCAGTCATTGAAAAGACATACAACACAGTTTTATGTGATAGACGTGATTTCTTATTTATTTAACATTCATAAATTTTAAAGTTGCAAAGACCTGCTTGCACACATAAGATATGTTAGTTTATACATTCACCTTCCTATATGAATCTCAATAAACTATTATTTTATAAAGCCTAAAAATTAGGTTGAATACTGATCTATGTGATTCAGCCACTTAACTGTTAACATGAGCCCTTTACATATATCCATAACAACATATGGGGAAGTCTCATTATATTATATTCTATATATCTTAATGCATTATGATGACTGGCATGGGCTTGTTCTGTATGTAATCACAGAACGCATGACATCTCATTGCCATAGCATAAAATACTCTCTAAATAATACTAATAATAATATGTCTACTATTTCTTACATAATTTTTTTTTAATACACTTATACACTATTAATGCTCCTGTGTCAAATCACAATGATGAATAGTAATGCCACTACTAGAAATGTATGACACTTTTGAATGACGTTATTGAAGTTATGAAAAGTACCATGCTAACCTTTGCATATCACAAAGGTAAAGAGTGCAGATGGAATTTAAGTAATTATAAACGTTCTCAAATATCATTAGAATAGTGCTTTTAATTTGTAATCACATTTTTAATTTTTCACAACTTGTGGTTTATTGGATTAGTCAATGGACTGTGGATCACAAAGTATGTGGTTCAATGTCTGCTTTGTATACCTGGATTAGTCAATGGACTGTGGATCACAAAGTATGTGGTTCAATGTCTGCTTTGTATACCTGGATTAGTCAATGGACTGTGGATCACAAAGTATGTGGTTCAATGTCTGCTTTGTATACCTATTTGATTAATATATTCTTACGTTGCTTTCAACAAAGATGGTCATTTGATATCTATTCTCAGATTCATAGAGTTTACACCTTTAGTTATTAAATTTTCAATATAGGATGCTTTGTATATTTGATTAACAGATTCTTACATTTTTTCGACAAAGATGGTGATGAGAAAACAAAAACAAAAACAAACAATTAAAAAACAGTACAAAAACAGCATAATAATCCAAAGGAAAGAAATAAAAGATGCATGTACATGTATGCATTACAATCAATTACCCTGTACAGATTATATATAAATATATTGGATTATTCAAACTCTACTTTGGTGAATTCAGTACTGGATAAATATATAGTTTTGGTAACTCTTTTCATATGACATATGTGTATCCTGTGAATAATATAAACAATAATAAAGCAAGATAATTATATACACTGACATATTTAATAAATATAATACACTTTTTGTTTAGCAATGCCCGTATATAGAGATAATGTTGATATAATCAAAATTACCCTACTGAATACATTGAGAAATGCCTATAAGTATAATTTCAAAAAAATACTCTTATATGAATAGTCATGATGTAATTAAAAAATGTATAAATATATATTTTTTATGCCAACAACTAAAATCAGCACTATTCAGCCAACATCTTTTAATATATTTGTATCTTTCCCGATATATGCACGTGAATTATCATTCTGAAATGGACTTAAATCAAATTTGTAAACTGTATCCTCACTTCCATCAGTATTCAGCTAATCATGTCAACATATACAGAAAAGCCTTCATTACTTGGACTGAGCATGGCATGAGGTTAGATGAACCTTGAATATTTTGCAGGAAATCTTTCATTATTAATGACTTTGAATCACATTTCAACACAGGAAGGTGAAGAGGGGGAAAAAAAAATCCATTCTGATTAGCATATTAAGTTAATCCCAGACTGAATTGGTACTATCTTCACTCCAGTGATCTAAAGACAATAGAGACCATGTATAAAAGAAATAACTACTAGACTTGAGAAAATTCACAAATCATCCTAATTCATAATGATAAACAAATAACCTAGATTAAAAGAATATATATACATGTATTTGTAATGCCATACCGAATAAATAAAAAATGCCCATACTTGATATCATGGATCACTCCCAAAATTATAACTAATATAACATGTATATGAACAATCTACAAGATAACTCTTCCAGGCATTTGCATTCACATTTGGAATGTTTTTTTGTGTTGATCTTTTATTATATACAATTTACACGTTGAAATACTTTTATCATTGATTATACATAACAGGTGTATGTTTTCAAATTGTTTTAAATATTTTTATCCTATATACTTCATATTGTAATACTGTTGATCCTAACTCTGTACTTGATACATGAATGTAGGTGATTTATCACAGTGATGTGGTCCAATAACAGATATATAAAATTTACACGTTGAAATACTTTTATCATTGATTATACACAACAGGTGTATGTTTTCAAATTGTTTTAAATATTTTTATCCTATATACTTCATATTGTAATACTGTTGATCCTAACTCTGTACTTGATACATGAATGTAGGTGATTTATCACAGTGATGTGGTCCAATAACAGATATATAAAATTTACATGTTTAAATACTTTTATCATTGATTATACACAACAGGTGTATGTTTTCAAATGGTTTAAATATTTTTATCCTATATACTTCATATTTTAATACTGTTGATCCTAACTCTGTACTTGATACATGAATGTAGGTGATTTATCACAGTGATGTGGTCCAATAACAGATATATACAATTTACATGTTGAAATACTTTTATCATTCATTATACACAACAGGTGTATGTTTTCAAATGGTTGAAATGTTTTTTTATCCTATATAGTATACTTCATATTGTAATACTGTTGATCCTAACTCTGTACTTGACACATGAATGTAGGTGATTTATAGCAGTGATGTGGTCCAATGACGGAGCAGTGTGTATGAGAATTATTACATTTATAAGATTGGAGTGGAAACTGACTGATTTAACCGTAGAAGCATGATTGTATGATCATGATCTCTTGACAATGAAAGAGTAAATATGTAAAGTACAAGTAAACATGCTTTGACTCTAGACAAGCGTCATCATGTTCATAGGTTACAAACACATTGATGGGATAAATACAAACCAATGTACAGTCACATATCACAAGATTGTTCAACAAGATGACTTTGAGAAAAATGGGTTGTCTTTTATATCAGACTGAATAGAAGTTTGTTACATATATGAGATGTATCTGAGTATGAGATGTATCCAAAGTTTGGACGAAAATGGAAAACAACTCTGTATTCTTTGAAGATATGACAAAACAACTAGTTGAGAGCAATGTATTGAGATTGATCTGTAAGCCAAGCATCCATCAGTATTATCATAAAACTCCTTAATGTCATCCTTGCTGTTTTACTACCATTCCCATGTTAAGGTGCAAATTGCCTAGAAAACATACCATGTATTTACATAAAAACGAGGCTCATATTTTGCTAGAGTGTTTTTTAAAAGGCATTTTACCACCGGTATGTCAACTTTTAAATGATGGTTAAGAATTGTTTTATTTTTTTTTAATGATTACTTCTTTGGTGAACAGATCATCATATGAACCAGTTGTTACATAATGACTATATTAAACTCTCATTGTAATAACAAATCATTCAATTAAAAAAATGTTATCTGAAAGAATCGAAGGAGAAAAAAGTGGAGACAGAAAGTCAAGAGCTTTTCAAAAATAAGCAGAAAAAAGGACAAATAAATTGTACACAAAGTGAGCAGTTAGCACAATATAAAGGTGCTAAGCATGATGATGATAGTGCTATCAATACTTTATAGGTAGCCACAGTCTAGCATTCAGAAGCTAGAGATTGTACATCACTCTGTTGAACTCTAGAATGATCTACATTCTCATACAAACCCTCAGTAGGAATACGATTCTCATAGTCTAGCTCTTCCTCTGACATGCACAATGTATGATGACGAGTGATCAGCTTATAACATAGTAGGTAGTCAGTCTGCAAATAAAATACAATCACGATCATTCATTGTGTATCATTACTAGTGAATGCATACACTAACAGTAAAGCCAAGCTAACTTGCCAGAGTTAGTTATCCATTACCAGATTTTCCTCAAAGATTCACAATAATCAGTTTCTGTCATTTTCTTATTTCATTGAAACCAATATGATATCAAGCTGGACTTCCCATATCTCAATTAAGCAATCATTCCAATCAAACATCATTGTGATAGGGGAAGCATCTTTGACTTTATCAATGCATTTCATACATCTTGTTTCCCCCATGCGACGCAGCACAGCACACAATCATTTCAAGGTCACGCATTGTTATTAAAATGAGTGAAATTAACAAATTTTCAAATAATGCAAAATGTAATCATAGTCATGTTGTAACAATAGAGAAATGCTCAATTAATTTGTTTTATTTATAATTTATTGTACAGGAAAAATATATTTGGCAATAGAAATGCCTTTAGCAAGTTTGGTGTACTGCACAAACCAAAACTTGCATGATAATTCCATTTGATTATTATCATAAAGGGGAATTGAGAAGCTCTCTTATCAAAATAATTTAAAATAATGATAATGCTAGAAGAGAGATATCTTTCATCAAGTTTGAGTCTTCTTAATTTTTAGCATGTTTCTAAACATTACAACATATAACCTTTTACCCACAAGACAAAAACAAATTAACTGAAAAAATGAGAGGAAAATATCTTACCAAAGTTGGAACAAATTTTGGCCTGGAGAGCCTTAGTAGCCTGAGGTTTTGGAATACATCAATAGCGCCATCGTTGTTTAGTTGTTCTAAACAGTTCATCACAGTACAGAAAACTCCACTCTCCTCTATGCCACTCCTATGTAAGAAACATACATGTACTCATCTTATTATATGTTTTCATTGAATTACAATCTTGGCTAACACATACAGGATTATACAAGCTCATACCAAGCAATAAACCACTAGGATTCAGAATCATTATCTTTTATAAATCTAGGGATTCTCAGCTTTCAAATAACGTATAACTCTCCACATAAATCCATGTTATTCAACAACAGCAATCTATTATACATACCTGTATATCATGCTCCATCATTAACGAAAACTGTATTTTCCAAACTTTACTAAAGACATGTAAATGTAATATGTATTTAGAACAGTTCAGAAAATATAATTTTCAATGATTATGAGAATATGGCCAAGATAAAGAGGAGGTTGAAATAGCCTAACACAGAATTGTTATCTGTTTTAATTGCTGCCAAGCAAATTAGCTGATATCAATGCCATGGCTGTGAAAAGATACATGTACACAAGATAAAGCTTCAATCAATTAAGTTCACATTCTATCTCTTGTAAATCAACAGACAAAAGAAAAGGATCCTTCCCAGCACCATAAATACAGGGCCCAGAATGTTTGCACCTACAGATACATGTAGATCTACTAATATAAACCCTATATTATTGTGGAGAAAATTGTAAAGCTACAAGGTCAGGGTCCTTAGTCTATGAAAAATTAATAAGAAATGTAGATGGAATACTGATAGTAGACTACAGTACAGTACATACTTACAAACCATGGATTAGAATAAGTGTCCTATGAATATAATACTACTAGATATGCTTACAATCATGGGCTAGACTACATGTACATGTATGAAATCACCATCCATACTTACAAGCAATGGACTAAGATAGGTGGCCCGTCTCCTGGTCTACTCTGTTCATTACTTCTCTGGATCTCACATTTGTGAAGGTAGTCCATGAGTTGGAGGACTGCATCCATACACTGTTCTTGAGACTGGACTCCGTCAGACTGGATCCAAGTAGGCCAAGTCTGGACCTCAAACTGACGGATCTCATGAACCTCCTGTAAACAAGACACATTCATTGCCATGATAGAGTATTAGAAACTATTTCATCCATGTCTTATCCCATGTAATAATATTAATACATGACACACCATATCATAGCAGTAACGGTTATAATATATTAAAAGAGTGTCATCGGTAGTATCCTGATGGACAGACACTCTTAGGGAGGTATACTTGTGTTGCTAGCCTCTAGTAATCCCAATTCTTCTTCTTCTCAGATTACTATGCCACAAGCCCACAACGTTCACTCTTGATTATATTGTCCCAATTAGACCAACCACTTTCAGTCCAGTTAGCCAAAAAGTGAACACATCTTCAGATTTCCAAATTTTCCCTTTGCAAACTGATCTCTCACAAGCAAGTAAGCAACAACAAAAAGTAATCAATTAATGTCATGCCACAAAAAGCTTCTAATATTTAAATGTGGGAGGGGGGGGGGACATACCCTGCACCCCTGCTCCTTATTACCCCTCCAAGCCAACTGCCCCTACTCCACTTTGTGCACAGTAATTATACTATGACTATTTGCTCAGCTTCTGTATGAAAAAACAAAATACAGGCAGCTACACAAAGATACAACCTCAAATAATGTTATTGTATAGTTACTGACCTCTTTGTATTTGAGCTCTAGTGTGCGAACTTTGACTCTGTTCATGTTCTCTGACCCCTTGTGACCGACCGTGAAGGGGCCAAAGGTCACACTTCTTGTGTTGACAGGCCAGTATATGCTGCATGTCTGCTAGAAGTGAAATCAAACACAAGATACAATTGAGAAAATAAAAATATACCAGGTATTGGTGATTGGACCAATGACAAATTAGAGATATTTGCTATATACATGTTCACCATCTCTGATTAGCAAATTTAATCTTGAAAATTTGACAGGAATATAGCTTAAAGGTATTACAAAGTTTTTGGATGGGGTCATGAATTTGGTTCAAATGAACATATTGGAAGCATATGCGATTTTACAATATTCAATGATCGTTGTCGCGGTTGAAATAGCGTCTAAAGTGATGAAATTGTAAATAATAAACTCTTTATGTTGTATAGCGCCCTCTCAAGACTGATATTACTTTAGCTTTAAAACAACGTTTCTTGACTACAATTGACCAATTTGCTATTCTCTTTTGGAAATTATATATCAAAACTGCATATTCTGAGCTTTTCATGGTCGCAGCTACCATGGAATGGCCTTAAGCGCTATTTTAAATATTTGAAATTTACCGGGAGCACCAGTAAATTTTGATTATTCAATTTTCACGAAAGCAAAAGTGTTTTAGGGGCTAAATTTTGTAGTGCTTATGATATATCCACAGGGGCATCCAAATATATCAAAAATTTAAAGAATTACTATCCATCCAATTTCAAAATTTCCCAAAACTTTGCATTTCCTTTAAACATTTTTCATTTATACCATACTTAGTTTTCATCATATACATGTGATTTATATATTAAATGTTGACTGCATATTTTTGTTTCAATTGTGGTTAAAAACAGCCCCTCAAAAATCTGTAAACTGTTTCAAGATACATGTAACTGAGGGTCAACAGGTTCAAACACAGATGGTCAAAGCAGTATCTTTTGAACATAATTGATAACCTATGATGTTAATAGAAAGAACATGACAAACCTGGTCAGTGAGTTGATTGAGCATGATGATAGTTGAGATACGGTAGTCATGAACTAATCTCCAGAAGTCAAGCACAGTGTTATCAAGAGGCATTTGTGTTGCGATGAAAGCATTCTTCTTGGAATAACCCTGATGGATAATAAAAGCTAAATTAATAACAAGGTTTAAAAATGGCTACATCTAATGAAGAACTCCCCTGAGAAGAAACTGTATATTCAGAGAAAAGCTTGAATATACATGCCTACCACATGGTGGTAGTTCATAACATTAATAATGGATATAAGGGACCATTAAAGATATAAAGTACCAATGTGCTTACAAAACCAAAGATTATGAAAGCATGACATATCAAATGATTTAGATCACAGCAGCCTAGAGCCAAGAGAAGTTGAAAGTATGATTTTTTTTGTAATATTGCAGACAAAGATGCTTTTATTTAATTCAACAGACTATAAAACTTCAAAAAATGAGCTTGATTTTTGTTATTGATAATTCCTGTCATAAACATAATTAAATTAGAATATTAATATACAAAGCTTACAGACATAAAGCTGGCATTGATGTAGTTATTAGAGCCAGTTTGGTCACCAGGAGTCATCAAATAGGGTCGACTTCTGTCCTCTATGGAAAAGATAATAATGTTTTAAAAAATGAGTTATGAAAACAGATGATTACTAGATAGTGATTTTAGTTTGAATGAGTAGAGTGTGATCATATCTGTACTAAAGATGAAAGGACGGTCTAATTTTAATTCTAAGTCCAATCTTTCATATAAAAATAAAATAATAAACGCACCCACATAGCTGGAGAAAGGTTTGTAAAAAATCTTGTCAAATATTCACTGCTGTTGCATAAAAAAACCCTTGCACTTTTGAGAGCATCTTCAATTTCAAAGATCATTGGCCAAGACTTCCAACACATATACTGGGTCCTTCTGAATGATTATCTGTCAAATAAATCTTACAGTGGGTGAAGGCAGTGGTGACTCTAGATGAATACAAAAAAAAAAACAAGGCCCCCCAAAAAATATGAATGATCATAATAATAATAATGATAATAATAATAGTAATAATAATATAAATATGTAGAGAGATATCTTACGAGGAAGAATGTGTGGATATCTGTTCTTAGTCTCATTCTCAGGACTACTACCAGAACAGCTGACATTCACGTCTGATGATACAATGTCCAATATCTGAAACAAAACAAACTCTCATTCATTCTACATTCAAAATTGTGGATCTTAACAAAAAATTACATTTCAAGGGTTGTAATTGAATTTCTGATGTAGAGCTTTTTCTGGATTTCCAATCAATATAAAAACATAAAAGCTGATGTTAATCACTTGCCATGTGATGCATAGATCACAGGCTCAAGCCATAATAAGGCAGTAATATGTCCATATTAAAGCAAGACATATTTCTCTATTGCTTCTCTACATCAAGGTGTTACATTCCCTGTATGATGCAAACATCATGTGGCTGGAATAGTATGCGCCTGTCTGTCAAATGCTGAACGGCTGGAAGGTCTCACAAGTGGAGTGACCGTACAAGCAAGATGTTTCATTAATATCACAATATTCATAATTCCTCAAAAACACAGATGTATAGATATAGATTATGAATACCTCAAATTCTTGTTGTAATGGAGACTTGTCTGTATGTGGGTTTGGCCACTGTATTTGCTCCACTCTCTCAGTTATATCGTCTTCTAGGATCAAAGTATCACCGCACAACAAACCCTCTAACACAGCTTCATGTACAAAAGCATATTGCTCCTGTAAACAAGTGAAAGATAAAGAGTATTAATGGAGACTTGTCAAATGAAAGTTGTCTTTAATGATACCATAACTCCTAGACAATAGATTATTCTCTTAGCTTATGACTTGTGGAAAATCTATATATCGTCACCTTCTTAAAATAATGGCCTAAGTCACATTTTGAAGAAAATTATATTTTTGCACGAGTCATCTCTTCATGTCGGCTTTCCACCTTTGTTAAATGGCATATGTGTTGAATTGAACATATTCATGCTGCTTGTACCCAGTTACTAGTATAATGGCCTAAGTCAAGCGTGTGAAGAAAAAAAAATATATATATATATATATTATCGAGTAAACCAAAAGTGAATGAGTAATCTAAACCTCTTATGAAACAGATTTGATAGACAGCATTATTTGTATTTCAATAGTCATATATCCCAAAACCTTTCTGTGTAAAATGAGCAAAAAATATCATTTATTCTAAGTTTGGTTTAGTTTTCTGTTTTTCTAAAATCTTGAAAATATGACTTAGGCCATTTAAAGAAGGTGACGATATCTTGTAATGCATCATACAAGGGCTCAAATTAATTTTTTGTCCACGGGGGCTCTTCCCCCAAAAAAGAGCCCCCTTGAGCCTTCTCACGGGGGCTATTTTAGTACTGACGGGGGTTCTTTTTTAATACAAATTTCCATTGAATTTGTACCCATGATACTCTTTGCTATTTCATCATTATCAGGGACAGATCTAACTTTTTGCTAAGGGGGGTTGACCCAATGACGATGCGGAGCATCGTCCACAAGCCGCATAGCGGCGAGGTGATTTTTTTTGTGGCTATTTTGAACCCCCGTAAGTGATGTTTTCCTGGCATCTACTAACACAATGGAGACCATAAAAAGCAATGCATGACAATGTCTTTTTAAATCAAGTAAAAGTTTTAAAGGGGGTTTGACCCAATGACGATGCGGATACTGTGTGGGTCTGGACACATGATGGCGTTTTTTTATGCACATCACATTTCCACATGGCAGCCCAAGGGTGGAGGGGGTTAAACACCCCCCCCCATTGTTTGTATTGGTATAATGCAGTCATAAAGAATTTGATGTGGAGATGGGAGATGTAGCACCATCTTGCAGCGAATAAGCATACATTTGTTTACAGTATGGCGGCATCTAGACACCGAAAATTCGAGAGAAATCCTGCACGCTAATCTTACTTCCATAGTTTGCAATACATATTAACTTGAAACTCAATATTGTGTGAAAGTTATAACAGAAAAGATAATCTTTATTCTATAATTCCACGGGGGCGATTTTTAATTTTGCAATCGCCCCGTGAGCAATCTGACGGAGGCGATTATGTAGCTCATGGGGGCGAATCGCCCATCGCCCCCGTGTATTTTGAACGTTGCATCATACATGTATTTCTGAATAATCAATACCAATCTACTCTACTGTTTTCGTCAATTATCCTAGAATACATGTACATGTACATCTTTCTTAGTACATGTATACCAGGTAATGCAAATGTATGTATGATAACAAGATCTGCTAATACTTAAATATAATGCTCAAATAATTTGTTCAAATAGTCAACCTCTACATATGCACCAATTCTGTTAAGTTGATATCCCTTGAGATGAACACATTTATAGAGTAGTTAAAATACATTACTCACATAAAAAAATAATCATGAAAACAAGATGTTCAGTCTGAACAGCATTCATAGTTTGGCATTCAAATCTACTAGACATTAATTCTCCATGACTAATATTAAGCATGTAGAGCCATAAACTTCCAATCGATTTATAGTAGAACGAAAAGAAAAAAAAAACTAATAAGAATTCTACACGATAATCATCATGCCAGTAACATAAAAGAGAGAAGGAAAAAAACTGAAAGAGAAAAAGCAATCAATGTAAATGAAGAGGAATGAATGAGATTTGAATAACTTTTATGTTTAACTCACGGGAGTTTGAACCATCTGAGGTCGGTTGTTTCTCATTGAGTTGATGAAAGAGAAGATATCAATTTGATCAGACCTCTTAGCTTCTCGTAAGATACTATCTACAGCAATGATGACACCTGTTCTCCCAGCACCAGCGCTGTTATAAAACCAAAACAAATCTTTGTTAGATCACAAAAATAAATAAAGGAACCCTAAGACAACTGTATAGCTATACAGTTAAAGTAATTACTTTTTTTCCTATTCTAAATCCTGTATAACGAAACATCGTACAGCAAAACACCGGATAAAAACTTGAAACAGAATCAAGTTCCTGTGTTAGTTTGAACGTCTTATCATACAAAAACGGTATAACTGGGTAGGGCTTATCGTGAGCGTGCATTGATAATTGGTCAAAAGTCATGTCAATTGACCTCTTCAAAATTGTTTTCTTGACAAAAAAATTATTTAGACAGTGTTTTTTCTAGTCTGTAGGTCCTTTTGCTATTTGATGATTCTTTACACATTTACTTAAATGACTTCCTTATAAATTTCCTATACCGGTAATCTGAACCTTCTATAAGGGTTTGACTGCATGACTGTAGTCTATGGTTCATGAAAGTAAAGTTTATTCTAGGAGATGTTACCTGCAATGAACAAGCAGTGGTACATCCCCTGCTTTCTCCTGACTCTCATTACTCTAGGAGATGTTACCTGCAATGAACAAGCAGTGGTACATCCCCTGCTTTCTCCTGACTCTCATTACTCTAGGAGATGTTACCTGCAATGAACAAGCAGTGGTACATCCCCTGCTTTCTCCTGACTCTCATTACTCTAGGAGATGTTACCTGCAATGAACAAGCAGTGATACATCTCCTGCTTTCTCCTGACTCTCATTACTCTAGGAGATGTTACCTGCAATGAACAAGCAGTGGTACATCCCCTGCTTTCTCCTGGCTCTCATTGACATCTTTGATCATCTTGAGTACAGGACCAGCAAACTTTGGTACTCCTTTGTCAGGCCAGCCTTGATAGTGGTATTGCTTTAATGTCCTTGATTCTGTGCCCTATACAAAATAAACATATCATCTATTTAACGCCTCACTCTAATCTACCCTGTACTGAATATGCACTGTAATTGCAGAATGGTAACTGGTTCAGTAAATGGGGGTACTATTATTAATTACAGTCTATTGATCAAAACAAGTGTATCCGTTTTTGTAACAAGCTCAGAGCTTCATGAAGAAAAAAAATATATTGTTCTTAATAATATTCAATTAAAAAAGAACATGGTTAAACATGCTCCCAGTGGCAAATATGAGCACAAGTACAACAGAAGCTTGCACATGAAATCAGAATTACATATACACTATGAGTATTTGTGTATGATCAATCACAACTGTAAACAATATGCTCTTGTCCTTCTTTGGAATTTTCTACTGACATTACATCTTATTTTGCTTTTTTACTTTCAATATAACTAAAGTGATATTAGGGTTATATCTATATGAGCCAGTATATACACATGCAAATTATCTTTTTTAAACAGCAAATTGGAAGATTTCTTACATTTGTAGTCACCAGAATCCTGATGACATATCGATGGCAGACATTCACACGATGACATGTAACTTGAATGCTACCATGCGTCTCTGTGTCACCTTCATTGGGCCAATACTGTAAGCATTTAGTCTATCAAGCAAGAGAGTACACAGATAAAAGTCATTTCTATTTCTCACATAACAATATATTCAATTATTATCTATATAAGGCTTCCAAGTGGTACAATAAATCAGTGTATTTAATATCTTTAGTGCAGTACCCAGATGACAGATCAATATTGTATTCGTATTGCTATGGATGCGTTTATCGACCAAATTTTTGCCTAGAATCAGCGTTTTCAAACGTCTTTGAGGCAAATTTTTAAGGCGAAAAACGCAAAGCCTTTTTCAAACGTCTTTAAATATGGGCATATTGTAACGCCGAAAAAAGTGCTTTTTGAATGTGACATACAGCCAGAATCACGTTCGTATAGTGGGGTTCGATAGTGGGGTTCGATATGTACATATCTGTGGCAAGACACAATAAATGCACCCTCTGTCATCCGGGAACTTCAACTGTCGATACCATATTGCTTGATTATCGAAAATCAGCTTTCGCTGGTACCCGGTCACTGTACCCAATGTGCAAAACTGGTGTCCCTTCTGACAACGGAGCGTAGATAATAATAATAATAATAATATTGTATGGCTTTGTTTTGCAAGAATATATTGCTCTCGCTATGACAATATTATGCAAATAATGAATGCTTATGAGTTCAATAGTGCGAATATTTTCATGAGTTGAAAGATTAACGTTCTATTCAACGAGGCGTCAGCCGAGTTGAATAGAATTAGCGTTATCTTTCAACGAATGAAAATATTTGCACTATTGAACGAATGAAAAACATTCATTGTTTGTTTTATACAACATCTTTCAACAAATTATGCTTTGCTCCTTATATTAAAGATAAATTAAAGTTGGATTCAGGCCTTCTCGATTACATTCAGATTGCCTTCGCGTCAGATGCGCGCAGAGCACATTGGGATACATGCAGGGCAGAGAGTGTGTGTGTGTGCATTGTACGCAGTCTGCATATAACCAAAAATGCACGCTCGTTGACGTACTACGGCGAATATAACCAAAAATGCACGGTCGTGCAATAGTATTATTTATTGAATATTAGTGACCAACAATCCTTCCAATCAAATGACAAGGATTTACTTAGGTGTTGAATAAATTCTTGTATCACACTCAAAGCCATCCGATATCATGTTAACACACAGTGATCATTATACCAATCATTGGATCAGAAAATCCATTCCAACTAATGCATAAGAAGACATATTCATGGTACATACATGTACATGCAAGATGGAAATGACATTGTCTGCCAAAATTCAAATTCCTAACGTTTTTTCTTTCTCCAGAAACACACATTTCATCTCTATTATACTATTTGGAATGCCATTAATATACATTGTATTAAATCTCCACAATTTAATTTTTTATCATTACCAAAAGTACATGCAGTAATTTGATTTAAAGGTGTACATGAAATTAAATGATATTGTAAAATGGATTAAATACAAGTACCTTGTCCTCTACTCTGTACCAAAAGGAAACACTACTTAAACCTTTGCTTACCTTTCCCTCCTCAAACAAGTTGGTCACCATGACGATATTGTGAACATTCTCCATCCATACCATCTTCCAAAAGTCTGATAGAGATGCTTTATTTGGTCCTACAAAACAACATTACACATATGTTGATATATTTCACGAACACAAGAAGCATCAATAATAATGATGATGATGATGATGATGATGATGATGATGATGATGATGATGATGATGATGATAGTAGTAATAGTAGTAGTAATACTAATACATGTACTACTACTTCTACTACTACTAATAATAATAATAATGATAATAATAATAAATCTGATTTTATATAGCTTTAAGCACTTTACAGATATATTACAACTCTCAGTGGTCATAAGATTCAGTCTTGCTCGAACACAATGTACATCTATGCACATTCTTCACTCCCTGGGGAGCATTCCGGCCAGGCACCATTTTATGCTGAGCAAACTAGAATAACTTTTGCATCCTACCAGGTACACATCTAACACGTGGGTGAAGAGTGGCAATGTGGATTAATGTCTTGCCTAAGGACGTTAGTATCGGGCTAGGATTTGAACCCTAAACCCTTTGAGAATCAAGTGCATGAATCACTATACCACGACACCCCCACTAACGTTAGAGGACAGAACACGATACCAGTGCACGAGCAGGGAAAGAAAAACGAATCAATATACATGTTCATGTAAGCCTCAACCAAGAAGGGAAAATACTCTAACGTTAGAGGACAGAACACGATACCAGTGCACAAGCAGGGAAAGAGAAACAAATCTATAAATAAACTGTACATGTACATGAAAGCCTGAACTAAGAAGGGTATATACTCTAACATTTGCTTCAGTTAATGTAAGTTATATAATGCTCCATGGGGGTTTTTCACAAAGACTAAGATCAACTTAAGTTGGACTTGAACTATGGCAGTTATGATCTGTAGATGATCTTTTTTCCTTCAATAATGAACTATCAAAAAAAGGTAAATTCTGTAGATTTGTGACGATTTATACGTCCTTTGAGAAACCAATGCCAGGAATGGTTACAGGAATTAGTGGCATGAACGACCTGCCATAGTTCAAGTCCAACTTAAGTCGATCTTAGTCTTTGTGAAACACCCCCCAGGTCTATTTAATCAACGATAAGGTGTTTACTTGTTATTATTATTTATTTGACAAAGACAAAGTAAAGAAACAGTGAATACAAAACAACAGTAAGATTTGAAGTGAGTCACATGGATGGCGGCAAAAGAAAAAGATTAACTGAATAACTATAACCCTAAGGTCTTGTTGAGATAGGGTATAGAGGTTACATGTACAGGTTAAGTATTAGGGCTCTGTAAAGAGTTGGATACAGGGTTGAGGGAAAAACTTTGACCAATGTTAGAAATCTACATCAGGGTATTGATTCTTGCAGGATCATATGTCATACATTCCAAAGCTAAGACAAAGGAATAACCTTTTTTTTTCTTTCAACATATCCCCAACTTACGTGTAAATTGCCACTGTAAATTTTGAGCACATAATCTACAATCCACAACATTTCTTTATAAAAATCAGCATTTCTGCGTTTGTCAATAACAGTAAAGCTTCAGCAGTCTTCACTCCACGCATACATGTCCAAAAAAGAAAACAGGGTTTCCTAAACCACAAAAATGAAATTAGAGGAAAATAAAGAGAAAAAGACACAGAGAACTTGTGCTTTAACAAGAAGACCAATCAACCCTGCCATATCGAACGAAAAATAATTTTTTGTTTTTAGGATTTACTTTCAAGTAGTAATAGTTTATGTAGCAATAAAAATGTGAAGCCCCACCGCCCCCCCCCCCAAAAAAAAAAATCCAATATTTCACTAATTTGTTTTTTTGCTCAACGGAGGGGGAGGGGGGTGGTAGTGAGCACTAAATTATTTTTTTTTACTCAAGACCCCCCACCCCCTGATATACCCGCATACAGATAATAAGATAAAGGTTATGATAGAGAGAAAGATTACACCATTAGGCTTTATTATCCCATTTATTCCACAAAGAAAAGCTTGAGAAAATGATGTATTTACACATTTCACTTTAAATACAATGTAGCATTAGCCGTTATTAGCACAGATAATTAATTAGTTGAGACTTCACTGCAAGAAAAGATTTGATAAGAAAAGAAGAAATGAGAATGAAACATTGACATGCAATACACTGATTACATCTATACCATTTAAGAAGACTGGTAAAAAATGACAAATGATTTGTTTATCTTGTAAACATAAAATCTTCCCCCACCCCCAAACAACTAGATGGTCAAATTCAGAGCAAGAGGAGGGAATGATATTACAGTAACTTTGGTGCCTACTGAATTTTATCTGAAAGTCTGTACAAGTGTGTTAACTGGATCTGCTAGCTCCCATGTATTCTACACCTGTACCATACTTTCTATGAACTGTATGTTTGTACACACTGCCAATGGCACATTTATTTATTTATTTATTTATTCACAAATCGCACTGCGGACATGGGTTTAAATGTTTACTTCTATTTTTTTAGAATAAATTCGTTGTCATTATCTGGACATTGTATTTCTGGGTAGGAAAATAGGTTTCTGTCAGTCAGTCATTATGCTGCCTGTAGTAGTACTGGGGAGTGTTTCACAAAAACTAAGTTCGACTTAAAGTTGGACTTAAATATGGCAGGCCGTTCATGCCACTGTTTGCTCTCACCATTTACTGGCATTTGTCTCTCAAGGGGCGTACAAATCATGGTCACAAATCGACAGAATTTATATTTTTTAATAATTCATTATTGAGGGAAAAAATATTATCTTAAGATCATAATGGTGAGAGAAAACAGTGGCATGAATGGCCTGCCAGATTTAAGTCCAACTTTAAGTCAATTTTAGTCTTTGTGAAACACTCCCCTGGTGTAAGAGCCAAAGGAATAATGACATGGAATTACTGTTTCATCCAAGGATGCCATCATTCTCTTGAATAGATCCCACACATTGTGTTAGCATGCAGTCTAGCTTAAAGGAACAAGTTAGCCACCAAGAATACTTCCCTTTATACACACCACAATGAACAATTAATAACATGTATTGATATACATGGATAGTTACAAACAATACCTTGGGTTGCAATGTACATCTTTTCTTTATCAAAACTCTGCAGATGAAGGGAAGGGGAAGACGAGTTGTTTTTAAATCAAATCACATTCCATGAACAAGAAACTACATACTTCACTACTTTACTATACTGTTCAATTCATTAAGGGTATGGATGACACAAAATAACAACCAGTTAATCTTGTTTCATTTTGGCTATTCATGCAAGTACATGTACATCAATGCACTCCATGCACTCCATGCAAACAGAGCTTAGACATCTATACTTCTCTCTTTTCTTTACTTGGTATGCATGTGGATGAACAAACAATGTTAAATAGTGACAGTCTAATTATCTTGAATTATCACTAATATGAGTATAAATAAAATTCTTCACTTACGTTGATATACGAAGCATTGATGTAGTCTGAGTTAGGCACCCCTTTCACTTCCTCTAACAACACTCGGGAATGATCATCTAGAAACAATTCAATCAATTTAAATCCTTTCAGAAATGAATATCTGATTAAAATTCAATTCATTTAAAGGTACTATGTCCTATTGGCAGGCCAAAAGAATGAAAAGGTTAATTAATTGCACCGGCATTTGAAAGATAATACTAATTTAGAACTTCCCTCGAAACAAAAGGGCTTGAAAATGTCTTTTTGGGGGAAAATAACGACTATTAGTTGTCAAATCGACTTTAGTGAATGCCATCACTTTAGTAAATAGTCTGATTTTCAGACCCTTGTACCGAATGGTTGTACGTTTAGTGCTGCACAAAGATTCAATCAGTTTAATTTTGGCCATTACAAGAAGTGGGTTATTCATAATTCCTGCAAAATTCTACAGAATTTGATGTTGGCTGCAAATGGGACATAGTACCTTTAAGTAACATTAGTAAATTGTACACCCAGGACACACTCTCTCTCTCACTCTCTCTCTCTCTCTCATTGCCTGAGCTCAATTACATTCCTGTAGAAAGTCATATAAAGTTGCAGCTGGGTGAAGTATGAAAGATTATACATCTACTTGTATGGTAGTTAAAATTCTACCTTTAATACATTGAGGATTTTCATCATTATCTCATGGCTAATAATTATACCAATTATGATATTTAGAGGAATTTACTTCTACATGTACATAACTGTCTGAAAGAAAGAACACAAGTGAGCTCATGGAAAGGTTGGTTCTGGAATAAAACTGTGGAAGTGGTATTTAAAGAGAAGTGGATTGAGATGGATGGGTCATGTGTTGAGAAGGGAAGATGATGAACCTGTGAAGAGAGCTTGGGATCTGGGAGTGGATGGCATAAGAGGGAAAGCAAGACTGAAGTTTTCATGGAAAGATACGGTGAAGGAAGAATGCAGTAAGATTGGTCTAAATAAGGAAGATGCTCGAGACCAAAAGAGTAGGAGAGAGAGGGAGTGTCATCATGGCAGGAAAGTAAGTAACCCCTAGTAAGAGGGAAAATGCTGACTTTAATAAATGATGATGATGATGATGATGATGATGTAGAATTTATTCTCACTCTCATAAATTTACTATCTACGGTATAGTTTACATGTGCATGTACCTATCAAAGGTAAACTTGTTTCATACTTACATGCCAATATGTTTCGATACCGATTCTTGACCTTGTTATTTGGTAAGCTGGCAATCTGACTCGGTTGACTGATGCCAGGTGGTAGCAACTATTACAGAGAATCAATATTCAAGAGATATTATACTACTTTACAATGTAACGGTACACGTCATGAACTACTCTTACACATGGAGCAGTTACAGTGAAATAGGGTCTTTTGTATACATCAAAATCATAATTGGAAATGTATGATGGGCAAACCTACATTGTATATCTGTGACCCTAAGAAATTGTGCATTTTTTTTTCTAACAGTAAGTACATGTATGTCAAAAATCTCATCACAATTTGAGAAAGAACCATGTACAAATTTCACAAGAAAAGACTGTTGTCTCATTTTAACTCTTTACACAATGAAAAGCTTCCTTGTCTACAAACTCACTTACATTATATTTAACACACAATTCACTGATTCTGATACTCACCGACCATTCATCTTCAAATGCCCGAGATCTGCGATTCTTTTGAACATAATCAGCAAAGTCTGCTACAATGATAGGTCTAGGGCTATGTGACGCAGGTCGCAGGGCAGTAGGGGGTGGCTCACAGGAACCAGGTCCCTCAGGAGGTGCTGATATAGGACGAGGAGGGGCTTTCCCCTTACTGTTTTCATTGTTCATTTTTGAATCCGTCTCATCCAGAGCAGCTGTCAGGTAAGTCTTTTCTTCATATGCTTCATTATGGTTCTCTGCTGTAATAGATATTGAAGAGACTACTTCACTTTGAATGTTCAAGTGTTTATGAAAAATGTAATAAAAAGGGCAAAATCCAATATTGGTATAAAAGCATTACATGCCAAACAGGATAAGTTGGCTCATTGAATCCACGCAATTATCATTTTGGTAGAATATCAGCTATTGATGTTTCATGCAAAGTGTGATACTTACTGAACCGATGGGGCCAAAAAAGATGAGGCCGTCACCACTGTTTTCATAAAGAAAGCCTATATCTCGCTTGCACAGGCAGGACTAGTACAGATAACTTCAAACAGTTTAAGACTCAATATTTCTGTCATTAATTTCCATTAAAACCTGCATTTTGATCAGATTACTTACCTTGTTGTTCATCATTATAATCATTCATAGCTTGGGTTTCCAAGACGATGCGTTCTCTTCTATTGTGGAACATCTTTCGTCTTTTCCTGCATATAGCAAGGAACACAAAAAATATGGATTTTTATTCACATACTTGTTCATATATAAAATTGTTGGAATAATAATCAAGCAGGATTTCAAAAAGTGAAAATGCTCACATCATCATCAATGACATCACCAGCATCAACCCCCACCATCATCATCAATAACATCACCAGCATCAACCACCACCATCATCATCAATAACATCACCAGCATCAACCACCACCATCATCATCAATAACATCACCAGCATCAACCACCACCATCGTCATCAATAACATCACCAACATCAACCCCCACCATCATCAATAACATCACCAACATCAACCACCACCATCATCATCAATAACATCACCAGCATCTACCCCCACCATCATCATCAATAACATCACCAACATCAACCACCACCATCATTATCAATAACATCACCAGCATCAACCACCACCATCATCATCAATAACATCACCAGCATCAACCACCACCATCATCATCAATAACATCACCAACATCAACCACCACCATCATTATCAATAACATCACCAGCATCAACCACCACCATCATCATCAATAACATCACCAACATCAACCACCATCATCATCATCAATAACATCACCAACATCAACCACCACCATCATTACCATCATCATTCGGTTGTGCGACAATTGCTCTGTGTCAACTTCCTACTGAATACTTAACTCCAAACCTGGACCCAACACTATACTTAACCCTAATCCTAACACTTTACCTAACCCTAATTCTAACCCTAAACCTAACCTAAAACACCATCACAACCCTAACCCTATACCTTTGACAAAATAAGGCTCAGAGAAATTGTCGCTAGAGTAAATATCGGATCACCCATCATCACTATCATGATAAATCATAATGTTATCATAATCATTACATAATCAAAACACCATCATTATTATTGTTCATATCATCATCATCATACTCCTCATCATCCCTACTACATCTCCACAATCATTATAATAAATAAGCCAGTTCATAGATATGATCTGTGCATAGACAGATGAAGGTCATTTGAAGGTCAAAATTGTAAAACCAACACAGGCGAATACTGAATATATGCTCATGAAAGTTATATAATCATTTCATTTATGCTACAACAGCACATTCTATGATACAAAGGTGGAAGTATTCTACCAATTAGGGCAAACAAAATGTATTTATGAAGCACCTCCATGACATTGGCAGTGATTATTCTAAAATGAACCAAGTGGGACTTCTCCATATCTATAAGATCTGTGGCTATTTGGGGTCTTTTGTACCATGTAGTATAAACTATAAACTGGTCTATTGTATCTTCATTGCCATCATTATTATTAACACCATCATCATCATACTCATCAAAATCATGACCATGAGTAACTTCCTTCCTACTATCATCTCTTACCTTCTCTGAACCCCAATGGTAACCATGACAAGAACGATGATGACGATACAGATAACAATGACTACCGGTATGATGATGTAGAGTAGTACTTGATCATTGGTAGGAAGAGCTAATGTCACTCCTGAGGTTGTCGTCACACTCTCTTCTGACGTTGGTACTGTTGTCATTAGGGCTATATGAATATAGAAATTATGAGTTGAGAATGTTTACCACTCACTTTAATAGACTGTAATTCAATCTTCATTTTAATACCAGGATTTAAGTTCATTGGTGCCTGATAAGCTTCTAAAGATTCGAACAAGGGATTTACAACTTTTGAAGAAGGCAGAGAGTAAAAATATATCTTAAATGAATACCAGAATCCTGTCCCATGGTGATTATGTACTTTTCTGAAAGTTTGCCAAGCTAAGTATGATATATTCTATAGTTAATGGACTATCCCTGTGACCCTAAACAATTAAAGGGCTTGTTACGCGATAGATTAGAGCAGCGTTTTTCAACCGGGATCAGAAATCAGAAATTTTGTTGCATCAAAAAGTTATTTTGGAATGACATTGATTTCGTGAAACACCAAATATTAAAACCCGCTAGTGTGTAATTTCGTGAGGGAATAGCATTATAAGACAATAAAGTGTATTTCTTTCCCGCTCGCATTATTTAGAAAACAGGATGATTTCAGGCAGCGAACTATCTGAATAGTGAATACATCCATATTTTAGCAACAAGGTGCCCGAATATTGTTCTATTTGACAGCGACGTGCCCGAATAAATATATTTATCTTTTATATCTTTTATATCAAATTGGCATTTTTGCCATGTCCAGTTTACTCGCTCGCAACATTTAGAAATGGGAAAATTCCAGGCAACGAGATGCCCAAAGATCCTCATGTTCATGTATATTTTGCGGCGGTATCCCCGCACATTATATTTTATATCGTAGCTAGTGTTGACTACAAAAATTATTTTTAACATGATATTAAAGGTGTCATTTTTTTGCTCGTAGGTGTGTACATGGTACTTGACGAGTTTCAGATTGAAGCACAATCAATATTCTGCGATGAATTTTGGATTGGGGTGAGGAGAAACTTTTTATTTCTGAAAAGGGCGACGTGACTGAAAAAAGGTTGAAAACTGCTGGATTAGAGGAGATATCAAAGAACTGACCTGGTAATGTTACTGGTTGTGAGTTGGGTCCTCTAGGTCCCTCTCCTTCTTCCCCTTCTCTAACTGCTGCTACAGAGAAGCTATATGTGATGCCTGGTGATAAGTTTATCACAGTGTATTCATAGCTTCCCATCACATCACTCTTATTAGATGATACAAATCCATCCATGTTCACACTCCCATCAACCTAAAGATAAAATAAACATTAGAAACTCACTCTCATAAATACAGCTTCTACTTCGATATATTTACATTGTGGTTTTAAAGATAAAGTTGAGTTCTGGTCATGTGACTGCATTGTGAGAGAAACGGTGTGGTGTGGAATCGATCAGAAAAGGTTGATCATTTATCATATAACTATTGGTGTGTACTGCAAGGTTCTGGAATCATCAAAATGATAAGAAGTTTGGCCCAGTCTTGGTAAATTTACAAGCACTGTACACAGAAAGATGTATATGGGACTACACGAACATGTGGCATAAAAATCCGTCCGATTTTTATGCTGTTACATGTAATATTTAGAATATTAAGACATTTGAAGAGCCATGCTTTTCAGGGAACAATTTTTATCTGATGTTCTTCCACACTTGCATAATAACAATGATAACGCTCACAAATTATTTTTCACCTCTTCTCAGAACTCAACCTTCTCTTTAAGGCATTGCATGTACTACATCAATGGGATTGCCAATCTTGCTAGGAAACAATGAAAGAAGATCTGGTTACACTATGTGTGCACATTGAGATGTGCTGGGGATATATACTGATTTGTAAATGATCTACACATCTGATAAAACATATACACATGTATGTGTATCTTTAAAACCATGTGATTTATTTTTCCTTTGTTAAAAAATACTAAAATTAAACTGCAATACAGAATACATGAACAATACAATTTAAGAGTGAAGAAGATTATGTTGAATCCCAGAAACAAAAAGTTGGTATAAAGATACAATTTGGAATATATATATGCACATTGCAACATGTAATACTCCTTTACCGTTAACCTATAGAATGCCAGGTAAAGTTTGTTATTTTTAAGTTTATACATTGGTACACTTTTACATTAATTCAATCTATGCATAGGAATAAATAAGTGAAATAATAAAGCTCACTTACATGATAATATACGATGTATCCAACAATTGGACCCTCTCCCACATCTAGTGAATCATTCTCTGCTTTCCAACCAAGCCAGTCAATAGTAGCATTCTCATTAGCATAACGAAGAACAGAGGGAGGCATAGTCAATATTGGAAGAGCTGAAAGTAAGAATTAATAGATGAAGTAAAGATACATGTAGCATGCAAGCCATTGGTACATGTTTATCTTCTTGTAGTGTTTATGTGCTGAAGCTGCTTATTTTTAATATATACATGTACCTTCACATTCTATGCATACATTTTTTTTTCATTCTTAAGGTGTGCTCTTTACAATACCACATTGTTTGGAATGACAATGTCTTAAAGCCTTTCTGCACTAGTTTGGCCAGGAGGGATTAGACCTCCCTGCATGGGCACTGACAGGTGGTTATCTCATCAAATCAGCTCTCAATTAACATAAGAAAAAGGGGACCATGGGGGACCAACGGTCACCGATTAGGCACTGTTTGCTATATAGAGGGCACAAGTAGCTATAAGTAGGGCAGTGGGGCTTTAAGGTGGCATATATTAGTTTGTCCTACAGGATAATGTTTTTCTACAACTACTGCCCTAGTTACCACATTTTTTTTTTTCCATAATTTTTATTTATATTTCATTCAATATCAAAACAATACAAATAATTATTACAATTCAATTCTTTTTCATCATAATAATATAACTAAAACAACTTAACACATGTACAATTCATATGTTATGATCGAAATGAAGAAAAAATGAATGAAATCAGTTATAATACAAAATTTAAAAGAATTCCCCCCACCCCTCCCCCTCCAAACACACATACACACACACACACACAAATTGTCAAAACTACATCCCCTCTTCTTTAATGTTGAAGAAATACGTTCATTTCATAGAGTATCCATACAAACATATCAAAAATGATGTATTTCGTTTTAATTGCAATCAACCTTACATCAGTGTGGACATGACCTAGATTTAGGAGCTCATGCAGTCTGAATAAGTATTTATTTTAATGGAGAAAAAGAACTAAATTTTAAAAAGAAGAAATACTAACAGAAAAGGCAATCAGTACATGTTACATTTACATTTTGCTCAATATAATACACCAGAAATCTCTCAAGTACAATATATTACAAAACGTTTTGAGGGAAAATGTGGACAAGGTATTAGTCATAGAATAAAGTTTAGAAAATTGATTTTACCAAAATAATCAAGAGGAACTCCTGAAGAAGCAGACAGTCCATCAGTAGACACTTCACAGTAGATCAAAGTCTGTCCATTAGTAACTCTAAAAGTCACATTGAAAAGGTTCCCAACTGTCTCAATGTCAGTGGAGTTTAGTGCAGGACCATTAGCTGCACCAAGCCTAGCAGACACAGTCAAGGATGACACATTCTTGGGAGACTTGAATACACACATCACATTAACAGGTTGACCTTGGTTGACCTTCTTATAAGATGAATGAACAACACCTGTATGTAGAGTAATACATGGAAAGCATTATCTACACATCAAAACTCATTGTGAATCAAGTGCAATATGTAACCTGTACTCACTTGAGTACAGTAACAAAAGACAATGTTTGTCAACACATTTATCTTTATTAACCACTCTCAACCCAGGTGAAGTAGATGGGTATCCAGGAGGAAGAAATTCCTTGAATGATTGAGCACCTCATCAGGCTAATGGTGGAGTATCCAGTGCTTTATATTCTCAGGAAAAAAAGTGCTTTGTAAAGGCTTGTTCACATACAGTATGCTACGGTAAACTGCAGCAGTTTTATCATTGGGGTTACCACTTAGCATTCTTCAGCGTACTGCATTCCACATCTTCGTATCTAACAACACACAGATGAGCGAGTACACATACATGTAGGACCATTGTTGCGCATCTACTTTCTTTCATCCTTACGTGCGCCACAGTAAACCGCTGTGGTTTACCATGTTTATGAACGAGCCTCCAGTCCAATATGTCATTATTATTGTTGATGTATGTGGGTGAATGCACTTTTATTGGATGTAGTAGGGTTTAGGAGGTATCTTGGGTAGCATTGCATCAAACCATCTGAAGTCAGAGTTCACCAACGTCCAATTAAAATGCACATTGATGTATTTTAATGAAATGTCAGACTGTGTCACCACACTTTTATTCGACTTATGACAATGTCAACACTGCTTCTCATTCTCGCTTGCTGTGTCTCTCTATATCTCCCTCTCTCTCTCTCTCTCTCTCTCTCTCTCTCTCTTCTTTCTTCCTTCTCCTTTTCATTCTCCTTCTTAACTTGCTTTAGACCCATTGTAGAGAACCATACTTATTTTACATCAAGACCTCACAAATATCATCTAAAATCTAATGTAAAAGGAATTTTATTTCATGTCAATCAAAGTTGAAATGAGCAACTATTTAATGATGCCAAAATATTAACCACGGTGATGTGATGAAGATGATGAAGGACTGTGTCTTAGTGTCTTACCTGTTTGACATGCTGGTCCTATCCATTCTGATTGACATCTCCCTGTACATACTCCTGTTACATCATCACATGCCGAGGCACCAACTCGACAGTGACAAGTCTTACTACAATCCTCAAAGCATCCCTCATCTGAGGGAACAACAACAAAAGATAGACAAATATCACAAACAGGAGTACAATACGCCTCTAAGATATAACATATGCTACATGTACATGTACAAGAATAATATACATGTATGATATAGAATGATGTATCAATTTTATAAATGAATGTGCCATTCCTTTTATAAACACATCCCATCAAAACTTTAAAGAAGCTTATTTGAAATAACATGTAATGTACTCTGAAATGAGGAGGCAGACTTGCATCCCCCATTTTATTTGATTTGATTTGATTGTTTTCCTTACTTTCTTTATGTTCTACTGGCGCTAGGCTTTATTATAATGACACCCAGTATACCTAGATGAGTGCAGGGACCCGTTTCATTAAACTTGTTATCGATAACAAATGCACAATTTCAAAAGTTTATAACAGTTATTATAACTTGTTATTGATAACAAGTTTTATGAAACAGGGACCAGATCAATAATTTGGTGTTGATTCCATTTCTATTCCAAATGGTTGGTGTAAAACAAGTTAACCCATTAACTACTGACTTTTCTCGTTTCCCTAAGCTAAATACATGAATCACATGGTTCCCAGAGGCATTAGGTTAATCCCAATACTGACCGCGAGAGAGTACTTACATGATTGACAGTCAGCAAGTTGAACTTGATTAGAAGCATAGCCAGGCATACATAGTCCTCCAGTATTGTAACAGTTACCAGTTGTTCTATCACAAGCTCCATTGTCTAAACAGTGACACAGATCTGTACAGTTGACTCCATAGTAGCCTTCAGGACATGTTGTAGGAACTATCAATACAACATGGAAAGTAGCAGACTAATTTGGTAAGAAATTTGGAATGCTCAAGCTCCCAAGCCTACTCTTGGCTAGACCCTGTAAGAAAGAGAAGCCTCATGCAGGTCCTGACATTAAAAGGGTCCAAGTACACACAACAAATATTGACATTGAAACAGGGGCTCCATTCAGTACGCACATAGACACTAAATAATTCAATCTGTAACAACAGGGAAACAAGTCTGTGTATATAGTTCATGATAAAATGTTTGACTCAATCATACGCAAATCTCATATTATTTCTTCAGCTCCACTTGTCATTAATGTACACATAAAATGTTTTTCATTGCACTGGATGGATTTGAGGTAGTTACCTTGACAATTTGATCCTGACCATCCATCTTCACACTGACCATCAGAGCATTGACCAGTAAACCTATCACATGATGTAACACAGTGACATCTCTCACTACAACCAGCTCCATACATACCAACAGGACAAGCTGGAAGAAAATATCATTTATACACCAGAGGATCATGAGGGTGAAATCATTCTCCTCCTCCTCCTTCTTATTCTTCTCCATCTTCTCCTTAATATCATAATTATTATCATTATTAAAAGGATTTGTTTTGTTTGTTATGCAGTTATTAATAACCTCCAATGTACATTACATTCAATGATGAGATAAATTATTCATAAACCAAGTATAATGTGTATTTATTTCTGCATTGTTTTTAAGTAATAATAACAGCAATTAAAAAATGTCTGTGCACATGCTTATGCTCTCTTACTGGCTTTGTATGATCAAAATAGCAATAATAAAATGAAACATCAAATTACCCTTCTACATGGATTAAGAAACTAGAACATAGTTATGTAGTTGTCACCTATTCCAAGAGATTACAGAAGTATAAACAGAATGCAATGCACATTCAATATATAAGATCAATATTTGTCATTTGCTTAAGATTTATACGTTTATTGATATGTAGATTGATATTTTGCTTTAAAAATATAAGCACCTCTAAAGCGTTGGGAGCCCCAAATTTGCCAAAAATTTGATGGCAAGATTTCACTTAAATTGTATGTGAAAGAGGATGTCATTTAAGACACACTTCTGCGAAGATTTCCCTCCACAAAATGTGTTTGAAGACAAATATTGATAAAAGAATACATAATATGGGTTTTCTGTTGTACGCAGAAAAGCTAAATTTTGTATTCTTTCATCAATATTCGACTTCAAACACATTTGTTTTGAAAATCCTTGCAGAAATGTGTCTTGAATGACATCCTCTTTCACATTATGATACAATTTAAGCGAAATTTTGCCATCAAATTTTTTGGGCTTTCAACACTTTAAGAGGGGCTTTAAGCTGAAAGTTGCTTGTACTCACCCAAGTCACAGTTGTTTCCAGTAAATCCTGAGAGACAATTACATCCACATGGATCAGGAAGACATACATGACTACCAGAGCACACAGCTAATGCATTACCTACTCCACAGGATTGACTACACTCCCAACCAAACTTAGACTCACCACAACCTGAAATTAAAGATGAAAAATGCAAAAACAATCCAAATGTTCAGAAATAAAATATTCATCGTAAAGTTCAACTTACTTCATGAACATTTATACAAATGAACTAACACCATTTACATATTGCCAGATATGCGAAAAGTTGATTTTTTTTTTTTAAGAACAACTTTTAAAAATATACTTGTTTCTATTTCATTAAATAAAATGTAGTTTTAGTTTGTCCAAACGTAGTACATCATTAATATTCTCAGTCAGATGAGTCACGTACATGTAGGGCAGAGAGGGAGGTGCTTCAACATAATTCATAGCACAGGCCGGAAGCATGTAAACAAGAAAGTATATCCATGTGGACTAGAATACCCACTCACTATACCTGGATAGAGAAAGACATCTGCAGATACAGTCAATGCCTTGTTCAAGGACATCAACAAAGGATTAAAACTGGACATTACAAACTAAGTGTACAAATAATAAGTACATTGTACATGTAACAATATATTGCAAGGGAATGTCAAATTAGCTGCAATGTGTGCAACTCTGTATACAAGAAGTATGTAATCATACAGGAAACATATAGTATAAAACAAGTATACTACAAATAGTGCCCTACATGTATCTAAAGGCATAAAACTTTGTTTTTGGTAATCATGGTATTGAATTTTATGGTCATTCAGGAAGAAAAAAAAACTTGCAATAATCTAGAAGCGCTCAGCTTATTACATTTTCATTTAACATGAACATGAGCATGTACTTGTGTCTGGATGTAAAAACAAGTTGATATAATTTTTTTTCCATCATACTTGTAATCTCTTTTTGTCATTACCTGTAAGACAGTTAGGTCCATCAAAGCCAGGTGCACATATACATTCCCCTGTTACATCACTACATACACCTCCATTGTAGCAGTTAGGACATACTAAATTACATGAAGGTGCACTGTAATAACCAGCTGGGCACGCTGAAAAATGAAATGAAAATACAGTAATAAATCACTAGTATTAATTCTTTTGTACTTCGGGTTTCAGTACATACAGTACAGTACATACAATGCAATGTACATATCTAAGTATACTAGCACAATGCCAAATTTCATATTTTAGACAAAAAGAAACTTGCCTTTTTCTCCATCTATTTATTCCTTTTTCAATATAATACATACATGTATACATGAAATGTTTCAACAGAAACAATGTTTGAATCAAGATGAAAAAGGCAAAAATGTTAATGCTTTTTTCCAGACCCTTTTTCACAAATATTTTCCACAGCTCTTTCAAAGCTTTCCAGAGCTAAATAACTCACTGTTCTTCAGTGTATTTTTTTCTTCACAAGTGGCACTATAAGAACTAAAAGACTGGATACCTCTTATAATAAGTTTGATGAGACTGTATTTGAGTAGCGCTCTCTGGCCTGTCTGGAAGGTTCCATAATAATCAGCATTCTCTGGTTGTACATCTACTATAGTGTATGAAAGGCCACCCATCTGAAGAGAAGAGAAGTCTGAGAAGCGTTGCCATTCTATCTCACTCTCATTCACACCAACCAGATTCTCTACTGACAGTGTGATAGTATCTCCTATGTTAGCTCTCACTGTTACACGTCCTCCTGATGGCTCAAAGTCCCTGATTAAAAAAACACATGATAAATAGTCAGCTTGTGAGGGATATTAGAATACATGTACATACCTTGGTCACACAAGAGGACATTGGAGTCCCATATCAACCAACATAATAAGCCAGTCAACACCATCATTGATCATCATTGTAAATTCATTGCCATGATTACTCACAAATTTAGTAATGAAGTATCACTCTGTTCCATGGTACAGGATAGGTTATATTCCGTATACTTTAATCCTTTCTGTTTTCATGGATGACTGAACATCAAGGATTCAAAGGGCCATGTCAAAGTCTCTTTATAGTTTGTACCATGTTTGGGCCGCTGCACTGGCATTTACACTAAAATCCTTATTAAATCTTGAACTTCATTTTTGGCTTCAATGATTTATATTTTAGGCCAAATAACAAAACTAACGTGTTTCTCGTCCGGCCTTTAAAAAAAAGGGGAAGGCGGGCATTACCATTTACGACAAAATGTATGACAAAACAAATGATTTGTATATTAAACTTTAGAAGCTATTTTTAAAACAAAATGTTTATCACAGGCCTTTTTTTTTTTTTTTTTTTTTTGCTTTTTTTTTTTTTGGGGGGGGGGCTTTTTTTTGGGGTTTTGTGGCTTTTTTTCAAAATAGCTAATATTTAAAAAAAGGATGCGGCAGCCAAAAAGGAAGCAGGCGGGTACTAGAAACACACTATTTTTGGTATTTGGCCTTACATGATTCAATTTATTTGTCTTTCCAAATAACAATAACAATAAAAACAACAACAATTACAGTAACAACAACAATAACAACAATTATAATAACAAACACTACCACTACTAACTACTACTACTAATACTACTACTACCACTACCACTACCACTACTACTACTACTACTAATACTACCACTACTAACTACTACTACCACTACCGCTACCACTACCACTACCACCACCACTACCACTACCACTACTACTACTACCACTACCACTACTAACTACTAATACCACTACCACTACCACTACTACCACTACCACTACTACTACTAATACTACCACTACTTACTACTACTACCACTACCACTACCGCTACCACTACCACTACCACTACCACTACCACTACTAATGATAATAATAATTATTATTCATCTAGCAAAGACAAATATAGTGTGTTGCAAAACTATGTTACCCGGTACTATTGTGGCAGGTACTCAAACCTTGTAGTTGTACCTTATATAAATCCACCATCCAGTAGCTTATTTACAAGAATAGATAGATAGAGAGAAATCTAACTTACTATTGACAGCATGAATGATAATGGTTGTGTCTTGACCATCTCCACCAGTCTCCATACCACTGAATGCTCCCACTGCATTGATATTGTTTGTGCTTAGGAAGTCAAGTGTTGTTAGGTTATATACATAAATCGGGAATGTAGACAGGTCCCCCGATAATGGATCGAAGCCTAGCTCGACAGCTCGGTTAAGGGTGAAAGTTCCAGACTTTGTAAGGAAGGTAAACCTCGCTACCTGGCCAGCTCCATATGGTGTGGAAGTAACACCTATAATAGAAATGCTTTCAACTGAGAACAAAAATAGTAAAATTTATAAGTATTTTTTTAAAAATTCATATTAGTAATATTATTACTTTATTTAAAACTCTGTGCAATAGATTGTTAAATTTTCCTAAAAATTCATTGTGAGCTCCTAGTCATAGATGTACATGTACATATTGATCACTAGTCTTAAATGGTGAGCAACTAATAGAGAAATATCACCAAATTCGTAGTTAAAGCCCAAGTCCACTCCAAAAATAACTTACTTTCAATAGAACCAGAAAAATCAGACAAACCAATCAAAAAAAGTTTGAGCAAAATCGGATAATTAATAAGAAAGTTATGAATTTTTAATGACATGAAAAACTTTGAAAATCACTACACAAATTGGCAACTCACTCATGAGTCTGTGACGTATGGTCCTCACTATCCACTAATCATTTTCTTTAAATTGATAATATAAATTTCCTATTTTCCCCCTAAGAATCTTTTTTCTTCACACCAGCATCCAAGTTAGATTGATCGTAATATGTTTTTGTGTGGAAGCACTAATATAGAGGTTTTTTTCCAGTTAAATCATGAAAAATGTGAATTTTGATAAACTATTTATATAAATATCAATAATTATGAAAATACAATATTCAGAAAATGGTATCAATTCTTCAAAGTTCATAACAAATTTTGTGAAATGTCATGCAAGCAATAAAGATACAAATCATGTAACCTGGGCAAAGGCATGGGGAAATCAAGTTTTGGGGGATAAAAGGAAATTAATGGGATTAAACTATATAAAGCAATTGACAAATAGTGAGGACATGACGTCAAAATCTGATAACCAAATTTGCAATTTGTGTAGTGATTTCCATTGTTTTATTAGTTTTACATACTTTTTCAAACATTCATAACTTTCTTATTAGTTATCCGATTTTGCTCAAACATTTTTTGATTGGTTAGTTTGCTTTTTCTGGTTCTATTAAAGGCAAGTTATTTTTGGAGTGGACTGATACTTTAACGTTTTAATTTCACAGATAGGACATACATGACGTATTCATAAATTCCTGCAAAGTTCTACAGAATTTGATGTTGGCTGCAAAAGGGACATAGTGGGTGGTAAGCCGGGACTAAGTCCAGACTAAACAAGAATTTTAGTTCACACTTCTATGGAATGCTAGGTTTCATCTTCCTCCTTCAATATTCATGACAAAGATAATCTACCAAAGACTTTATTGAAAATCGGTTCATACTCATATTATCTTTTTCTTCCCATTTCATTGCAAAATTAGTATTTTGGACACTTTTCATTGCAGGATTAAAATAATCTGTATAGGGTAAATGAGTTGGCAACAGGCACTCCATAAAAGTGTGAACTAGTTAAGCCAGGCTTAACTTAGTGCGCGCTATCGGAATACCACCCAGTATCTTTAAGTTTGAAAAATTCTCATTTTCGTCATATTTAACTAATTAAGGTACAAACTTGCAAGTTTTACTAAAATGTTTGTTGATTTTTCTATTTTATGTGTGCACCTATGCTGAGTGTCGTCACCTATATTATACAAATAATGAATGCTTATGAGTTAAATAGTGCGAATATTTTCATGAGTTGAATAGAATTAGCGTTATCTTTCAACAAATGAAAATATTTGCACTATTGAACGAATGAAAAACATTCATTATTTGTTTTATACAACATCTTTCAACAAATTATGCTTTGCTCCTTATATTAAAGATAAATTAAAGTTGGATTCAGGCCTTCTCGATTACATTCAGATTGCCTTCACGTCAGATGCGCGCAGAGCACAATGGGATACATGCAGGGCAGAGAGTGTGTGTGTGTGCATTGTACGCAGTCTGCATATAACCAAAAATGCACGGTCGTGCAATAGTATTATTTATTAAATATCACGTGACCAACAATCCTCCAATCAAATGACAAGGATTTACTTAGGTGTTGTATAAAATGACCTATGTGTGAAATGCATCACCTGTTTAAAGCATGACATGTCAGTGCGTTATGTAATGTTATGTATTGACATTGCACTTGGACTTACATAAGCTTACGTAAGTGGGGGGGCCCTCTCTCAAATTCAAAACAGCTGGAGCGTATCGGCCAATTAGAGCATGTAAACTCTCTGTACAGCGCTGAATGCGTAAAGTTCTACGTGTGCAGGTTAGGCCTTAGGGTTAGGTTTAGGGTTAGGTTTTAGGGTTAGTGTTAGGGTTAGAGTTAGGGTTAGGGATAGGGTTAGGCCTTATAGGGTTAGGGTTAGGGTAAAATGACCCAAAAATGACCGTTTTGCAGCGGGTCGAGTTGTCCCTGGTCCGAGTTAGCCCGGATCAATCTACATGTTTGTAGGCATAGCATAGGCCCTAGATCTAGACTACACATCACTCCAGCAAAGCATAGAGAGTCAATGCTAATGCGTATTGACCTCTAGCGCTGTACTATGTGCTAATAGGCAGCAATTTCACACGTGAATAGTCAACACACTTATAACACACAAATGCACACAATGAATACGATGTGGCTGATCGGCAAGTTTGACAGTAGACTCACATTCACAATTTGAATTTTTAAAAGTATTCTTTCTAACATCGGTAAGTTGAAAAATTGTATTTTACTGCCATTTAGGTGTCATCAATTGTCACTTAAGTACCGATTTTCAGTGAAATCAGTTGAGTTTTGTACAGTGGTGTTTCTGATACACACATTTATCGTCAATCGCAAAATCAGAAAACAAAACTAAACATCAAGATCAGACCCCCTAAGGGCCCTAGGCCTACATGAAATCTAACCTTTGGGACCGTGCCGTAGCAATCGCCACTGGTTGTTGAAATCGTCAGTTGCGCCATTACATTAAACTCTCTGAATTTCAGTGAAAAAACGATAAAATCAACTTAGATTGAAACTATGTGTGAATTTTTTTAAATAAAAACTTGTGTAAGAAGTTTACCTGGTACAAAGAATATCCAACTGCTCGAAATCAGTAAAAATATCACCCGGAAATGGAATACCGGAGCCATGATTTTGGATGCATTGTCCGTAGTTGAAGCTGGTAATATAACTTGAGATTCAGCTGCATCCTGCGCCTGCAAGCTGCATGCATGCAGTCTCAATATCTTGGTGTCGTTTTTTTTTTTTTGATAATCAGATTATCAGTGAAATTTGTATTTCATTGATAATATTATTATTGATTAAAACAAATTATTTAAAAAAACAGCGAAAATATCGGCCGGGTTATATTACTCCATAACCGCGTCTAACAATATTTCATGCTTTCCCGTAATATTTATGAAAACATGGAGCAGATAATTCTCGTTAAACAAAGTAGATCTAGACTACGTATAATTGCATGGTAGTAATTGGCAAATATTTAAATTGATTTCCTTTATACATTCAGCAAAAGTTCATTCAAATTTCATTTTGCTATATATAAAGGTCAGAATTGTGTAAAGGAGAGAGTAGCTAGGCTACATTTTATGGAATTGGTATATTGATATATAAGCTTCCTGCATACAGCATATATGGTCGTGATTCCCTTTAAAAACTATATTATGCGTCTACTTTTCGTGCGTACATCCGTACGTTTCTTAATTAGATATGATAGAGAGCGAGAACAAAAAGAACTAACAGACCATTGTGATATTAAAAGAATTGGCACCGCAGGTTGTGAAAAGTTTATGCGTGAATAGAAAATGTATGATTTAAACATGAGGCGTACGGTACATGTTGTTATTAACGGGCACATGTTTGCGTGGGCCAGCTGGCGCCTCTATTAGTTACCTTAGGCTTAATTAAAAAAAACTTTACAGCTTTTAAATATTAATTCCAGACGAGTGAACCGAGCGAGCACAAAGCGCAGTTTCATTTAAATACACTCTAGATAAAATTATAAAAATTAGATATTCTGCCGAAATCGCTGCCCGAATATAAGGATGCTTGGGTATCTCATCTTTGCCCGAATATTATAATTAGGTGACGATTGCCCAAATACGTAAGATAATTATGCACGTACCGGATGAAAGATAATGAGACGAACAAGAAACAGCCAACTGCTATCATGAGGAAGGGATAGAAATATTGGAAATGATATGAAGGAGAATAAAGCGGAGAAAAGAAATTTAAAAGAAAATGAAATGAGTGCAATACAAAAAAAAAGATTAACCAAAATATCGTAGGCCTATAGCTATCTGGTTACTATATTTTGTTAGTTATCTGCCTTCATACGTGTTGGCTTTTATTTCGCTATGTCTTTGCCACAGGATGGTCAAAAAAAAAAAGATCAATATACCGACTACTTCCTCATTGTGGTATCATGACAAAAGCGTTTAATCCCCCACTGGCCCAGTTTGTCTACCTCGGAGGGGGGGGGGCGGGGGGGGCGCAAGTGATACCACAATGACAGTCTCATGAGATATCGGTCTCGTGAACCCGTTGTTTTTAAAGGTCAGATTGGAGAAACTAGAGACCGACATTGTGCGTTTTGTGGGAGTGTAGCCAGGATTACTTTGCAAACTTTCATCTTTACATGAAAAATGTTATTGCATGTTTAAACAGATTAATTTAAAGTATGTTTAATTGATATTGTGGGATCATCAAATCATGGATTTATGGCTCGGTGTAAAAATGTCAGAGGAAAAAAAAAAAGAGGAAAAAATGTCAGAGGTAAAAATGCCAGAGGAAAAATGTCAGAGGTAAAAATGTCAGAGGTAAAAATATATTTAATAAAGCATGTTACAGGTTGAATATTGGTAATGGTTGTATATTAGGCTTATCGAAAAGATATAACGAAGTATTCTCTGCAGTCATTAATTTCAGCGCTGCTTTATTTTCTTCTTTCTTTAACTTTTATTTACCTTTCTGCCCGAAATTGTGACTTTTGCCCGCCGAGAGGAGACGGGGTGTATCCTTCTTTGGGGGCATAGTGACCCGGCTGCCCCCTCATATGCCTTTGTCTAAGCAAGTGATACTGGTACACTGAGCAATTAACTTCTGGAAAAAAGAATGTCTAAAATCGAGTAGTTTGGCCATGAATTATAGGCCGAGTTGCGGCTCGATGGTGTAATCATTAAATAAAAAGAAAAGTCATCACAGCCCCAAAAAAAGAGGATAAGCAAGTGATACTGGTACACTGAGCAATTAACTTCTGGAAAAAAGAATGTCTAAAATCGAGTAGTTTGGCCTTGAATTATAGGCCGAGTTGGGGCTCGATGGTGTAATCATTAAATAAAAAGAAAAGTCATCACACACAGCCCCCAAAAAAAAGAGGATAAGATATCACGCTGTGAGTCCTCCGCCCCCTCCACTTCACCGTCCCTTCTGAAGATTGATTGACATTTTAACACCGTGGCAATGACTACTATAAAATGTAATTTCCTACAAATGCATATTTCCACAATTTCACTTTCTTGTGGGCTTGATACTTTGATACTTTGATACTTTGATACAAAGCAGAAAGCCGCCCAGCATGTTACATCTAATGCTAACCGCACCATCACATTCCAGAGAAGCGCGCTTTGCAAAGAGGTGATCGTCATTCACTATTGCGGTATAAATAGTCTGGAGAACATAAATACGCAGCTCAGATACTCTGATCAAGGAGATATCTCCTTGCTCTGATACAAAGCAGAAAGCCGCCCATGTTACATCAAAATGATAATCGCACCATCATATTCCAGATAAGCGCGCTTAATTTGCAGTGGTTCTGTTTAAGCTACCGTCGTTCCATAATTATTTGCTGTGAGAGATCAACTCTGAAATAGACAAATATTTATTCATGAGTAACATATCATAAACATAGTTTTACTGTACACATTTATAGCATCATGAGACTGCTTGTATACATGATAATATTGTTTGAAGGATATTTGGTGCAGGATTTATAAAAGGTGTGCGGGCATACACTGTATATGACAGTTTCCAGCAGGTACATATTCGTACAAGTCTACACATTAAACAAATGCATCATGAATTTGGCAGAAAACAAACAGTTGAAATTGAGGACTTAAATTGTATTTCTCCCACGTTTCTTAATCACAAACATGATGTTTTTATATAAAGTTACACAGTGTTATGGTCGAAAGCACATGACAAAATACCGGGGTATACGTAGATAATGTATGTCTCAACGTTTACCACTGTCTTGTAGGCCTACTATCTGACATTCTTCAAGCGAAGCTTTGATATTGTTTGTTAAACTTTTGTAATAAAGTATTGATGAGGGGGACAAAACATCCGGTCTTTTTATTCATGTTTTCTTGTCATAACAGTCTTTGCTGGGATGGACATGAAGATGGGTCTAATTACTGAATTTGTGGAATTTCTGTGCGATCTTTATAACTGATTCCCTGTTTTATCTCATTCAATCTTAATTTTCTATGTACTTAGGCCTACTTCCTCAAAACCAAATAAACATTAAAACATCAACCAATTTAAAATATCGAAAAATGATAGAAATTAATATATGCAAACCTGATCACAAAATATAAGTTTCAAATTTATTTTCCACATTGTATTATCCTCAGGACATGTACGAAGTACAATACACAGTCATTTATAAAATATAATAGACTAGCCCAATAGCTTACGTATCGACATTTTGTGTGATAAAGTGCTGAGATATTATGACGGCACCAATTTTTACCCCTACATTTTTTTGTATCTCTGACATTTTACCTCCGACATTTTTACCTCTTACATTTTTTCCTCTTACATAATATTTTCCTCTGACATTTTTTCCTCTGACATTTTTACCTCTGACATTTTTACCTCTGACATTTTTTCCTCTGAAATTTTTTACCTGGCACCCGTTGCCCGGCGAATATAAGGTGACGATTGCCCAAATACGTAAGATATACGTACACCTACTGAGGATCGGATGAAAGATATTGAGACGAACACGAAACAGCCAACTGCTAGGAAGGGATAGAAATATCGGAAATGATATGAAGAAGAATAAAGCGGAGAAAAGAAATTTTAAAGAAAATGAAATGGGTGTAATAAAAAAAAGAGAGAGATTAACCAAAATATCGCATAGGCCTAGCTATCACATGGTTGCTATATTTTGTTAGTTATTTGCCTTCATACGTGTTGGCTTCAATTCGCTATGTCTTTGCCACAGGATGGTCAAGATCAATATACCTACTACTTCCTCGTTGTTGTATCATGACAAAGCGTTTCATCCGGCGCCAGTTTGTCAACCTCGGAGGCCGGGGCGGGGGCTGGGGAGGGGGGGGGGGGGCAATGAGACCACAATGACAGTCTCATGAGCTGTCGGTCTCGTGAACCCTTTACAAAAAGGGTCAGATTGGAGACTTGAGAGACCGACATTGTGCGTTTTGTGGGCTGTAGCCAGGATATCACTTTGCAAACTTCCATCTTTACATGAAAAAAAATGGTATCGTTTAAATTAACAGATGAATTTAAAGTCTGTTTAATTGATTTTGTGTGATCATCAAATCATGGATTTATAAGCGATATACGTACATGTGTGTCGATTTTAAATGATAGTATCAGTTACGTAACAAAATGTCTATATACCAGGAACTAAAAATGCAGTTTACTGGATTGTTCAACAATACAAAGGGATCATTATCGGCTAAAACAGTCAACAAGGACCTATACTTTCATTGGGACATACATTATTTGTATGCATGCGCCTAAATCTTGTCCATATAATTGTTTTTTCCACTCCTTGTCAATTTTTTTTCTGCGATGTCTATATTCTGCATTTAACAGAACTCACCTTGTCAACACAGTGTCTTGTACATTTCGTCTTTGAATGTTACATGTTTATTTCACGATTATTACAATTTAATCATAAATCTCTATAACCGAAACGTTAGGGACCTAACTTAAAGGTGGTGTGTCTCTTTAATTGCATATACAGACTGAAAATATAGACTTGTGTGAATCCTATGGTGAACAAGAGATAATACCAACTAATTAAAAACTCCCCTGAAAAGATTAGAACTGGCAATTGCCTTTATGTTGAATTATATCGACCGTTCTGTGCAAGTTCAAGTTCAAGTTCATTTCAAGATCATTTATTCAAAACCACACAAAACATGATATAATCTTTTAAATAGAAAAGAGACTGGTAATAGTACATTAAACGACATATTAACTTGATTACATCACATAATGAATGATCTTAGGACCCCTTTAGAAGCTAAGCTTGTGAGCGGGGCCCTATATAGTCAACAAAATACATACATTAACAATATGGCTAGGTGAATAAAAAGAATGTAACGTATATTCAAGGGATGGAAATACTAAGCTACAGAATATAGAACACACATAATACTCTCACACACACGCACACACTAACACACATACACAGCAAACACACTGCACGGTTATGCGTAGAAAATAGTCTGATTTTCAGACGCTTGTACCGTATGGTCGTACGTTTTGTGCTGCGCAAAGATTCAATCAGTTTAATTATTGATGTGTAAAATTGACTCTTTACACCTAATTTATGTATGTTAAATTATTACCAAAGGAAAAAAGAAGTCAGTCAGTCACTCAATATATAGTGTCTAACAGTGAAGTCTAGAACTTGAGTAAACGGGTTTCCTTGCATAATTTGAATACTAGGACACTGCTAACGTTTACATTAGTTATTCACAGATAGGACATACGTGTATGGCAAGCCCTTTGTGTAAAAACTACTCTGTTTATCTCAGATAAACTCAGTTTATCAACAGATAAACACAGTTTATCAGAAAAACTCAGTTTATCAATGATAAACACAGTTTATCTCAACAGTTAACAGATAAACACAGTTTATCTCAGATAAATCAGTTAACAGATAAACACAGTTTATCTCAGATAAACTCAG